>BQKN01065345.1:92292-156211 GCA_022839385.1 Asparagus kiusianus
TAAAAGTCTAAGTACACCTATACTGACATGTAAGATATTGCACTCATGCCTCAGGTCATGAGACTACTTTGTACTATATCACTTGAGAACTCCTGTTTGACAATTAAGTATAATTACCAACTAGATGTTCTCAATGAGTCGTTTAGTCAACTTATTTACTAATGAGTCACTTGTATACTGTATCTTGATGTCTTACATCAATGATCTAAGAGATGGATCATCATCCTTCCAAAGGAGAAATAGAGTATACACTAGTCTTCCCAAAGTAATGATGTCTCATTTCAACACTTCATCGACTAGGAACATTTTAGAATATACGTTAGTGACAAATCAGATCTCTTCATTACGATCATATCCGAAATGTCTGATAGTCTAGTATCATTCTAAGGACTTTATCTGTATTAAAATACCAGATAAATCTGACCAAAATAGCATACTATCATTTTGAATAAGGATGTTATATTCATATAGGTCATGTTACAATATACAATTATTGCCTGCAGGGCACCTATATCTGACAATAGGAACCTATTGAAAAAGTTTTGCACCTCATACACATGCATATGCACTTGCAATAATGCTAGTTATAGTAAATTATATTTTAATTGTTATATTATATTATATTATATTATATTATAGTTTAATTAATACTAAAATATATTATATTATAATTGAATATTATATAATAATTAATATAATATATTCAAATACACATTATATTATAAATATATTATATTATATTTAATAATTGTAATATAGTATATTTTAACATAAACAATTATATGTTATTTTTATTATCTTATAAATGAAAATATATTATATTGTGATATATCACATCATAACAAATATAATTTATCATATTATGATACATTATAATATTATCTATTAATTTTATTTAATATGTCATATTATAGTAATACGCTTAGTAGAATCTAATGTAGCATATTATATTATATTATACTATATTATACTATATTATAGTATAATATATAACATTATGTTAAATAATATTATATATAATATTATATTATATATTGTACTATAATTTATAATATAATAAATTATATTTTACTTTTATTATTTTAGAAATCATAAAGTATATTATATTGTAAAATATCATGTTATAATAAATATAATATAATGTGAATATTTATTATATTACATTATAATTAATATAATATATTAAAAAATATGTTTAATGATATAATTATATAGTTATTTTATATTTAGCTAATATGATTAGCACATATATTAGTAGTTAATATATGAATGTCTTAAAATTATCCCACTTATAGAAAATTATTCCATTATGAGAGTTGGAGTAACTTTTAGCTTGGGACGAATTTTTTCCTATATGAGTGGGATAATTTTATCTCATGTGGGTAATTATCCTGTTAATGTTTCAAAAATTTAATAATACCAAAAGTTATTGTCTTAATCTTATTATTCCAACCAATGACACTAAAAAACATTATCCCAAAATTTATCCAAATTATTCTTATATTACACCAACCAATAACCCCCGAGACAAATTATGTTCTCAACACTTGGAATGATTCGTTGGTCTTTGGGTAGAGGGGAGAAAATGGAGCTATTGCAAGGAGTAAACGTGTAACTTTGGCTTGTTCTGTTTTTACATCTTAGGGAAAGCCAGGAACGATCTAATCTTTAGGGGGGTTAATCATCTAGAACTTAAAATTGGAACTGGGATAATCTGTGTGATAAATTTTTAAGGTGTTAGTCACAAAGAACTAAAACTAGTATGAAATTTTACAGTGTTAGTAAAGTAGAACTCTAAAAAAACTAGAGTTAGGATAATGGTACAAAATTATCCTTTTTTTTATTTTTTCTATAGCAAAATGAGAGTTCTAGTCTCTCAAATTATTCGAAGTTTTAGCTTGGAACTAGATGATAAAAAACTAGAACTCATATTTATTTTGTTATTTTTATTTTTTTATATATATTTTTTACTTCTTTCCTATTATGGTTATCACCATCATTAGACCATTATTATAATAATAATTATCAATATCTTATAGTCTAACCAAAAGTTATTTAATAGTAAAGAACAAACATTCTTATAAATAATTATCAATCAATAATAGTAAGTTTAAAATACATAAATAGTATTTATATCTTCAAAATACATAAATAGTATTTATATCTTCAAAATGCATAAATATATATTTCATGATTATAAAAATTTATCCCACGTTATTTTATCAAAATATCCCGCTTCACAAAATTGTTCCTATTTATCCCACTAAAATATCCCACTAGCGAAAAATTATTTCACTTTAACAATTATCTCATTTTGCATGAAACTGTCCCAATTGACTAACACCCCCTAGGAAGAAGAGTTCTCTACTGGAGGAGGTTTTACGCAAGACCGGGCTCTTTATCAAAATTCAATTAAATGAAGCTAAAAGCGTGATAGACAGCATGAAGAGCAGGAGGTTTTACCGTGCTTTATGCCACATTCCAGAGTTCATTTAATTTCAGCAAGGACAGCTTAAGAGAGATCGTCCCCGTCTATTCCTCCTATATAAATATAGGTTAGTAAAATCAATTAACTTAAATCAAGAATATAAGTGATATGAAAATTGAGGAAGAGAGATTTAAAAGATAAATTAGCAAATATCCAGCTTTGGGGGCATAAATTTGTAAGACCAGAGTGCATAGGAGAGGCAAGTACTGCAATCTGCTGAACCCTTCCCCATTCCACAGTAAGTTACAAGGACAATCCATGCTCGTGAACATATAAAATGAAGAAGACGTACCCTATGAAATTGTTTCATATCTGAATCATAGTTATAGTAGTGAACATCATCCTTCCCAAATTTTTTCATTTCTTATCTTTATGTATTTTTTATTTATTTTCTTATTCATTTATGTATATATATATATATATATATATATATATATATATATATATATATTTTGAAAACCTTGAAATGGTTAGACAGATACAAAGCTAACAAGAATAAAGTAAACTAGAACAGAGTTGACTCCCCGTCTGTAATCAAACTACTATAAAAAATTAAGCAGATTTATAATATGACACATCATGAAGAAATATTACACACCAGCACGCTCTGGATTTACAATATAAATGAAGATTACAGTGAGTAGATATAGATAATGAGTTTGATATATTAAATTAATACAACCGCTAAGGTGAAGGTACGTACATCGCAACATTTCACGCATTATAACTTTTAATAGCTTCCACGTGAATGCTCGCCGGGTTATAAACATTCCTGCCTATGTGTTTATATAACACATAAATAATATAATGAAGTAAATAATGGGTATAAGATGACAACTCATATTTGCTAAATGAGCTATTAATAAATAGTCATGTGGTAAGACTTCCCTTGTTTGTCGCATCAAAAGGTGTAGACATTGTCATTCTATTTCTTGATAGCTCATTTTGCTAATAAGCCACCACCCCCTAGCCTTCATATAATGAATTAGAGGATATTTTCTTATATTAAAAGATAGGAAAAATTTTCAAAAGGTCCATATTCACAAAAATAATCTCAAAAAACGACCTAGTTTCGAAATAATCTTCAAAACGGACCCAGTTTCAGCCGTTGGGATGAAACTGGGTCGGTTTTGGAGAAAAAACTTACGAAACTTCATGGGTCTACAAGTCCCGTGAAGTTTAGCAGGTACTTAACCAACCTGCTAAACTTCATGGGACTTGAAGTCCCGTGAATTCTGTTATACTTTCCAAAACTTCAAGGGACTTCAAGTCCCGTGTAGTTACAAGCGAATATCCAGAGAGCCAACTCTCAGGAAAATTGTTCAATGCAACTCCACGGGAATTGAAGTCCCGTGGAGTTTTGGCCACACCTATATAAGACGCAGACCACCACGCTCTCACCCAACCCGTAGGCCTCTCTCCTCCATCGTTCCCAAACCGAAACCGTAGACCCTCTCTCCCCCCGTCCCCCACCGCCGTCTGCGCCGCCGTCGCCAATCCCCACCGCCAGCATTGATCTTTCTCACCGGAGTTGTTCGCTCTCGCCGCCGTCAGCACTGGAGTTCACCAAAAATTAGGGCATCAACAAATTTAAGGTAAAATCTTTAAAAACATTTCTCTTAATTTCTTGTATATTCTCACTATTTCATGATGATTACTTGAAAAAAATTAGATTTTAGAAATTAATTGTGAATTATTATTAAATTTTGTGAACAAAAATTAAATAATTTTGTATATTTATAGGGGAAATTATCAAAAAATATAAAAGTTAGTGTTACTACATATGTTTGACATCGATATATGAATTTCATTTAAATTATGTGTTTCTAAAATCGATAATGTGGTGATTTAATGGTAAGTAACATTTTTTAAGTTTTTTCGTGTAATATTGATCTTGAATTTTTTATTCTTCAGAGGTAACAATGAATGATCGAATCGTAATTCTTTGTTCATATGATGGGAAGATTAACTATCTTAAAAATAATATGTCCGTTTATGAAGAAGGTTTGACTAGACCATTGTTTATAACAAAATCGTGTACTTTTGATGAATTGGTTAATGAATTATACAAACTTACATTAACCAACTCACGTGAGTATCAGCTCAATATTATTTGCAATTATCCTGTTGTGAGGAATAGAACAAGCGGCATTCAAATCTCAAGTGACTGTGATATAGGTCTCATTGGAGTGTTAGACGACCAGAAGCGTTCGGTAGAATTATTTCTTAAAAACATTAGAGAAATTTCGGCAAATCAGTGAATCACGACGGAATATACTCCCGCATGTTGGAGGACCTTGAAGTTGACTCCATTGGATTTTTATCTCCGCAACAAGATGAATGTTGAACACAATCAGAATACGTTAGTGGTCCTTTGTTTGTGGGCACTTCTAATATTGATACTAACACGACCCATCTAGATGATAATGCAAGTTTTTCGAATCGGAGGATGGTGATGAAGAGGATAACTTACAAATTAATAGCATGACATGTTTGATTGATCGTGATGAAGGGGATTGTAGGTGGTAAAAATTACCTTTACAGATAAGCCTAAAATCCGCCTGCGTATTTGAGTCGCCCGCGCAACGTGAAAACTAGGCTCATCCGTGTGCTTGACTCACCAGCACGAGCTAAGACCACGCAATCACCAAATTCACCCATGTAGCTAGCAATCCACCAGACGATCAGAAACTCGCATGCACACTTGACTCACCCGCATGAGTTAAGTTTACTCAAGAGCCGAACCCGCCTGCGTGCCCAGACGATCAGCCAGGCGATCAACATTCTAACCACAGACTCGCCAGGGTACTTGGCGGCCGCAATATCATGTCTAGGGATGGGCCTTCCCATTTCCCATGACGTAAAGGGAAGGAGCACAGTACTCCGAGCCCATCAAGCGGCCGTCCACAGTACGAATGACCAGTCAAACCTATGCAATCGCCAAACTCGCCTACAAGCTTGACTCGCCCGCACGAGTCAAGATCATCCAAGTGACTGAAATTCGCATGCTTACTCGGCTCGCCAGCACGAGTCAAGAGCTGAATTCGCCCGCGATAGACGAACTCACCGAATTCGCTAGAGTTCCTGGCGGCCGCAATATCACGTACATGGATGGGCCTTCCTATTTCCCACGACGTGAAGGGAAGGAGCACAGTACCCGAGCCCATTAAGTGACCGTCCATAGTGCGATCGACCAATCGAATCCACGGTGTCGCTACACTCGCCTGCACGCTTAACTCACCTGCACGAGTTAGGTTTACTCAAGGGCTGAACTCACCTGTACAAGTCAAGAGCCAAATTCACTCGCAATCAACAAACTCGCCAAACTCGCCAGAGTACCTAGCGGCTGCTACATCACGTATAGGGATGGGCCTTCCCGTTTCCCACGACATGAGGGAGATAAGTACAGTGCTCCGAGCCCATCAAGCGGCCGCTCATAGTACAAGTGAGAAGCATTGTATCTCCTAACAGTACATGGTCACATCCCATGATTCAAGGGAGCGACCACGTCGTCTCTCCTCTATTTAAGAGCCTCCCCTAGCCACAGGAAAGAGGTTCGCAGTTAATTGATTAATTCAATCAATTAGCTGGACCATTAGCTCTCAACTCTTGACTGAGTTGACGACAGGCTCTTTGCATGATCTTTGCACTATAGCACCTTCTCCTAGCTTCGGGCCCTGACCGCCATCGAACTTGGAAACCCGAACTCAACTAGCACGAGCTTCTACTGTGTACTGAAGCTCACCAACAACCTAGATCGAATCGTCCAAAGGAAGTAGACTCGGTGCAAGAACCGAACGAGGCATCCTATTGCTACTGAAGTCCCTACGTTAAACAAGGAGGGCCTACCCTTCGCTTCTGTTATAATTTCAATTTATTAGTTTATAATAAGCTATTCTTATCAATACAAATGATACCCCTATTTTGGGTAATCAAAATTTACACCTACAGAAGATGGCGACCATAGTGGGAGAAACTATTTCCTCAACCGAAATGGTGGTAGCGCAGTTCGACAGGGTTCCTGTCGGGATGATTGTGGAGTCCCTAGAAATCGAGTTCGACCAAGGCAAGTACGAAGAGTACTTGTCTTCCTTCTCCTCTGGTGGCAATGCGTTCCGCAAACGCCACGGAGTTGTGCGTAGAGGCTGACCTCAAACGGTCAAAGCCTCCGCGCCTGAGGACTCTATCCGAGTCACGCCAAGGAAGACTATTCCCTTCGAATTGATCGAGGCCAAGCCATAGATCAAGAGCATAGGAAAAAAGGCTGCCAGATGGGTTACCAAACAACCCTTGCAAACCCCTGCTCAGAAAGAGATGGTGGTTCATCTTGGCGCAGATCACGCTATCATGGTCCGCACGGATGCTCCTCTCTCTAGAAGAGCTCGCCAGCAGCGAAGACAAGTCCTCTCCTAACAGGAGGCCCACACCTTCGCCTCATATGACAATCTAAATTATTATTCAGGGCTGAAAAGTGCAAGACAGAGAAACAGCCTTCCTAACACTGGTGGGCTCGCTAAATCAGGCGAACCCTTACGTTCAGGCGGGCTTCACTCTGACCGTAATATCCCCCGTTTCAGTGGGTCTGGTATTTCTGACAAACTGGGCTGCTCAGGCAAACCAATCCAAATGGGCAAGCCTACCCACTCAAGTGGATTTCAATTCTCGGGTCACATCCCTGATGCGAACGGACTGCCCATAGCAGGCGAGCCCTCGAAATCAGGCGAGCCCCTAAAATCAGGCGAGCCTCACCGAGTCTACTCGATGGGTAAGTGTTGGGAGTGAACAGGCCTTAATGACAAAGAAAAAGCAGTAGGCGATACCTCACAAACTCACCTACATGAACAAAGGGTCGATGTTCGCCCGCAGGCAAGAACTCGCCTGAGTGTGAAGACTCGCTGGTTAAGGTGAACTCGCCTAACTCTAACACCTAACCATTCCACCCAGTGCACGCAGGAGAGTTTATCCAAACCTCTCTCGTGCGATCACTCGGTTGAACCCTCTGATGCTGGGGGTTGTCGCCAACCACCCGCAGAAGATATCCGAGGTTACCTTAATCGCAAACAAACCATACATGAGGCGAATCCTCAATGTCACTGCGAAAGGCTTATCCAAGCAGTACTCGCTGACTACCAGTGTGTAGGAACGGCAAAACCTTCGGTGTTCGAAAGGCTCACTCAACGACCTTCCCAACTGAGATCTTCTCGTCGAAGGCATAGCCATCAAAGAAGGCACGCCGTCGATGATTTAGAACTCTCGTCCGCTACTGTTAACATGACGGGGAAGGGTATAAATGTACTTCCAGATCCTCCAGACTTGGACTCCTTCTTAGGGCCCAGTCACCCGCTGGGACGTGACGATATATTCCTACATACCTATAGTCGTACGGGAGTAAATATCCTACTTGACTATGCTCTCCTAGCACCCCCTTCGGGGGGTGAAGAGGAAGTTTGCTTAGCGGCGGCTACGTCTCAGACATCACACTCGAGTCACGACGACTCGGCAAGGGTGCACATGGCTGAAACCTCAAGTGATCAGACGATCACTCAAAAGTTTGAAGAACATCAGGTCACCATCGAGTCCATAAGAGACATGTTGGTGCAACTTCTGAACAAAAAGAACAAAAAGAAGGTCACACGTACCCCACAGAGGCCGGCGGGAGGCAAGGAATAGGGACCTACTCCTAATCAGACAACTGAACAGGAGGATAATGCTGAACTCCTATCGGATAACTCCTCAAAGTCGTCGATGGGAACATCACACTCCGGGGGTACCACCCGAGACAAGAGGTTCGACGAGTTCCAAAGCCAATTCAATACCTTAAAGCTCCAACAAAACATGAACAAACTAGGGGTGGTCAGGCCGTATCCTAACGAGTGGGATACGGTCCTCTACCCGAAAAAATTTAAACCCATCAGTCTGGCAAAATTTGATGGTAAGGGCTCCCCTTCACAGTACATTTACTACTTTATGGCTCAGACCGGATTCCTCACCGGGAACGATGCCATCCTCACCCGACTATTCATCAGCACCCTCAAAGGGGTAGCCTTCGAATGGTTCCGCAAATTGGAACCAGGCTCTATTAAGTCATGGGCCAACGCAGAAAGACTTTTCTTAGCCCGTTTCTTCGATAATGATACCGAGGTGTCAATGGCCACCCTCCTAGACGAGAAGCAAAAGAAGTCGGAGTCGGTCAATGACTTTGTGAAGAGGTTCAGGAACCGATCGATTCATTACTGAGACCAAGTCTCCAAAGCCACGTTGATTGAGATGTGCTGCAATAACCTTTCAATCCATATTCTGTCCAAGGTTGGCGCGGTAGAAACCCGAACCTAGAAAGAACTCATTCGCCAGGGTGAACAGGTTGAGAATATGATCAAAAGACTCAAGGCCGAGGAGCCTCACCCTAAAAAGAGAGTTACAGAACCGAGCACACGGAAGAATCCCCCCTTGAGCGAGAGGAAAGGAGATCATGGCCGTTGACTCTGCTCTGGCGCCCAAACCAGCCCAAAGGCTGAAACCTAGGCCCTTTGAACAACGTCCTCCGAGGCAATACGACTTTAGAGAAGACTAGGTGGTGGCAACTCTCGACACTCTCCTCAAGAGCAGCAGGATTAAGCTGCCAGAAGTAACCAAGCCTGAGGAGACAAACAAAACTAATGAACCGGGCTACTTCGCGTACTACAGGTTCCTCGACCACCATACTTCCAAATGCTATATCCTCAAGGATAAGCTTCAAGCCCTATACGATGCTGGAGTTCTAAAAAAGGAGAAGATACAGAAGCAGGTGATCACAAATATGATCACTCTGAGTTTTGGAAAAGATCTCCCAGAGGTTCAAGCGCCGGCGGGGGTAGTTCCTGTCTCTAAGGGAATGCTGAAGATAACTAACGATGACCCTCATGACCAACGAGAAAAAGGTTTAGTATCCCAAACCTTACCATCGGGGCAAGTGATGTGGGTCCATCCGGACCTCCTCGGCGATGAGCAATGGACTTCAAAGCCTTCGAAGAAGACCAAGGGTAAACCTTGCAACACCGTATCCGCTATCCCAGAGGAAGGCAAAACAACAGTAGCCACCCTCACCGACTTTGACGAGGGCGCTACCGTCCTAGCCACCAGGGCATGGAGAGAATTAGCCAAGAATTACCCTGCCAGGGCGGAGGAGCCGGCGGGACCCTCCAGGCGACTGCCTGCAGAGACCCCTCCAAATCCTGACGGGCCTAACTCGGGCAACCAACCTTTCAGGTTCAACATACTCGCACAACTGAAGAATATTCCAGCCAGAATTACCATGTTTGAACTCCTGCGTCTGTCTAGACCTACTCGGGAAGCTCTACAAGAGGCATTGGCCGACTCAGAGGTTTTCGCCATGCACTTCTCATCCACAAGGGAAGAAGACGCGAGGAAGGAGTGTCTACAATGCTGTCAGGCCTCCGAACAGTGGGTCCTCTACATTACATTCATGCCGGAAGACATGCTAATTAAAAGAACTTCCCACGATCGACCCTTGTACTTCAGGGTATATCGGTTCCTCCAGAGTGGATCGAATCCAAGTTGACCCTGGATCCGTGCTAAGCATCGTCTCCTTGAAACTTATGCAATACCTGAGGGTCCCTCAGAAGCATCTCTCTACGACAACCATGACCATCTTCGGGTTTAACGCCACCGGGATGAGGCCGCTTGGCAAGATCCACCTAAAGTGCCAAATAGGTGACATGAAGACGGAGGTCACCTGCTACATCATCGACGCTGAGCCTTCTTACAACATGCTGCTAGGACGTCCTTAGATCCACAACAACCGCATTGTCCCATCCATGTTACACCAATGCCTAAAATACATGGATGACTACGATCGGGTGAAGACAGTAGTTGCCGACAAACAACCCTTCAAGGGAGTTGAGAACTACTTCACGGATTCCCTGCTTTACCAAGATTCTGATGAGCCACAGATCGAGGAACTCAAAAGTGGTAATGAAGCGGATAGCGAGCCCGAATACGGCGACAGCCTTGTCCTGAATGATTTCGAATCGATTGTAATCGGCTACGAAAGCCGCAATGTAACCGATGCTATCTAGGTGGATGAGATTATCTTGAATGAGAAGTTTAACTTTGCTTACTTGTCATCTTGCCCAACATCCGAGGATGACCTGCCTAACAACCCAATGTCGAGGCTCTACGGTGACCCTTCTCTACACTTTCCCGTATACTCGCCATATGTTGCGAAGAGACAAATGATTGAGTCTCCACAAGTTGTATTCGTCGTACCCACCAAAGATAGTTATCAAAAGGATATTATCTTCGGGAGAATTGATCACCCCTTATGCATGTTGTGGGATGAGTCCGAAGAGGAGGAGTCTGCGCCCTAGTTTTTGCAATACAATCAAGTGGTGAAACGCATGATGAAGGACATGGGTTACGACCTCACTCGCTAAGAAGGTCTGAACTATGGCAAAGGGTAGAAGATGATCATTCGACCCGCCTATGTACCTAAAGGTAAACCCTCGAACTACTTTACCAAGACTCGAAGAGGTTTAGGTTACACTTCTTCCTCATCGGAGTTGTTTTGCAATTTCGGAGAGGATTCCGACGATGCTCGATCATTGACATCCTCAACATGGGACTCAGACGTCAGCGTGGGAGACTTGTTCAACAACCTCACAATCAATATGGCTGGCTGTGACTGATCCCACCGAAATAGCATAGGACGGGCATGCCCCGCTTTATGATGAGACATGGGACCGCCACGTCAATGCTCAGTGGAGTAGTCGCTTCAAGTAGCGTGAACCGTCCACTTAGGACAAAATCCTCCAAGTGAACATGGGCGATGAGACCAACCCCAAGTCCATATTTGTCAATGGTAGTCTGCTTCCCCAAGAGAAGGAAGACCTTATAGCCCTCGTACGGGAATATATTGATGTCTTCGTATGGAATTACGAGAACATGCCCGGCCTTGATCCGTAGATCGTCATACATCACCTCAACATCGGCTCAGATACCAAACCTATCAAACAACAGCAGAGACGGTTTCATCCATAAATCATGGAGGCAATCGAGAGGGAAGTGAAGAAGCTGATCGAATCCGGCTTCATCAGGGAAGAGCAGCATCCTGACTGGGTGGCCAACATTATTCTAGTCCTAAAGAAGAATGGTAAGATCTGCATCTGTATTGACTTCATAAACCTCAATGCCACTTGCCCAAAGGACGAGTTTCCTCTTCCCATCACGTACGTCATCATCGATAACATGTGCGGATTTAAGAGGATGTCCTTTATGGATGGGTTTTCAAGGTATAATCAAATCAAGATGTACCCTGATGACGAAAAACACACTTCATTCAGGACTCCAATGCGGGTGTACTGCTACACGGTCATACCTTTCGAACTCAAAATTGCCGGTACAATGTATCAACGTGCCATGAGCATAATTTTTCGAGACTATCTGTGAAAGATAGTCAAATGCTATGTAGACGACCTGGTCGTAAAAAGTCACAGCAAAGATGACCATCTCCAAGACCTGAGGGTGATGTTCGAACTCATACGATCTCATCAACTCAAGATGAATCCTACGAAGTCATTCTTAGGGATGTCCAGTGTTAAATTCCTTAGATTCGTAGTAACAACAAAGAAAATCTGAATCGACCCGGATAAGGTACAAGCTATCCAAGAGCTTCACCCGTCCCAGAATCTCAAGGAATTAAGGGGTCTCCAGGGACGATTAGCTTACATCCGGAGGTTCATTTCAAATCTTTCGGGCAAATGTCAATCCTTCTCCAAACTGATGAAGAAGGGTATCTCCTTCATATGGTACGAGCCCTACCGGCGGGCCTTTGAAGAGATCAAATCTTACCTCTCGAACCCACCCATCCTGGCGGCTCCGATCTCAGGAAAGCCATTCCACATCTATATATGAGCCATGGAGCACTCTCTGGGTGCTCTCTTGGCAAAAAATGATGATGTCCTCCATGAGCAGGGTATCTACTACCTGAGTAGAACTCTACAGGGTGCTGAATGACGGTACCCTATGGTCGAAAAGGAGTGCTTAGCCTTGGTATTTGCCATCCAAAAGATACGACATTACCTAGTTAGCCAAACCATCTATGTCATTTCCCGGATGAACCCCATCCGAGTCTTCATGACGCAGCCCGCGACCTTAAACTGGCGCTTGGCTAGATGGGCGCTCCTACTGTCTCAGTACGACATTCACTTCATGCTGCAGAAATCAGTCAAAGGGCAAGCCATATGCGATCTCATGGCCAGTCATCCACTGAGGGTGAAAACTGACCTGTTCGAAGATTTACCGGATGAAACCCCCGAAGTCAACATGACCTCCCCAACAGAAATTTAGCAGATGTTCTTCGACTGTACGTCTCGTGTCGACACGAGCAGATCTATTGTGGCAGGAGTGGGGGTGGTCCTCACTTCCCCGCATAACCACATATTACCCCGAGCCTTTTCTTTAACAGAGCCCTATACCAACAACGTGGCTGAGTACAATGCGCTACTCTTTGGACTCGAGTTGGTAAGGGAATTAGAGATAAAGCACCTTTAGGCTTACGGCGACTCTCAGCTTATCGTTAACTAGATGACAGGGGAATACGAGGTTAGAAATGACGATCTAATCCTACTTCATAAGGCGGCTACCAAACTAGTTGAGTCATTCGAAAACTTCCGCATTGAGCATGTGCTTCGTTCCAAGAACACACACGCAGACACCCTCACATTCTTAGCAGCTAACCTGACTCAACCGCTAGGGATGACTCAACGTGTCATTGTAACGAACCGACGACTCTTTCGACCAGAGGATGTTTTAGAAGTAAACGCTACTCACCAGGCTCTGGATCAACTTGACCCGAAAGACTGGCATCTCCCGATCATCGATTACGTTTTATACGGCATGTTACCTGAAGATGCTAAGGAACGAGAGTCTATCTGCTGACGTGCCTCAAGGTTCTACTACGACTTAACCACGAAGATATTGTATCGTAGGTCATATGAGGGCTTGTTACTCCGATGTCTTTCAAAGACAGAAGCGCAAGAAGTGCTACGTGAAGCCCATGATGGTACCTGCGGAGCTCACTAGCCCGGACCTAAGCTGTGGGATCGTCTGTGGAGGATAGGCTACTTTTGGCCAGGGATGGTTAGCGACGTAGTTGCTTATACCAAATGATACCACACATGCCAGATCCATACCAATTACATTCACCGACCTCCTGAAGACCTACATACGACAGCAATGTCATGGCCGTTCGAAGCATGGGGAATGGATATAGTTGGGCCGATATTCCCGCCATCAGCAAGGGGTCACTGGTTCATTCTGGTAATCATCGACTACTTCTCCAAATGGGTCGAAGACGTTCCCTTAAGAGAAGTCAAAACCAACAAGGTGATTAAGTTCATCAAACATCACGTCATATATCGATACGGTATACCTCAACGTATCATTCATGACAACGGCACACAATTCATTAGTCATATGTTCACCCGGTTCTGTGATAAGTTCAGAATCCAAAACCTTTCCTCTACAGCCTATAACCCTTCGGCGAACGGTTTGGCTGGGACCTTCAACAAAACAATCGTTATGATCCTAACCAAGCTGACTTCCAGTAGCAAGTGCAATTGGAACGAGAAGCTTGGCAATAGCTTATGGGCGTATCACACAACGGTTCGCACGCTGACTGGCAACACGCCTTACTCATTGGTATATGGCTGCGAGGCTGTATTACCATTAGAGATTCAAATTCCATCCCTCCGCGTCACCCTAGCGACATGAATGACGACCGAGGATAATCATTAATGACGTCTCGCAGAACTTGAAGCGTTGGATGAAAGGCGGCTTGAAGCCCAACAGCACATTGAGTTCTACCAAGCTCGAATAGCTAAGGCCTTCGACAAGAAAGTCAAGCATCGATCCTTCAGGGAGGGAGAATTAGTACTTGCTGTTCGACGACCGATGATTCTTACTTCCAATAAGAAAGGTAAATCCCAGCCTAAATGGGAAGGACCGTTCGTGATAGAGACAGTCTATTCTAACGGAGTTTATCGCCTCATCAAACCAAATGGTGATAAGATCATGATGCCTATCAACGGCAAATTCTTGAAGAAGTACTACCCTTAGTACTACCATTTTACTCCCACAAGTGCATGAGTCTAAACTGCCCCTTTCCCCCTCCAACTGGTACACGAGGCTAAACTGTTCCTACTTCATATACTCCAACGTACTCGCGAGTATGAGCCACAACGTATGGGAAACCCCTATAAGATGCTACATATAGTGTTCTTAGGGATAACCCAGATCCCCATTCGGTCAAACCTTTCAACAGTTAGGACCAAAGTCGATTATCAAGTTAAATCACCACCTCTGATAGTCGTTTCTCCGTCACTCTCATTCAACTGGACGATGGATCTCTCGAATCAAGTCATTTTAACTATTACCTCTGGCCAAAATCAACTTACCAATCCTCTCCAATAGGATGGTAAGCCCACAGAGTTGCTCACATCGCAATAAACAATTAATTCATGTTAACTATCACCTCTGGTGACATCAACCTACCAATCCCCTCCCATAGGATGATAGGCCCTCATAGTTGCTCTGATCGCAATAAGATTCTATCGGGTTAATGATTACCTCTGGTAGAGCAGGCTCCATCATTCTCACGAATGACACTGCCCAAGTAGTAACCTACCAAGCGACGCGTTACTACTCCCGTCGGTCATTACACTCGTACGTCCCCCGACCTATCCCGAACGTTCTAATATTCTCTTAGAACAATCGATGGGTAGCAACCTACCATGCGACGGCTCCTACAACAATCAATCGTCACACTCCTACGTCCCTGAATGATTTGATTATCCTGACATCATCATCTCTGTAAGCGACGATGTTCATTAAGGGCGGCTTGTCATGCGACATGCTCTAGTCGACCCCCGAACAGCAACCCGCCAAATAGCGGGTCATTGTTGGGACCTTGATTTGGTCGCATGCACAAGCAACCATTCTGTTTGGGTTAGATTGTTAATCTTTAACATCTCAAACCCGCCTGGACTACAATGCGAGAGTCGGGGTTAACCCGACCCCACACTGTGAATAGCCTAGAGTGGAAGAGAATCATAGCAATTAAGTCTAAGATAAGCTCCTAGATGACTCACTACGCTGAGGGGGGAATAACATGGCTAGCCCAACTCAAGCAACAGTCGATAAAGACAAGTCAAACACGGTGGCTATCAAGGATTAACCAAAAGTCCTAAAGCATAGGTCAACGCCAAGGATTAACCAAAAGTCCTAAAGCATAGATCAACGCAGAAAATAAAGAAAGGGCTGTGCATGCAGAACAGTAAATAACCAAAAGCATAAGGAGCCATTGCAAAATGAGTAAAAAAACACATCATGTTTTTAGACAAAGATGCAACCAGCATCAGCAAAATTACAGCAGTGCAACAGAACATTCTAAATTTACTTCAACAGGTTGAAGGCGGCAATCCTAGCCTTGACATTCGCGAGCTCTGCCACGTGCCTAGCTCGGACCTTCTCCTTCTGTCGCTGCTGAAGCTTAACGAGGGCAGCCTCACCATCTTCCTCTTCCTAACGAAGGATCTGAAGTGACTTTGCCTCCGTCTCAGCGATGCGACAAACCCGCACTTTCTCACGCTCGAGCTTCATTAGGTTCTCCTCTCCCTCGAGGGACCCTGCATCCATGAAGAAAGAAGCATCAAGATAGGCATCCATCTCAGCCAACAAAGTGTGATGGTGTTTGTGTAGGCGCTTAAGCTTGGCCTCCTTCTCCAGGATGCGCCTGGCCAAAGCTTCGCGCTCGAACAGCGCACTCATCATGAGAGGCGTCGGCTCGTCTTTAGGGTCGACGTGTACCAGTGCCTCCAGGTGGTACATCAACCCCTCCAAGGGATGGAGCTCTCACTCACATTGCTAGGTGAGCTGAGGGCCGCCCATGCATCTGATCTCCTCGAGACGTTCGGTAATGAGGGGGAGCACATCATAATATCTCCCGACGCCTTGACTAACGACGGTGGCCATCCTGTGTAGGTCATCCTCTAACTTTTGAGAATGGCGAGCATCGGAATAAGGTTCGAAGCTGTGGACCCTAAGGTCAGGCTAAGAGCGGCGGTCAGTGCCACGGCAGCATCAGTAGCATCGGCATTCTATCGCCTCACACTTTCTTCCCCTTAGGAGCGCATGACTTGGATTCGGAAGCCATTGGTCAGGACGAGAAAGTCTTTGTAAGGGCTTTCTTCAGGCAAACTTTCGTGAGCATAAGAACTCTACTAAGAGAATGGCGAACACATTATATAGTCGAGGGTTCAACGGTTTAGATTTGCTGACTCGAATGTATCGAGCGGCTCAGATCTCTAACGACGTTTCGAATTCGACGCCCATAAAGGCCTCAACCGCTGGGATTTTGAACCAACGGTTCGGGTTAAGCACGTAAGGCGAGGCATTCTATCGCCTCACACTTAATGTGAAATAATGCACCGCCTTAGCTGGCAAGCACATGGGATGGCAAGCAAATACGCGGTCCGCCTACGCATGAGTTCGCCTGCAACATGAACTCGCCCATGCTCGAGTTTTGCTGGTAGCATAAACTCTCCTACGCTTGAGTTTCGCCTGTGGCACAAACTCGCATGTGCTTGAGTTTCGCTTACAGCACAAACTCGCCTGCATTTGAGTTTCGCCTGTGGTACAAACTCGCCTGGGGCATAAACTCGTTGGCAATTGAATTTGCCTATCACATGAGTTAGGAGCTGAATAGCGATACACAACAATAAAAAATGAAAGGAAGGTACGCACAACATCTCAACGAATCAAGAAGGCGCAAAGTTCATTAGCTGTTTCTAGACAATACATTTGAACAAAGTTATGACTTTACAATCAAGCGAGTCATAACATTACATCCAAGAAACAAAAGATTGAACAGGATATCTTGAACCTATTCCTATTCTACGAGCTTATTCTAGAAGTTTAAAAGACGCAAGCTCAGCTTAGATCGCGGCTATCTTCTCCACATGCATAGCGCGAACTTCATCCTTTGCCTCCTGCCGGACCCTTGCCTCGAAAGAAGCGTTAGTGGTGGCATCCTCCTTGCACAGCATCGGAAGAATACGCCTCTCCCTTACAAGATCACCGAGCACGGTCTCGCTCTGAATGCGTAGGCCCGTCAAAGTCGATTCCCCCTCAGCATACGAGGTCATGCCTGAAAGAATTTAAGAAGCGGTAGCCTCTATGTCAGCTTGCAACAGGCATTGCCGAAGATCCAAACGACTGATAAGGGATTCTTTGTCTTCTACGTCTCGCCTTCGGCACTCTCGCTACCACATTCCGTGACGACAGGCTGAAGCCAAGAATAGCGTCACATCGGGCTCCAAATTTGCCTGCCCTAGATTCTCCAACTTTGTTAAAAGTGACTCCAGATCGAGGAGTCTCATCGAATAGCGTATGGCAAGCCTATAGTCACCCAGACGCCAGATGCGGGCCACATGATTTGAGAGAGACTGCTTCAAGTCCGCGAAGTACCACGGCCCTGATCGATGAGCGAGATCACCCACTTCACGGTGTTCTCCAATTCCTCAACCTGGACCTATGAATTAGCGGAGTCCGAGGGTTTAGACTTTGGACCATGGTCAGGTACAGGAGCCGAGAAAGAGGCATCGTTCTCCACTTTCTTCGAGGTAGATGTCTTTGCTCATGGTGCCATCATGAACGAGTAGGGAGCAATGAACAACGTAACCTCTTCAACAAGAAGAGGGAGCGGTATATAACGTACGTCCCAAGTGTGCACATATCGTTCAATAGCACAGATCGGGCGTGGGGAACGAAGAGCTTCCATCACACCGCCTTTAATGCGAAGCGACGTGTCAGCGTCAACACAGCTAACAAGCACGTGAGACCACGACCAAACATGTGGCTAGCCCAAATTAGTATTCATCTTGTCTGTGACTTGATTCGCCTGTGGCTAAAGTCCGTCTGTGACTACAGTTCGCCCACAACTGGAATTCACTTATGGCCAGAATTCGCCCATAGCTTGAACTCGCTGATGGTTAGAATTCGCCTATGGCTCGAATTCGCCTATGGCTAAAAGTCAACCCACGACGACCTCACAAATAAAAGCTGAAGGATAAGAGACAACAACAACAGGAGGAATATATGCACAAACACATTTGGGAAACCAAAAGAGCATAACATTCGTCCATTCTAAGATAATACATTTGAACAAAGTTATGACTTTACAATCAAACAAGTCATAACGTTATATTGAAAGCGAAATGAAACAAAATTTCTTAACACTACTTAAGCCCTGAGAGCCTAGTCCAGTAAATTGAAGGATGTGAGTTCGGCTTTAACCATGGCCACCCTTCTTGCGTGGTCCTCCCGGGCTTTGTCCTTGGCATCCTTCCGAGCCCGGACCTCGAAGGTTGAAGCAGCAGTAGAATCTTCTTGACGCAGCTTCTCAAGATTTTGAGTTGCCTCTTCGATTGCCCTACTAGCATTCTAGCTCTCGAATTGGAGCCCCCTCAGGGTCGTATCTGCTTGCTCCAACTCAGCCTTCAAGCGGGAGATGGTGGAAGTAAGGACGTCCATTCGGACCTGCAGTAAACGCTGCTGGTCCGTCAAAAGGCCAATGTGGGATTCCTGCTGGTTCGTTAAAAGGCCAATGTGGGATTCCAAGTCAGCCATGTCCCGCACCCGCACCTCCTGTTCCCACGTCCCCTGATGTCGGGCATGAGATAAGAACGGCTCCACATCAGCCACCGGATCCACACACAACAAGTGCTCCAAGCGCGTCAGCAGCGGTTCCAATTAAAGCAACCTCGTCATACAACGTGTAGCGAGTCAGGATTCACCCAGCCACCTAAGGTCGACCACGCAATCTAAGAGGGACTGCTGGAAATCAGAATACGCCCCTAAACCAAGACTAACAAGGGAGATCACTTGCTTCGCAGCATTCTCCAGTTCTTCAACACGAACCGGTATAGGAAGAAGTTCTGAAGGAATAGGCTCTTGGCCACTGGCAAGCATCGTGATAGGCGAAACCTTGAGGCAAAGTCCTACTTCAGGCGGTGGAGTAGAGTGCGAAGCAGATGCAGTCGCAGGCTCCCAGGATTCATCGTCCGAGACAAGGATAGGCTCAGGTGGAGACCTCTCGACGGCCGGCGCACCCTCTCAACCTGGATGACACAACAAAGGGATTAAGATCGTGAAACAACTCACGAAGATCAAATGTAAAGATACCTTCGGTGGCAGTGGCCTCGGTAATAGCAGAGGAGGAATCCTCCCGTTTCTTCTTAGAGACGGTCACTTTCACTTAGGGAGCCATCCCGGATGCAGTGAGAGAAAGCTTGGGTTTCCCCTGTAGAAAATAATGAGTGCTATAACTCCTTCTAACAAGAGAGATGAGCATTATATACCCATTGCTCAGATGATCACCCACTGTTCGATTGGATAGTTCGAACCGAACAGTCGAAAGCACGGCTGAATGATCCAGAATCCTACGTGATCAGTCGAGATATGGCGGTTTTAAGCATGATCTCTAGCCAACGGGCTCAGATCGGGCGTGAAAAACGGAGAGCCTACCACTACGTCGCCTTTAATGCGAAGCGACGTGCCCACGTCATCTTAACTGGCGAGCATATTAATACATGAACAAACACATGGCCCACTAAAAGCGAAGCCCGCCTACAAGTCGAATTCTTCATTTGTACTCGCATGGCTTGAGTTCGCCTGATAGCCCGGGCTCGTGCATCACTTTGGCCTACCTAGTCCAAGTCTAGCTACAGCTGGAGTCTTCATCGCTCTCAAGTTCGCCTAGAAGTTGGACCCAATTGAGATTCGACTACGGCTTGAACTTGTCTTAATTCTGCCTGCAGTTAAAATTTGCCTACAGCCAAAATTCACCGGTTGCCAAAACTCACCCGGCATGAATCCATCGATGGTTAACTTGGCGGCGCCCGTTGTGAACAGTGACAAAAGCAAAAAAAAAAGTGCACACACACAAAATGAGAGGAATGACTGAGACAAAAGCACGGTTCCATTCATTAAGAGAGGTTTGAATACAACGATACAATCAGAATCAAGTTACAAATCCCTCAGCCGTGACTCCACCTCGTGAATTTCTTTAGCGCGCTTGAGCTCGAGCCTCTTCAGAATCTCTCGATGAATATCCTCCTCAGAGCGTGAAACCTAATCTTGGATAGTGTGCCTTACCTCCTTGAGGGCTCGACCTTTCTCCTCAATGGTGTCAACAACCAGCTACCGTCAAGACCCGAGTTCCTCCAACTCCCCTATCAGTTGTTCGTGAGTCTTCTCCTGGGTGGCCAATAAGGCATGTACATTAGCAATAGTTTGTTTGGTCTTCACTATCTCCGAAGACAGGCAAGAGATACGAGAGCCGGCTTTTTGGTGCTCTCAGCTCACTCGCTCGTCCTTGGCCGTGACACGCGCCAGCTCTTCCGTCAGCCTCACCTCCAATGACATTGTCTCCTCCAGTCTATGATCGCGCTCCTCTAATGCTGTTTGGACCTTGTTGGATGCAAGATAAAGGAATTCAGAGTCCATGGCGTGAAGGGAGAGCAGTTGTCAAATAGCCCGATCTGCCTCCTCCAAACGCTTAAAATACGGATTGGCGGCGGATACACCAAGCATCTTGATCAAGAAGCTCATGTGATAGTCAAGAGCCTCCTTGAACTCCTCGAAAGGACAACTTTCTTCCAATGCGAGCTTGACGCTATCAGTAAGGGTATCTTTGAGGTTAGCAAGGGCTCGATCCACCAACCTCTTGCGTGAACGAGCCAAAGGAAAGAGGGTAGCTTCCTCGACGGTAGACGTCACCGCCAGAGCCATGATCGAAGCGCTGGTGGCCACGGCAAGGAAAGTGGTGGTAGATACCGCTAAGACCGAGACACCGACTGACGCCGCTGGGATCTCGGCCACAGATCTAACCGCAACTTCGGTGGTCACCAAGGACGAGGAAGCGACCACCAGTCGAGTGGATGTTTCCCCTCGGGTCGGAGACTCCTGGACTGATGCTTCGCCCCCAACCAACGCTTCTTCAGGAATGGGGACTTCTCCTTGTTGGTCTGACGCTTCTCCATGAGCCGACCCCTCCTCCTTGCTCGACATCGCCTCATGGATTGATGCGCCATCTTCTTCCTCTGATTCATCCCTCTCTCCAGTTGACTGGCCCGCCCAAGAGGGAGGATCCTCTTTACCAGCGGCCTCAAGGAGTAGATCAGCTACGAATACAAGAAGAAGGTTAATAATAACTCCTGAGGAGAGCCCCATTGGTAGTTTAGCTTGGGCAGATCAACAATGTTCGACCCTACTCTTACCTGAGTCGCCGAGCTCCGCTTCATCTCTAGTCCCCTCCTCTTTGTCGGAAGGAATGGAGATCACTCTCTTAACCGTACCTGCATTAAGTCAACACAAATGTCAGGTAGTGCAGATTCAACCTTACACCCGAGGTTACAGTATTAAAGGTCACCTTCTGGTATGATCGTTGAAGTTGTCGAGGCTCCCGCCTGTTGCCCCACATCAAACGATGGGGGAACATCCTCCGAAGTTATCGGGATCGTCCCTGATGCGGCAGGCGTGGCGACCCCAGTCACAGGGGTAGTCACTCCAGGAATTATCATAGGAGTGGCATCATCCTGGCCTTCCACCACTCTGGTAGCCTCAACCGCCTCCTCGTGACGAACCTTCTTGGCCGTCTCCGCCCTTGAGCCGCCGGCCGTGGCCTCCCGTTGTCATTTAGAGAGGAGCGAAATACTCGGAGATAGAACTGGCATCCCCATCCTTCTAGATATCGTCCCCCGGACCTATTCTAAGCGTTCACCTGTCCGAACCAGCTCATCAGATTCTCCCTGCCTACTAGTAGGGTCTAGCGAAGGGCAAGGAGGCGGAGCTTGAGCCTCAAATGACCCGAATTCACCTAAACCCGTATAAAGGTCCTTGGTGTCTTCGGTAAGGACTTTTGAAAACCACTCTACAATGTTCTGGCGACCCTTCCGTCTAGAGGGGCGAGGAGTTGTCCTTGGGCGATGCCTATGTTCCGCCAGGCAAGAACTCTAGAACCGAAAGCCCTCAGGATTAACACTAGTGCCCCGATACCACCGATAATATAGGAGCGTATGGTGAAGGTCACGATCCTTTGTAGGTAGTTCGAAATGCGCATTGGTGCCACCGGCATGGGTCCAAAACCACCCCCGCGTGCCATCCACTAACCCTTCCTCATAATGTAAGTAAGGGTTAATATTTCCTACGTACAACTGGTCATACCCAAACTGACAAGCAAACCTGCAAGGAATGTAAGGCTCGAGGTAGCACACGGAGCCTGTTCGCATGATGTAATACCCCGGTCGGATATTCACCAACCATCGAAAGGCACTGTAGGAGAGGACGGTGTGGTGGTCCAACGTCGATATGTCCCGAAGAGATTCGCCATACCCTCTGTCGCTGAAATAGGGGAAGAAACGGTGAAAATTATAGTGACCAAAGTGGGACAACATCTTCCTCATGTTGGGGATGTCTCTACACTTCAGGAGCATTTCTCCAGACGTTGGACGAATGGGACGAACCCTCCCTCCTGGAGAGCCGCTGGGGCGCTCATCAAGCAATCATAGTGGTAAATGAACCATGCCATCAAATAAGTGTACGGCAGCCCTACTCTGGGATTAGGAGTCTTAACGACTTTGCCTTCCCCCTCGTTGGCGTGCGAAACTCGACAAAATTGGGCCATCAACGTACAAAGTCCCCGATGGATGCATGCCACCGTTGCCGACACCAGCGCATAAGATCTCTCGTTGTCCAAGCGAACCGCAGGATAGACGACCTCCACTGGAAGCGCCTCGAAGGAATGAGTGGGAACCATGCACCTCTTCAACCATATTATGAGGTACCCCAGGAATAGAGCCTTTCCGGATATGGGAGACCTGGCCTGATGATGGAACGAGTGGAAAGTCATTCCAAATTTGAACTCGCCCTCGTCATGCTCAAGGGTTTCGACAGCTCCCCTTTCAGCCATCCGCCTCTCCACTTCGGCCTGGTCACACTCGCCCAGCGACAGAATAGGCCTTCTTTTGACAACATTTTCCAGGAACAGGTAGTCAGCCCAGTTCTTATGGCTGATCCCCAGAGCCCTCTTCTTCTTGCCTTTATGGTCCACTGCTCCTAACGTGTTGAGGCATATGTGGTAGTGGCCGAGCAGCTCCCACAGAGTCTCCATCATCGGAGGGAATCGGGTCGAAAGATGGTCAATCTCGTCTTGACCCGGTACGTACTCTTCGTAAGGAAAACTCCCTAATAGCAACCGGGACATGTCGTACATCTCATGGAGAGTTATGCTAAGTTCACCATTAGGAGTGAAGAACGTACTGCTATCCGGACAATAAAGTTCTAGAATACAATGGAACTGAGGAGCGTTGATCTTCAGACCATGTTGAGTGGCTCGGATAGCCACATACAGCTCTGAACCTGCAAGGTCAGAATTCTCATCTAAGATCTACTCGGTGATCTTAGACCACCAGGTGCAGCTACCAGGCGCCGAGTAAATCCACCTTGGAGCCCTAAAATCCTTCGGAGGAAACTATCCCCCAGCCAGAAAGAAATAGTGACGGAAGGTATCCGCCACCGCAGTCATCTCCCCGACGGGCAACTCATTGTACAACAGGCCGGGACTGTAGGCGTATAAAACTGCCTATAGGTCCCTTAACACAGCTCGACGACGCCGATTCAACAAACGGACCATCGGGCAACGTATCCAAACAAAACTGTTAGCCCACAACGCTGAAGCCAAGCGATATGCGACGAAGCAGACTAACGAGGCTAACGAACCGCACGCAAACAACGGAATGCATCCATTCGCGTGCGGAATCAATCCAACGGTTTGGGGAGTCAATGAGTCGTTCAACCAAGAACGGACTCGGATGAATCGCGATCGAATCAAGATCAGCTTCGGACTCGAACTCAGAAGTGGATTTACTGCCAAATCGGGAATCAAGTCAACAAATCGATTCCAGACCAAGTCAACCACAAACCCGAATCACGTACAAAACAACAACCGAACGACGGAACCCAAAACACCCGGGGGGACTCGGCCTTGACCGAGCCATCCCAAGGTGGCTCGGCCCAAGCCGAGCCACCCTAAGGTGGCCGGCTCCCTTCCCCCCCATCTTGTGCACACGGGCACAGTTCAGAGAGCCTATAAATAGGAGAGGGGGTTGTTCATTTTGAGAGGTTGGAATTTTTGGAGAGAGGCGAAGCCCTGCTGGACTGGAGACTCAGATCTAAAAAAGATCTCAACTTTGGGACTTCGAGGACTCACTCATTCAGATCTGGTACTCGGCGATCGTCAACGCCAAATAAGGCAAGTGTTCGAGAGGACCGGATCTCAGATCTACGTCATTATACTCCGGATCAAAGCTTGGTCTTTGATCCCGAGATTTGAGCGGTTGTTTCCTTGGTGAAACAATCCCTTCGGCTATTATTTCCTTGGTGAAATAATACCCGTTATACTGCGTAGATCCGACCGGATCTAGATCTCGTGGTGGTCCACGGATAAACCCCGGCGCAGGCAAATAACCCACGCAAGCGAGCGATCGCAAAACAGGAGCTCGCGATTTGTTCGACAAACAAGAGAAAAAGTTGTAATCTTTCTTTTCTTTTATTTTGATTTTCATTGTAACCGGATCTTATAAAAAGACCGGATCTTTGTAACGCATAAAGTTGTTAACTGAGATAGCAATGACATCAATGAAGAAAGACACAAATTTTCCCGCGAACAGGGACGTAGGATGGTCACACGCTTGTAGGAACTATCGACCCCGTACCCAGCCGTCGAGCCCGTGAAGACACCGCAGGTCACCCCATCTTGGGTCGGAGTCAGATCCCAGTTAATCATTCTCAGAACCACAAGTGATCACAACTCGATGATTGAAAACCCCCTCGGCATACTGGGAAGGTAGTAATGGACTCCACCCATAACATGGAGCCACCTTCTCTCCCCAAGCAATAAAGCTGAAGGGTCAATAGTGGCGTAACCAAACAAGAATTGAGGCTTTTCAACTCTTTCCTAGCCTCATCCGTCAACACTGCGTCGATAGTCAACTCGCGCAACGTCGGGTGGTGCCCGTCGGTTACTCTCTTGATCAATTCATCCGGCTTGTCAGTAGCAAACACGGGCACGGGATCAAGGAAATGGAATCGGGGGGTGCCGTGTAGCTCGTACCTCCGGCAAGACCAATGGTTATGCCCTTCGGGAGGGCCTCGTCAGAAAAAGTGGCTGCAAGGAGAAGCCGAAGAGTTAGAACAGAATTCACTATCGGGATCAAAAACTCTCTCAAGTCCTCCAAACATGCAAATCTCGCCTAGCGAAACCAATTTCATCTGGCAAGTATTGAATTCGCGTGAGAGGGGCAAATCCACTTGACAAAAGTAGAACTCCCCCGTCAAGGCTGAATCCACCTTCACCCGATGAAAGCCAATTTCGCCTGTAAAAGCAGAAGTCGTCTTCACCCAATGATAGCAGGATCCGCCTGAAAAAGGCCAGTTTCACTCAGATCGGGAAAATTGCCAAAAATGGCAAAATCCACTGAAGAAGATGAGTAGCGCTCATCTTCCCAACCTAACGTCGGTCGTCAATGCAAAGTCATTAGACTTACCCAAGTGCGTCCCAGGAGCGCTGGCGGCCGTATCGACGGTGATGTCACCAGGATAGCGACTAGGACCCTTTCCCTTCGAGACGCATTTCTTAGCTTTTGGTGCCATATCGAAAAGTTAGAAACGAAGATGGAGTTCTTTCTCTCTAAAAATTTTGAGCAAGCATAAATTCCTGAGCACAGTAGTCCTCAAAGGAAGAAGACAAAGCCTATTTAAAGGCGAGATGCTTGCGATTGAGGGGCGTGACCACGATCAAAATTGACGGCCTAGATCGCTCTCAAGAGACGAGACGTTGGCGGTTGAGAGATGTGGCCATGATTGAAATTGACAGCCCAGATCGCTCTCAACAGTTTGGTTTTCGGCGGTTACAGAGGAACCATCGAATTAGGGAACGGGTCGGGCAAGTCGAAACCCAGAACTTGAATCGAAATTCATGGCTGAACCTAATGGCCGGATTCGGAAACTACGGCCATGATTCGTCATTGAGCGAAGCGCACAGAAGTGACGTCGCTTTGTCAAATCGCATTTAACGCAACCTGACGAGCACATGCGACCTTAGCTGGAAGGCACAAAGCTTCGCCAGCAAACACGTGGTTCGCCTCCCACTAATTCAAACTCCGCCTGTGAGGATGGATTTGACCTGTGAACACATGGCTCGCTCTCCACCATTTCAAATTTTGCCTATGAAAATGAAACTCGCCTGCGAACGTCTAGCTCGCTTCATCAATGAAAATGAGTCTCTCCTGAGCCGTTCATTTGTTTGGCCTAGTTCGCCCGCGAAGACAAATCTCGAATGGTCCAGCTCATCTGAAGTGTCAAGTTGTTAATGGAATGGTCTCACCTACACAGTCAGACCTACCAAATGATACAACCCATTGACACACCCTCCGGGCGCACCTGCAGGTAACGATCGTTTTAGTTTAAGTTATTACGATACAACCAAACTACTAACCGAACGGTTACAATTAACTCAAACCCATGCCTCAAATGGCTAAGGTTTAGAGCAGAAGTTTTAGCATGAAGCCTAAGAGAAACTACTTGACAACTCATCGTACTGAGGAGAATAGTATGGCTAGCCTGATTCAAACGGTAATCGGTAAAGGCAAGTCAAACCCGTTGATAGCTGGGGGTTTGCTAAAAATCCTAAGAGAAACAAGAGAAAGAGAGAGCATATGTGCATAACATTAAATAGCCAAAAGCATAATAATTCATTAGTCAAAGTGGTGACAAGTCGTTCAAACAAGATGGCGACAAATCTTTCAAACAGAATTATAACAAAAATATCACGAAGAAACACGAGGAGATCCTAAGGACATCCCCCATCAGTCCTAGTCCATCTCAGTCAGAAAGGCGAGTTCGGCTTTGATCTTGGCTATCCTCTTCGTCCGATCCGCTCGAACCCGGTCTTCTGTCTCCTTTCGGATCTTGGCCTCAAAAGCAGCAACAGCAACGGAACCCTCTTGACGAAGCGCCTGGAGAGTCTGCATCTCCTTTTCAACAACATCGTGAACGTTCGTGCATTTGAGCTGCAAGTCCCTCAAAGTCGCCTCTTCCTCCATCAGCTGAGCCTTCATTCGGGTGATGGTGGAGGTTGAAGCATCGATTTCTGCCTGCAGTAGGCGTTGACGATGGAGCAAATGCAAGATAAGGGTCCCTTGGTTCGACAGGTCCTTTTCTCGGATCTCCTGCTCACACACCCCTCTAGCACAGGCCTGAGCAATGAACTGCTCTAGGTCTGGCTCTGAGTTAGCGCGCGACAGAGTCTCCAGGCGTGTCAGGCACAACTCAAAGTGAAGAAGCTTGACCAGGAGACACGAAGCCTCGTGAGCCTCACCCAAGCGCCTAAGATTGGCTATGTAGTTCATAAGGAAGGGTTTGAAGTCATCATAGGACCCTCAGCCAATGCTAACAATGGAGACCGCCTATTTCATGGCGTTCTCTAGTTGGCCGACGAGACCGTGCACGGATCTAGGACTCGGGGTAACAGACTCCTGACCGGCGGGGACCATGGCAATGGGCTAGATCAAGGGGATCATCCCTTCATCATCAAGAGAAGGTTGAGGGGCAGAAACAGGAGTAGGTTCTTCCTCCTCATCATCGGAGAGGACGATGGGCTCCGGCTGTGCAGCCTCCTCTTTCCCTTTCAAAGCATGCTTTCTCATTCTCGAAGTCATCTCGAATCAGGGAAGACGAACTTTCTCTAAGAAAATTTGGGCAAAAGAGCGTCTGAACTGTTCGCGGGAAAAATTGATGCTTTCTTCATTGACGATTCCATTGCACTCTTCAATAACAACTTTTTGCGTTACAGAAAGATCCGGTCTTTTTATAAGATCCGGTTTACAATGAAAATCAAAACAAAGAAATAAAAATTACAACTTTTCTCTTGTTTACCGAACAAATCGCGAGCTCCTGTTATCCGGTCACTCGCTTGCGTGGGTTATTGGCCTGCGCCGATGGTTGATCCGTTAACCACCGCACGATCTAGATCCAAGCAGATCTACGCAATATTACGGGTATTATTTCACCAAGGAAATAATAGCCGGAGGGATTGTTTCACCAAGGAAACAACCGCTCAAATCTCGGGATCAAAGACCAAGCTTTGATCCGGAGTGTAGTGACGTAGATCTGAGATCTCAATCCTCTCGAACTCCTGCCTTCTGTGATGCGGGTGCTCGCCAAGAATCAGATCCGAATGTCCAAGTCTTCAAGCCTTCAAAAACTCAAGCACGAGGTCTCAATCCGGCAGAGTTTCGGCTCTCCAAAAGTCCTCCAAAAAGTTGAGTGACACCCCCTATTTATAGGCAACCAGATCTGTGCATTTGGCACAGATCTGGGCGGCCACCTCAGGGTGGCTCGGCACTGGGCCGAGCCACCCTGAGGGGGCTCGACTGTCGAGCCCCCCCGGGGTGGCTCGGCGTTGGCCGAGCCACCCCGAGGTGGCTCGGTTTTTGCCGAGACCCCTTGGGGTGTTTTCCATCTTTTCCCATCTTCCGGTTCTTCATTTGATTTGTTCGGACTTTGATTTGATAGTCCGGGTCTTTATTTGGCAGTAAATCCGCCTCTGTGTTTGAGTTCAAATCCGTTTTGTGGTTGGACGACTCGTTGACTTCCCGAACCGTTGGATTGGTTCCACACACGAACGCATTCCGTTGCTTGCGTGCAATTCGTTGATCTCGTCGCCTCGTCACTCGAACGTTCGTTGAATTGTCGAATTATCATGCCAAGCTGTGCTAAGGGACCTATAGGCAATTTTATACGCCTACAGATACCCCCTCCAAAGTATTTCAGCCTCGTTCTTTTATAGAAGGGTCTGGAATGCTTTGGATATGATTGCCCCTACCCTCAGTCGGTGTAATGGGACCTTGAAATGACTTTTTGTTCTGTATTCCTTCAATCCTTCAGGCTGTCTGGTGCTTTATCAAACGTCTGTAAGGGTTCCGGTGCTGCATTTATTGTCTGACCGTTGTCGGAATTTTGAACTTGAAGTCAATTCCTGATTTTCCAATCTTTAGCTCGTGCTTGTTGGTTCAACATATAACTGACCCTCGATTGTTGGCGTTGAGTCTTTATTTGCGACGCGTTGTCCGGCGTAGTGTTATTGAGTTATCCTTAAGAATATTTTTTTTTTGAAAAATATCCTCCAGGAACTTCTCAACAAAAATGGGGAATAGTTTATACTCGTATACCTTATTGGAGTATTTTTTGTGCCCGAATGAGTTGAACCGGTATGTTAATTATCTGAACCGGTCCAAAAAAGGCAACAATTTGGCTCAAAAATTCTTCTACTCCTTCCGAATACGCGGGAGAGACCAAAATAAACAAGGGATTGAACCCTCGGTCAATTTGAAGTTGTTTCGACGCTCAATTCAGCTTCAATTTGAATTCTGGTTCAATTCTGGTTCAAACTGGTTCAACCTGGTTCAAGACTGGTTCAATCTGGTTCAACCTGGTTCATAACTGGTTCATGCCTGGCTCAAGACTGGTTCAGTCTGGTCTGGTCTGGTTCAGACTGGTCTGGTCTGGTTCAGCCTTATTTGGACTGATTTGGCTTGATCTGGTCTGGTTCAGTCAATTCTGGTCCGGTTCAGGGCTGGTTTAGGTCTGGTTCAAGGCTAGTTCACCCCCATAAAAACCCCTCTTTTCTCCTCTTTAGGGCCGGCCACCCTCTCCTCTCCTTTTTGGCTTTTCTCTTCTCTCAAGCCTCCTTTCTCCTCTAACCCTCAGATCTGTCTTAGATCTAAGCTTCCTTTTGATCTTGGACTGAAAAATCTCTCTAAACTTCCATATTTAGAGTTTCTCTCAGGCCCCTCGAGCACGTGGTTCAAGTTTCCTTAAAAATCTCATCTTTATTGGATCTCGAGCTTTTCTTCAGGTAAATCCTCCATGATCTTGGTCTATTTCATGTTCGATCCAATGTATAGAGTCGTGGGATTGTATGTAAGGGTTGAGGGTGTGATTTGGCGCCTTGAGCTTCTCTTTCAGGGGGGTAGAATTGATAAAAAGGGGATCTTTTTTTTCTAGATCTGATCCCTCAATTTATTTTGTAGCTCATTATGTCGCGTGCTTCGAGAGGTCGCTCCCCTGCTACATCGGCTGATGGCGTGCCTCCCTCTTACGCTGGTGAGCTATTTTTGGCAATATTTGGAAATTTACGAATTAGCCCTTTTTTTCTCAGAAATTTGCAAATTGGTCCTTTTACCCCACGTTGTTCTCCTTGGTGAGGCAATCGGGAAGAGCCTTGATTCTCCTTGGTGAGGATCGACGCTTTAAAGATATGTTTTGCTTGGTCAAAACCATATCTCAAAATAAAGGGGGTGATTTGAAGCTACATTGTGCTTTATAAGGCAGGGATATATTGTCAATATACCCTATCTTGTAATTGCACAATGTTGCCAAATCGTCTCACCCTTTATAAGGCAATGACTCTATCTTACCTATTTGTAAGATGAGTTCAATTTCCTTTTATAATTGAGACTAACAGGTGTTTAATTGTTTGTTTCCAGTGGGATATCCTTCTGGATCGTTCTCATCTCATGCGGTATATGGACGTCGTGGCGAGTACTATTCGACCTCCGACGATCTTTCCCCCATTCCAGTTACTCCTCAGTTCGCTTTGGGCACGTCAACTGAGATTGCCCAAGTGGTGAAGGAAGGTGGGCATCAAGCTCTTCGACAGTTGATTACCGATGCACCTTTCGTGAAGGACGCCAGTTCTATTCAGCCTCTCAGGAAGAGCGATTTCTTATTTGGCGACTCTGTCGAAGATCCGGATGCCGTGTTTATTGAAGCTGAGCAGTGGCTTCATAAGACTGGCAGTGGTTTTGTATATTTGCCGAAGATTCCTCAGCATCGTTCGTTGACTGAGCTCAGGCGTCAGGCTGTGACACGGGAGATGTCGTGGCGCTTGACGGAGGAGCATGAGAGCGTCCACTGTGGCTACATCACTCATCAAGCATTTCCTGGCTCGAGCAGGAGTCATATCACCGAATTTCATCCTGGAGTATTGGGGCTGGATGCACTACCACGTAACGAGTTCCTTACCACCGCTTCTACCTTAAAGAATCGCCTCGCTGCTCTAGGACGGGAGATGCCTGCGACGCGTCACAGGATTTATGGTTGGGTCCATTCTTTGGACAAGTTTTGGTGGACTCGCATGACGACGTACGTCTTGAGCTGATGGGGCGAGGAGTTGCACGCTTGTGGTTTATACGCAGCCGTTCGTGCCACCATGTACGGCTTGCCTGTCAGCGCGAGGCATTTCTGTGCTTTGTTCGAGCTATATAATCCAGATTCGAACACTTTCCTAACCCGGCAAGGGGAGTTAGGCTTGGCTCTTCACGAGATGCACAGGATTTCTGGCTTGCCCATGGGACAGATGCTATACCAGGAGTACTTTCCCTCTAATCATGAATTGAATCAGTTGAAGGATCATATGCCCGACCGCTATGAGACTCTTTAGGACCTCACTTGTCACTATCATATTGCTTTGGCGCAGTCTGAGCCTTTAGCAAAGAGGACTAAGGTATGTGTGAGTCTGAAGCAGTTTGCAAATTATCTGTTCAGGAATCTGGAGAGCAATTCTGGCGAGGCTATTTGTGAGTTGGCCCCACTTACTCCCTCAGGGGTGAACAGTCTACTGAAGAAGATTGACGCTCATTCTTATACCACTAGCAGTCCTGAGGGTGGCTTCCCTGCAGGGACCAAGTTCAAATCATTCCTATGGCATGCAACCGCACCGATTCAACCGATGACTCTTCTTGCCGGTTATCTCGCTATTTGGTTGAAGAAGTGTGTTGTTCCATATCAGTCTGGCGATGCCTTGCCCTTGGAAGTGCTCTGCCCAGCAGTTCAGCTCGCCTACAAGAAAGAACTCTCTCTTCTTCCGGTGATGGTGGCTAACATTCATCGAGGACTTCGATAGCTTTCTGGTGCCTTTACACGGAAGGAAAGTGATTTGCCGGGTCAGATTCCCACCATTAAGATGGAGCTCCCGTACACTTATTTGATGGCCTGGTTCATCCTTCACCGTTCGGATATGATGTCGGTACCGAACGCCACAGACCACTCCGTTCCCCTACTACAGTTGCTTGAGAATAGCAAGTGGGAGGGGCGCGGATTTTCTGACATCAGACAGTAGCTGCAGGTCCACAAGTGTTGGACATTTTCCACTTGCTTTCCGCAGTTCTCCGGCCGATACGGCGATTGTTTGATAGATGAGGAGAGGCCGAGAGAGTATCGAACTCACTTGGACATCGGCTGCTTTAACTGGCTAGTGAACATTAGGCCAGGTTATCTGACTTTTCGGGTGAGGGATCAGTGTTTCATCGAGCCATATCTACCCTGTCGATTCGCTCGCCAGTTTGGCTACGATCAGCTTTACGTCGGGAATCCCCGTCAGCAGCTTCGGGCCCACGGCGGTTTGGTGGATGGTCTCCGTGCTTGGTTGTGGACCGTGACTGGCTGTACTGGTGCCAAGTTCAGTCTCCCGAGTGCTGATCGGCAGTTGAACCTCACTTTCTTGAGCTGCAAGTGGTTGTTAGCAGCGAACAAGACTATCCCCGTGAAGCCGATTGCAGAGCTAGAGGCCGAGGAAGCTTCTCAGGTTTATTCCCGTAGTATTTGGGAAAACGCTCGGTCACAGAGGACACGGAACAAGACTCGTCGGATTGATGAAGAGGGAAAGAGGACCTTCCATTCTGCGGATGAGGCTTCAGGCGGAGATCCTGAAGATTACGAGGATTTTTCCGAACGAGGTTAACCATTCATCTTTTTCTTCTGCTTTCCATAATTATTAAAGCTAACAATGGTTTGATGTTTCAGGGACCATTGGTGACCAGGAAGAAGAGTTCCGTCCTCCTTCCCGAGCGAGACCTTCGATTATTGTCCCTGCTGCTAGGCGGAAGAGATTAGCCCGCAAGCCACGTGCAGCTTCCCGAGCCTCTGATATGGACTTGGATGGTGATGATCCTGCTAGTGACGGAGGTAACATCTACCCTGCATACCATCCTCTTGATTATTCTGAACATTGACTCACGCTTTTCCCATCTTTATATAGGAGAGTGTGGAGAGAGCGAGATGAGTCCCGATCCCGTTCCTGTATCTCCTGGTGAGTCTGATCCACTGCCCCATGTAGAAAGACCTACATGAGTTGATGACATTAGGGAGGATATCGATGTAGGACCTGATTCCGTGAATCCAGGTACATCTACCATTGACAATGTATCTTTTAGATGGCACACAAAGGAATTTGTGCATCTTCTAATTGTCTCTGTACTTCTTGCTCCTTCAGATAACTTGCAGGAGGCGAACGAGGATTTTGGAAATAAAGAGGCTAATGCACCTGTGAAAGGTAACTCATTTCTATTGGTTGTATTCTCTTCATTCTCCTTTGGTACTTATATTCTCTTGTGTCAGACTTCTTGATTGATGATTTTGACGAGGAAAACTTGTTTGCGGACACTCCCATGCTGCACTTCATGTATAGCTCTCCTCAGATTGATGACCAGTTACCTGGAGATATGTTTTCTGAGTCCACCTTCGCTAAAAATCCCGAGGATGGTTCCTTTGAAGGTATGTGCCTCCTTCTAAGTTGATTATAGGACTAGCCAATTTTGACTAATGCAGCTATAATGTGATGTCTCTGTGGATTCTGTTTTGAATTTGACAGGAGCTTTTGTCGAGAATGACCCTGTTGAGCCGGCTGTGAGACCAACTACACCAGTTGATACACCTGCAGCCGTTACATCTCCACTACCCCCAGTGACTCAAGAAGGTATGAATAAGCAACTGAGAATGTTGTTTCTTCTTCCTCAAGGTCTTTTTCTGACGGATTTCTCCTTCTTTGTGCAGGGCCTTCTCCTCGGCTCCATGCCCTTGTGAAAGAGTTGCTATCAGACGACGATCCTGAGAAGATCGTTCTCTGCATAGAACTTCGCTCCTTCTTCTCCTTCATGAATGCTATGATTGGCAAGCTTTTCCATGGTGGACTCCTTCTTCGCAAATTCAAGCCTTTCCTTGATTCCAAAGTCAATTTGATAAGGGAAGCAGGATATCCAGATTTGGCACAGGCTATAGTTGACGACCTCGATTGCCTAGAGCATGAGCTTCAGATGTTTCTTGAGCTCCGAGATGCAGGCGCTTCCTCATTTATTGCTACTGAGCTGGATACCCGCTTACAGTCACTGCGTGAGACTCATATTCTCGCTGAGCTTGAGATTCAGATGCAGCGAGACCGAGTAGATCGAGTTGAGACCGGCCTTGCTACTAGATTATCTTCACTTGCCGAGCTCGACTTTTCCATTACCTCTTGTGAGACCAAGATAGACCGGCTCAGAAGAGAACTCCGCGAAGAAGAGGAGACTTTGGGTATTCTTCAGATGACGAAAGCACAGGATCAGCAAACTTGCACGGCTTTGTCTGATGAGTTGAAGTCCTTGAAGCAGAAGCTAGTTGAGACAGAGGAGACTGCTGCGAAGACTTCGACCGCCACCGAGGAGTCCATTAGGGCTGAACTTAGGCAAGCTTATGATGAGAAGCTGTCTAAGATCACTCAACAGATTTTTGGTCACGGGCTTGATGTATGATTTCGTTTGCTGTGTACTTTGACTTTTGATTCTTTTAGTGAAACTGGTTTTCATCTTTATTTTTATTATGATTCATCATTCCGTTTGAAATGATTGACCATAATACTCATAGGATTTTTGGCAAACCCTCAGCTATCAACGGGTTTGATGAGCCTTTACCGACTACCGTTTGAGTCGGGCTAGCATGCGAATTGTTTAAATCCGTTCGCATGTAATGTTGTGCTCAGAGATTGAATTCTCTGAGACTTTGTGCTATGATGTCGAATACATAGACTTCGCCATTGTCACGGGAATAGGCTACCCGGCGACACGTGTGAGGTGTTGACTTCAGGATTTTTGGCTAACCCCCAGCCTTCAACGGATTTGATTAGCCTTTACCGACTACCGTTTGAGTCGGGCTAGCATGCGGATTGTCTAAATCCGTTCCGCACGTGACGTTAAGCTAAAAAGAGTTAACTCTTTTAGTGCTACGACATTGAATACGTAGACTTCATCTTTGTTATGGGAATAGGCTACCCAGCAACGTGTATTAGACGTTGGCTTATCCCTACTTAGGCTTCGGGATAAAGGTCCCCAGAGTCAGGCTCTGGTATCTTTTTCTACGGATAAAGAACAAACCGGTGACGTGTGTTAGGCGTCGACATATCCTTTCTTAGGATTCAGGATGAAATTCCCCATGCGTGTAAGGCATGGATTTCGGTGTTATTAATAACAACCTGCCACAATGTTGAATATGTGGACGAGTGTTCTTTTCAACGGTTAAGAACTAACCGGCGTCGCGTGTTAGGCGCGGACTTATCCTTGCTTAGGTTTCAGGATAAAATACCCCAGAATCGAACTCTGGTGTCTTTTTCTACGGAGAAAGACTAAACCGGCAGCGCGTGTTAGGCGCAGACTTATCCCTGCTTAGGATTCGGGATAAACTTCCTAGGATGAATCCTAAATTGATAAATTTTGGAAAAAGAGTTGGTGTGGGAAAGGAAGAATTTTATATTCTATTTCCCGGATAAGAAAGGAAGAATTTTATATTCTATTCCTTGATTCTGGAAAGGAAGAATTTTATATTCTATTTCCAGTGCAAGAAGGAAACTAGAAGTGGGATCTCCACTCCGAAAATCCGAAAGATCTAGATAAACTTACCTTTTATAGGATTGGTTATCTGATCGAAAGATGAACTCCTCGTTTATCGAAGTGACGTTTCAACTTTGGTTATAACCATGAGAAGGGTTAACCAAAGAGAAAAGGAAGGGAGTTCTTTCGTTTATCGAAAGGGGACTCCGAACTAAAAGTGGACCTCTTGTTCGTGGAAAGAGTCAAGAGGGCCAGAAGAACATTTTGATGGACTCACTGTCAATTGAAACTGATCAGTGAGGGATTTTGGAGGAAAAAAATGATTTTGGGTTATCCTCTAGAATATTAAGTGTAATATTCTTCAAGGAACTTCCCGATAAATGAGTTGTCCTGAATGTACTAGGGATAGTACTTTTTCAAAAACTTCCTATTTATTGGCATTAATTGCCTGACGCACTCTAGAGAAATTAGGCGATAAGCGCAGTTTGAATAGACTGTGTCTATTACAAACGGTCCTTTCCACTTGGGTTCGAATTTACCTTTCTTCTTGGAGGTGAGGATTATTGGTCGGCGAGCAGCGAGGACCAGATCTCCTTCCTTGAAGCTTCTTTGGCGGACCCTTTTGTCAAAAGCCCTGGATATTCTAGCCTGATAGAACTCAATGTGTTGTTGAGCTTCCAAGCGCTTTTCGTCCAACCTCTCGAGTTCCTCAAGACGTTTCTGATGTTGCTCTTCGGTCGTCATCTCCGTTACGAGAGCGATCCGAAGGGAGGGGATTTGAATCTCCAATGGTAGCACAGCTTCACATCCGTACACCAAAGAATATGGGGTGGCTCCCGTGGGTGTGCGTATGGTGGTGCGATAAGCCCAGAGCGCTTCGCCGAGTTTATCGTCCCAATCTCGCTTATTGGTTTTCACAAGTTTTGACAAGATCTTGATGATCGTCTTGTTGAAAGCCTCAGCTAATCCATTAGCAGCGGGATAATAAGCTGTTGACGAAACATCTTGAATCTTGAATTTGTCGCTAAACCTGATAAAAGCGTTGCTTATGAATTGCGGACCGTTGTCATGAATGATCCGTCTCGGCACGCCGTGTCGGTATATGACATGATGCTTGATGAAGTTGATGACATTGTTCGTCTTCACTTCTTTAAGCGGAATGGTGAAGGTGATGCAGGAAATGTTCTTAGCTGCCACATTGCACTGTTGAGCTAACAGTTCTAGTTCTTCAGGCGCCGGCTTGATCCGAGTGAGGAACGCTTCTGAATCAGCCAAGGCCTCTTGCAAGGCTTCTCTAGTCTCCTTCGACAGTCGCAGCAACTCATATAGCGTTATCCGCGCTGGAATATTGGCTAGCTGAGCCATAATGTCGAATACGCGCGGAGTTTTCGAATTCTCCGGTTTATCTCTTCCAATCGGACGACTGAAACGAGATTGCTTCGGATTTTGAACCTCTTCGGGCCTCTTTTCTTTCTGTTTATCTGTCGGCTGTCGTCGAGCATTTTCAGCCGGTTTAGGAACCGTAATCACCCCCAGCTCTGTGAGAGTTTTGGCTGGTCCCCGTTTTGTCACCCCCTGCTCAGCTAATTGATCGCCAGGAGATGGATATTTGAAGTGATACTCATTTCCACTCCGGATCGCAAAGACTTCCTGTTCTTCGTCGGAGAGCGAGAAAGTAGGGATTCTTTCGTCATCTTCTCCTGGGATAGCAGAGACTCCGCAACAAGTCTTCCCTTTCCCTTTTGACTTCTTCTTGGATGATGATCCAGCCCATTGTTCATCTTCAATCAGGTCGGGGTGCACCCAAAGAATTTCACCGTTTGGGGCTGTGTATGGCACAAGTCCTTTTTGGTGCTGCCCGTGCAGGTCATCATTTACTGTCTTCATCCCGACTTTGGTAACGCGTTTTGGCTCGAACCAAGTCGTAGGCACCGATCCAAAACTGATTGACACCACGTTTTCTCCCACATTCTTGGCCGGTTTCGGGGTTATGACTCCTACGTCGATTAACACCTGGATCTTGTCCTTGAGGTGGTAGCAAGACTTCGTTGGGTGGTGGACCGCTCTGTGGTACGCGCAGTACTTCGGGTCCGTCACATTGGTGGCCCCTTCATGATCTACAATCGCCGGCAACTGGATTTTGTTGTTCTCTAACAAGTACTTGAAGATGCCGGGAACTTCATTATCCTTGAAGGAGTAGACTTTGGGAAACCTCGGCTCCGAAGACTTTTGCTTCTGAGACCGTTGCTACCAATGTGGCTGCGATTGTTGTGGCGTTCGTTGCTGCTGCTGTTGCTGAGGTTGTAATTGAAAAGTTTGGTTAGCATCAACGGCATTAGCATGAGCTTTACCTTTCCCTTTTTGGTTAAAGTTCTGTTTCGGAGGATTTATTGCCGGTTGGCCTCTCTCCGCCTTCTTTCTCCTGAGGAATCGTTCATCTTGCTCTCCTCGAACCTTCAAATCCTTCCAGGTCTTGGATGGTGTTGTGCCCATTGCTTCCAACACATCCAGCGAAAGGTTGTTGTGGCAGGTCTGGAGGATGAATTCCTCAGTGATCGGGTCCCGACAATTCATTGCCTTGTTCCGGAACCTTTTGACGAAGGTGTCGACTAACTCCCCATCTTTCTGCTTCTCATCGAGCAATGATCCGATAGAGATTTCGGTATCGTCGTCGAAGAAATTTGTGAGAAACTTAGTCTCCATGTCGTCCCAGCTGTTTATGCTTCCTGGCTTGAGGCGGTGATACCAATCGAAGGTGGCTCCGCGAAGAGTGCCAACGAATGACCGCACCATCAGAGGCTCATTACCAGAGATGACTCCCAAGTGCGATTTGAAGTAAATCAAATGCTGAGTGGGTGAACCCATCCCATTAAACGGCGTGAAGTTAATTATACTGAACTTCGCCAGATATGGGATTGATTCCCACTCTCTTGGGTATGGACAAGGAATGCCTGTCTTTTTCATCTCTTGAGCAGAGATCAATGTATTGATTTTGCTCTCGAGATTTTTAATTTTCAGGCTTTCACCTGTGTCTTCGCTAGCATTCTCGTTACCACCCCCTGCATTGATGGGAGGGTTATTGGCATTACGAGCTTCATTTGTGTCTTCATCTTCCAGGTTGTTCTGGTTATGACGACTTGGTTCGCCTTGTTGGTTCCTCAATGCTTGGATCTGTTGGTCATGCATCTCTCTCATGTTCTGCATGGCCATCTGCATTTCAAACCTAAAGCTTTCTTGTTGTTTGGCCATGGCTTCTTCGAGCATCTTAGCCACTTGCTCCGCACTTATCATGAATGACTCGCGGGGCTGTCCTTCACTAGACACGGTGTTGTCAGATGCAATTGCTGAGCCGACATCTGATTCCTCATCTCCCGAGGGTACTCTTGTTCGAACCCTACCATACGTTGCACGAATGATAGCTCCGGACTGAAGACGAGTTACACGTCGGGGTATTTCTGGAATCGCCTCGGGGTTATCCTGAGCTGATGTTCCTCTGTTGGTCATGTTGGCGGTGACTCTTGAATGTTCACCGTCTTCAACCATCGTTCTTCTTCGTTGGAAACGCCTATGCCTTGGTTTTGGCGTTCCAGTGCTGAGTCTTTCGAACACCGAAACTCTCTCGGGGACTGCCTTGACACAGTTGCATTCAGACAGTACTGCCCGAATGAGCTTTGAGCAAGGACACTGAGTTTTGAACCTTCGAGGGCTCCTCTTTCTGAATTTATTCGTACCCCCAGCACGATAGTACAGCTCGTCCGTTTGAAGGTCGGAGCAACTTATCGTGTGTTGGCACGATCTCCCAGGTATAACGTCATCGTCATCAGACGACAACGTTTCCTTCTGAGGATGAGTTGCCTTCTTTGGGCTTTCAAGAGTCACGAGCCTCGAAACGCGCCTTTGTGGGCGTGAATCTTCAGCGGGCTCCTGCACTTCAATGCGCAAAGTTGTGCGCTTGGGTGCCACGATTTTCTCCAAATGTTGAGGGTTGCGGCGACCCCCAGCATGTTGCATTGTTTGGGACTTCTTCATTGGCCCCAACCGTTCTTGGACTGGTGCTTTGCCTCGTTCCTTGGGAAGTGGACCGAGGCGCTCCAAAACTGACTTCCTCTTCTGGGATGGTCCTGTGGGATCTCCCGGAACAATTGCGGAAATCACCGGCGATTTGGGTTGATTCGCCGGAGGTTGAATCTTCGGAGGCTGCAGTTGTTGTTCCTTGGTCTGAACCGCCACTTCAGACTTCGGCCTCCAAACCCTGCGAGTTGATGACGGCTTCTTGACCATCTCCTTCTGTAGCTTCCGACGGGCTTCTTCAGCTTTGGCCCGTGCTTGCGCTGATAATGCGCGGCGTTTACAGATACGCTCCTCCAACGTCGAACGGTTCCGTTTGACACGGACCCACTCCATAGTTGATGGCTTGGAGGAACCACCCTTCATTTGTTGTTGAGGCTGTTTGCCTCGTTTGCTCTTCAGATCCGTATGGTAGCGGACCCCGTCAACAGATTCCATAGCCTTTGCGAATTGCTTCGCAAGGCGTTGACGCTGCCTCTGGCGAGCTCTCTTAGAGAGAGTCACCACGCCTTCAATGGCGGATTTGACCTGCTTAGAGGTCGGTGGGACTTCACCCGACGCAACTTCGGCGTCGATCGGGGTGAGGTTGTCGTTGGTGGCTTCAACTTCTTCGCACCAACGGACTTTTCTCCTGGAGGAGAACTTCTGGGATTTCTTGGACTTACGGGGGGGAGGTAGATCCAGACGAGGACACGTACTCCTCGTACTTCTGCTGGTCGAACTCATACTCGACCTCCTCCACGACCGGGATCGAGATCCGCGGCTACGACGCTCCGATCTCGGCAGCGAGATCGGTGGCTCCCACTGTGGTCGCCAGATTGTTCGCGGGAAAAATTGATGCTTTCTTCATTGACGATTCCATTGCACTCTTCAATAACAACTTTTTGCGTTACAGAAAGATCCGGTCTTTTTATAAGATCCGGTTTACAATGAAAATCAAAACAAAGAAATAAAAATTACAACTTTTCTCTTGTTTACCGAACAAATCGCGAGCTCCTGTTATCCGGTCACTCGCTTGCGTGGGTTGTTGGCCTGCGCCGATGGTTGATCCGTTGACCACCGCACGATCTAGATCCAACCAGATCTACGCAATATTACGGGTATTATTTCACCAAGGAAATAATAGCCGGAGGGATTGTTTCACCAAGGAAACAACCGCTCAAATCTCGGGATCAAAGACCAAGCTTTGATCCGGAGTGTAGTGACGTAGATCTGAGATCTCAATCCTCTCGAACTCCTACCTTCTGTGATGCGGGTGCTCACCAAGAATCAGATCCGAATGTCCAAGTCTTCAAGCCTTCAAAAACTCAAGCACGAGGTCTCAATCCGGCAGAGTTTCGGCTCTCCAAAAGTCCTCCAAAAAGTTGAATGACACCCCCTATTTATAGGCAACCAGATCTGTGCATTTGGCACAGATCTGGGCGGCCACCTCAGGGTGGCTCGGCACTGGGCCGAGCCACCCTGAGGTGGCTCGGCTGCCGAGCCACCTCAGGGTGGCTCGGCCTTGGCCGAGCCACCCCGAGGTGGCTCGGTTTTTGCCGAGCCCCCTTGGGGTGTTTTCCGTCTTTTCCCGTCTTCCGGTTCTTTATTTGATTTGTCCGGACTTTGATTTAATAGTCCGGGTCTTTATTTGGCAGTAAATCCGCCTTGGTGTTTGAGTTCAAATCCATTTTGTGGTTGGACGACTCGTTGACTTCCCGAACCGTTGGATTGGTTCCACACACGAACACATTCCGTTGCTTGCGTGCAATTCGTTGATCTCGTCGCCTCGTCACTCGAACGTTCGTTGATTTGTTGAATTATCGTGCCGAGCTGTGCTAAGGGACCTATAGGTAATTTTATACGCCTACATGAACGAAGTAACCCCCCTGTAAGGGGTAAACGCTATACACATGGAATCTTAACAGTTGAGATTCACCGAGCTATCTGATGTAAACGACTTCGATTTTGCGGTTCAAATCGGACGTCCGCGAGCAAGGCGGGACGTTCAAAATTCTACGTGAATGGCCATGATCTGACATGATCCCCCATCAGATCAATGGTTAGGATCAAAAGCGCTATCGAGTCCGTACCTCGAAGCGGGAGTGCGAAGGCAAAACGTCATCTTAGCGGGCAAGCGTGGGGACCCACCCACAGATATGCGGCCAGCCTTCATAAGTTTGAATTTTTCTCGAAGTGACCCAACTCGAACATCAATCTAGCCTGTGTGCACTCACACCACTCTAGTTCGCCCGAAGGTCTCGACCTAGCCGCGAAAGTTAAATTCGCCTTAACTCATAAGGAACCTCTTTATTCAAAGTATTCCAGACCACACGCAAGTTGGTTTAGGTCTAAAAAATTTGAAGGGGGTCTTGTAGGTGGTAAAAATTACCTTTGCAGATAAGCTTGAAATCCGCCTGCGTATTCGAGTCGCCCGCGTAATGTGAAAACTAGGCTCACCCGTGTGCTTGACTCGCCAGCACGAGCCAAGACCACACAATCACCAAATTCGCCCATGCAGCTGGCGATCCACCGAGCGATCAGAAACTCACTTGTACACTTGACTCGCCCGCACGAGTTAAGTTTACTCAAGAGCCGAACCCGCCTGCGTGCCCAGACGATCAGCCAGGCGATCAATATTCTAACCACAGACTCGCCAGGGTACTTGGCGGCTGCAATATCATGTCTAAGGATGGGCCTTCCCATTTTCCACGACGTGAAGGGAAGGAGCATAGTACTCCGAACCCATCAAGCGGTCGTCCACAGTATGAATGACCAGTAAAACACATGCAATCGCCAAACTCACCTGCATGCTTGACTCACCCGCACGAGTCAAGATCATCCATGTGACTGAAATTTGCCTGCTTACTCGACTCACCTACACGAGTCAAGAGCTGAATTCACCCGTGATAGACGAACTCGTCGAATTCACCAGAGTACCTGGCAGCCGTAATATCACATACAGGGATGAGCCTTCCCATTTCCCACGATGTGATGGGAAGGAGCATAGTACTCCAAGCCCATCAAGCGACCGTCCACAGTACGAGCGACTAGTCGAATCCACGGTGTCACTACACTCGCCTGCACGCTTGACTCGCCCACACGAGTTAGGTTTACTCAAGGGCTGAACTCACCAGCACAAGTCAAGAGCCAAATTCGCTCGCAATCAACAAACTAGCCAAACTTGCCAGAGTACCTGGCGGCTGCTACATCACGTACAAGGATGGGCCTTCCTATTTCCCATGACGCAAGGGAGAGAAGTACAGTACTCCGAGCCCATTAAGCGGCCGCTCATGGTACAAGTGAGAAGCATAGTATCTCCTAACAGTACATGGTCACATCCCATGATTCAAGGGAGCGACCACACCATCTCTCCTCTATTTAAGAGCCTCCCTGGCCACAGGAATAAGGTTCGTAGTTAATTGATTAATTCAATCAGTTAGCTGGTAGCTCTCAACTCTCGACTGAGTTGATGACAGGCTCTTTACATGATCTTTGCACTGTAGCACTTCTCCTAGCTTCGGGCCCTGACCGCCACCGAACTCGAAAACCCAAACTTGACCAGCATGAGCTTCTACTCCATACTGAAGCTCACCAGCAACATAGATCGAATCGTCCAAGGAAAGAAAACTCGGTGCGAGAACCGAGTGAGGCGTCCTATCGCTACCGAAGTCCCCACGTTAAACAAGGAGAGCCTACCCTTTGCTTCTGTTATAATTTCGATTCATTAGTTTATAATAAGCTATTCTTATCAATACAAATAATACCCCTATTTTAGGAAATCAAAATTTACACCTACAGGGATAACCAACACATTGACGGTATTATATTAATAATTAGTATATCGTGTTAGAGGATCCGCCGCCCAATGAACTTTATGGAGAAGAATAGATTGATAACTCCACGATGAAAATTATTCCTATCGGCACTAATATCATTGATGATACATAAGGCGAGGACTTCTCATTCAAGAAGGAGGATCTATTTGAAAGTAAGGAAAAATTGATCCATGTGCTACGTTTGTTGGCCATTGAAAAAATGTCAAGTTTAGGCCAACAAAAAATAACACAACAAGCTATAATGTGGTTTCTTTTTATCGCAAAGATGGCGAAGATGAGGATAATGGTGGACACCATGATGGCAATGTGAAATGTCCTTGGAAGCTTAATTTTCACTCTTGGGTGTAAGAGTAGGCGAGCAATTTAAAATCACGGCTTACAACAGACTCCACACATGTAGCAATCCTCAATTAGAGATGAATAGCAAGCATGCGTCCGCATCTTTTATATATCGGTTGATTTTACCTAATCTAAGGGAGGATCTTGATCTAAGGCCAAAAGATATTTGTTTTTTAGTGCATAAAGCGACCAAATTGAATGTATCATACAACAAGTGGTTGAATGCTAGGAGAAAGGCGATGATAAAAATATTCGGGGATTGGGACAAATCTTATGAGATCTTACCACATTATCTCCAAGCACTCAAAAGACAAAATCCGGGGATTGTCTATGAAGTATCATCAGACCCTATTGATGGCGGAGAACGACGGTTCACAGGTGTATTTTAGGCATTTGGCCCTTGTATTGAGGGTTTCGGATATTGTCGTCCTCTTCTTAGCATTAATGGCACCCACTTGTACGGTAAGTACAAAGGTGTTTTGCTTGTTGCAACCAGAGTTGACGCAGATGGCAAGTTATTTCCTTTGGTGTTTACGGTGGTTGATGTTGAAAATACAGAGAATTAGGTGTGGTTTTTTGCATGTATTTGATATCATATCCTTAGTGTGGGGGCGTGGTTGATTACATTCATATCTGATAGGATGAAAGGAATTCCAAGAGCACTCCAACAACATTTCCCGTTGCCACATGAACATCGTTATTTTTTGTGACATATTAGGGACAACTACAAGAATAAGCATGGAAACGGGCAGGTTCAAGATCTTCATTGGCAAGCCAGCTGTGTAACTAAAAAATTAGTTTATGATCAAATACAAGAGATGATTAAGTTTATTTTACGAGCTGCACATGAATGGATCGAAACTAGTTTGGGACCACACAATATTGATAAGTGGGCTTTATGTAAAGATGGCGAGAAGCGGTTCTGTATGATGGCTACGCATGCTTCTGAGAGTTTTAATTGTATGCTTAGGAGAGCATGCAGTATGCCAATACAGTCACTAGTTGCTAAAACATTTTACATACTTAATAATTTCTTTCTTCGACGTCGAGAACTTGGTGTAAATATCCTCTCATAGCTCACACCGAATGTAGAAGAAATGTTAGCAGCTCGGATTGTCTTTGCTCGATCATTTCATGTCGTAAGATATAGTTTTAATAAATTGGAGGTCATTGAGGGAATATCACATATAGAAAGTCGCTCGTATAAAGTCAATATGCTAGTGGATCACATGTGTACGAGCACTTGCAATGTACCACAACTCCAATTGATTCCTTGTTCACATGTTATCGCAGCTTGCTCTGATCTACAGAGTGGTGTGAGAATTTCACATTATGAATTCATCACAAATTGGTATTCAACTTACAACTATCAACACACGTACAAGGAGTGTTTTCGTCCACCATATGATAATCAACATTAGACACAATACGGGCCACGGATACTACCTCCATTGTATAAAAGATCGGCTGGGTGCCCTCATTCCGTACGAATTAGAAATTCCATGGATGACGGTCGAGAAGGAATTAGGAGGAAAAATAAGTGTAGTAGATGCGATCAACCGGGCCACAACAAAATTAGTTGTCCAGCTAGGATTAGGCGTTGATTTTTAATATTAATGTTTGGTCACATGTAACATTCGTATTTGTAATATGTAGCATTTTGTATTATGTTTGGGATATAATTTTATTGTTTGATGCAGAATTAATCCTGGTTCACATTGCACTTTCGTTTGTTGTAATATGTAGCGTTTGTACTATGTTTGGGATATAATTTTATTGTTTGATTTCTAATTAATCCTAGTTCACATTGTACATTCATTTGTTGTAATATGTAGCTATATCCATTATGGATCTGGGACCGATACATGGCGATGTTTTGTACCTCCAGGCGAGTCATTGTTTAGATCTTATTGGCTCGGGACAGGTAAAACGTTATATATAAAAATATTCTTTATTTTTGTCACTAAATTTAATTTTTCTCAATATACTTAATCAATTTTGTTTAATGTGCAGCCCGGATCAGACATTACTATAGTTGATTATTCAGAGTCATTCGGCTTGGGTCATCCACGATGAGAGAGTACTAGAGTTGATAGCTCAAGCCGGGTTTCGGGAGTGTTCGACAGCGCGATATATTATGTTTGATTGGCCCCTTATCAGTGCACTTATTGAGAGGTAACGGCCAGAGACCAACACCTTCCACATGCACATAGAGGAGTGTACTATCACATTACAAGATGTAGCCATCATACTTGGGCTCCGCAACGATGGTCCGGCAGTTACGGGCACTGATGACCATAATTGGGCTGAGGTATGTGCTAGGCTTCTTAGTCAGTTTGACGCCCCTATTTTCATACATTGATGCAATCCAAGATAAAACCAGAGATATCAAACCTTCCATGCACCCATACTGTACAATAATAAGTTTTACCAATCACAGTAATATCCTCTAGTGGAATCAAAATAAAGTGCATGTACAAAACAGGCAAAAGAAAGGAAATAACTACAATAGACATGAAATAGAAAGAAGTATCTCATAAATAAATCATGTCTCAATGAACAACCTGGAATACATCTGATATCCAAAATGAATAAATATATCTTGATAAGAAACAACTAAAAATCGTACTAAGGCACACTACCTTTAAATTATGAAATACTCTAAGGTCTAAACAAAAATATAAAACTATAATGGAGCCTCTAATAAATCTCATGTGACGGCGACTATGCAAGAACTCCGTCATCCTGCGACTCTTTGGCACTCCGAATTACCTGAAAAAATATTAGAAGAAAAAGAGCAACAACAAGAGCATCAGAACGCTATAGCAAGATCACCTCCATCTGCCCCAGGGGAAGGGTTGCTAGATGGAGTGGAGATTGTATCTATTAAGCATAGTCTACCTAGATCATTTTCCCCAGTATCTAATGGAATTAATATTTAGACACCTATAATACGAGATGTAGTACGTCGAGCAAAATATTCCAAACAAGGAAACCCTCATGTATATACCATATGTCTCGAATTGTAGATATCTAAATATTAATACCGAACTAAAGATAAACAATCTAAATGAAATCAACAATTAGAAATCCACAACATGAGACTGGTACGTCGAGCGAAATAATCCAAACAAGGAAACCCTCATGTATATACCATATGTCCCAAATTATAAACATATAAACATTAATATCAAACTAAAGATAAACAATCTAAATAAAATCAAAAATTAGAAATTCACAACACGAGACTGGTACGTCGAGCGAAATAATCCAAACAAGAAAACTCTCATGTATATACCATATGTCTCAAATTGTGAATCACTAATTATTGATCCCAACTAAGAAAATAAAGAAAAGTTGTAAAACAAAGTAAAGATATCAACATATCGTATTTATAATATCTTCCACTGTTACTAGAAAGATAGAATGAATAATGGCACAAATCGCGTGTACTTTCAAATGCAAAGTACTCTGGGTCATATATTTTAGCAGTGAGTCAAAAACATAATTGGCATCCGCCAACGACTCGGGCTATCATTTAACTATCTCAATGCAACTCCGTGTAAGATTTTAATACTTAGTATTATCATGTGCAATGGACTACCCTATAGGTATCCTAATCAGTGTACACGGCTCATTAGTTTCAGCACAATCTTAGTGCATAACATGAGTGCAGAATAGCCTACCATATAGGTATCCTAGAAGTATTGCTCACAAGCCTCATCGCACCCTCATGCGGACGGACTACTAGATAAAGCATCCAAACTCGACTCAATGGCCTGTACAAATGGAATATCGACGTACTACGCCCGTAGTACTGAACTGAGCCCATCAATGATATTCAGAAGGTGTGTGTATAATATGTAGTAAACTCTTTCTCAAAGTAATCGGGTCAAAACCCATCATAATTCCTTTTAGTATACCCATGTGTGCGCTACTACACTATTCATGAATTTACGTATAAAGAAGTGCAGTTCGAAACCTGCAAACATATCTCAAGAAGATGCAAAACAAAAATTCAGGTAACAGCATTAGTAGTCGACTACTAGGCTTAGTAGTCGACTACACTGAGTCCATCCAGACTTTGTAATAACATATATCAGTATCAGTAGTCGAGTATTAAGAACATTAGTCGACTACTCTGCAAACACGTAGTTTCTGTTATACTCAACTGGGCACGAGTAGCCGACTTCTAAGCTTAGTAGTCGACTATTCTGTCAAGACACGTATTCTTTCATGCACAAATAATACTTATGTCAATTGTACATATTATGACGTTAAAAAAAGATTTTATACATGGCATATGCAACAGGAATTATCTAAATCATCAAATTAAATTATTATATCTTCCAAATTAGGGTTTAACATCCTAATTAAATAATTTCTTTAATTATCTCATATGTAAATAAAGTGATTATCAACACATGATAAAAACTACTCATGAACAGAGATAAAATTCATTTAAACATGTTTATCTTACTTAGGTATCACAAACCTAGGGTTTAAGAATGATTAATGAACATGAAAACTCAAAGAAACCTTCACGTAATATATCAATTATTTCAAATCAGTATATCTGCAGTTTTATACAGAACATATATTAGTAAATTGAGCATATCTTTCTCTATATAAACTATTTTTAAGAATATTTTTCTGTTTTGGAAACTAGATCCACATAGATATCATTTGGCATGGGTTTGGTTTAGTTTGGAGTTTATATGATATCTCAAATTTCTAGTTAAATGTTATACACGTGCAGTAGTTTTCTGCAGAACATGTCATTAGTAAATTGAGTATATCTTTCTCTATAAAAACTCTTTCTTAGAATGGTTTTCCGTTTTGGAAAATAGGTTCATATAGCTTTTATTTGACACTGATTTTGTTCAGACCTTAGAGTTTATTTTATAGTGTAAAGGCAGTGTGCCTTAGTACGATTTTCAGTTGTTTCTTGTCGAGACATATTTATTCATTTTGGATATCAGATGTATTCCAGGTTGTTCATTGAGATATTATTTATTTATGAGATACTTCTTTCTATATCATGTCTATTGTAGTTATTTTCTTTCTTTTGCCTGTTTTGTACCTGCATTTTATTTTGATTCCACTAGAGGATATTGCTGTGATTGGTAAAACTTGTTGTACAGTGTGGTTGCATGGTAGGTTTGATATTTTTGGGTTCATCTTGGACTGCAGCCATGTATGGAAACATGGGCGTCACAGTCAGGTACCTGACTTGAGGAGTGGTGCGATGAAGTTATCGTGGCTTCATCAGACATTTCAGGGAGATATACCGGCAGATGCCTCCGTTGAGACGCTTCAGTATCATGCTTGTGCGTACATATTGCACATGATAAGCTGCACGCTATTTTCTGATGCGAGCAAGACTATTGTACATGCATGACGGCTGCCACTGCTAGAGGATTTTAGTGTATGCAGTGTACTATTTGTTGGCCTTCTTGTTTTGATGATGTTTAACAAACAATTTACCACTAATGTTGTTTATCTAGTATTTGTGTTTTCTTATTTATTATAGATAAACAACGTTGTTGGAGGATGGATGGAATAGCGCTTTAACGACGATATCAAACGGAGGTTGGCGGAAATGTGGAGTGAAGCAACATACAATTCAAGTTAAAGATCAAGTTCAAGCTTCATCCGTAACGTGTACCAAGTCGAGCTTAATTGAAGATCAAGATCAAGCTTGGGTAATTTAGTATAGGTTTATATTATGTGTGTTTAATACTCTAAGCTCAATATCATATACACACACAATATTGGATTTTCTAAGAAAATGAGCTATTTTGAGAAAACTTTGTGATATTGTTTTATTGACCATGTTTACTTTATATTCATGTGTTATAATGTTTATGAAGACATTTCATAAAGTTTCAATATGCGTTTAAACTCTTTTTGTCAAAAACATGTTCTTTACAAATTCATATTCATGCATGTTTTTACAAAATAATGAGTTTTCACAATTGAGAAATGCAAATTGGAAAATTCTTTTTCTAACATGTTTATTTTCATGTTTATAAACATTTCCCAAAGTTTCATCAAGTTTGAAATTGATTTGTTATGTTTAATTGAATTTACAAAATCATGTTTTTCGTTCGTGCATGTTCGTGCATGTTTTACAAAACAGATGAGTTTTCATAAGTGAGAAGTGATATTCAAGAAATTATTTTTTTGACATGTTTATCTACATGTTTAGAAACTTCCCTCAAAAGTTTACTATTTTTAGAGTTGATTTACTGTACCAAATTGATTTTACAAAATCGTGTATGTCAGAAGTTTTTCAGAAACTGTAAATCTGTGTTCAAACATTTATTTCTCTCAATTGGGAAATGCTTTTTCAGAAATTCTTTCTCTAACATGTTATTCTACATGTCTAGATCCTTCTTAAAAAATTTCATGATTTTTCGAGTTCATTTACTATTTTAAATTAATTTTCCAAAACATCTGCGCACTGCTACAGTAACTCCGATCGACCGGACTGGTCGACCGGAAATGTCTCTGGACGTTACTCAGCTTTGCATATGGCTCCCGGTCGACCGTACCGGTCGACCAAAATTACTGTAGCATCCGACCGTTGCTACAGTAATGACTAGTTCTGTTTTTTTGTTTATTTTAATGTTTTGGGGTGTTTTTTATTGGTTTTTGGGGTTGTTTCATGAGCCTATATATACCCCATGCCCTCATACCTCTAAGCACATCTAAGAAAATGTTGTAGAAAGAGTTTAACAGGGGTTTAAACTTGTTTAAGTGTTTTTTAAGTTTGTTTAAGAAGCTTTTAAGCATTTGAGTGTTTGGGTTTGTGAAATCAACTTCACAAGAGCTTGAGGAGTTCTTCTATTGGTGCTTGAGCATTCAACCTTTCCTCCTTCAATCTCTTGATCTATTTGAGAAGTCTTCTAAACTCTATTTCTAGCTCTTTTTATATATTTGATTATCATTGTTATTAAGCTAGAATTATATTGAGTTTAGTTTTGATTTATTTAATCTCATTGTTACACACACCCACATTGAGCTTTTAGTATTTACATACATAGTATAGTTGGGTGGTGAGAGATTGTAACTTTGAGTTGTGCTTATTTGAGTTCTCATCTATTATAGAGAACAAATTGATATTTGTTACATTATGAGTGTTGTAAGATTTTCGGTGAGCTAGAAAACCGAGTGTGTTGTGAAGTTTTCGGTGAACTAGAAAACCGAGTGTGAGGAGTGACGTTGATCGGTGAGCGTTGAAAACCGATACTGTGAGGTGTAAACGTTGTTCGGGTGATCGTAGAAAACCCGGTTGATAGTGGATTTCTCCCCGGGAGTGGGGAGCGGAGACGTAGGACGGAAGGTCCGAACTCCGTGATCATATCTTGTGTTTGAGTGTGCTTTGGCGTTTATTCATACTTGTGTTTATACTTCTTGTCGCCATTGTCATTAGCTCTATATTTATATGATCTGCTATCTAGTTCATATTGTTTACCCTTGTGTTTGTTTGCATATCCTTCCACATATCTCTTTATATATCTCTTTGTTAGGATATATTATCTTGTGCTAGTTTATATATCCTTACATATTCTTCTATCATATAGGATATATCACCTTGTGTATATTGTATATTCTTGCACATAACTCTTTGTGTATCTATCTTGCAAGAATATATTTGTTAAGTAATTTTAATTGGCATTAAATCGGATTAGATTAGCATAAGACCCTAATCACCCCCCCCCCCCCTCTAGGGTCTAACACTATCATGGAGCAGTACGGTGTTGGCATACTTATATAGAGAATTGGGTAGAGTATCCTTGATGCAGAATAAAGAATTTAAAGGATGTTGTACATTGATACAGATGTTGTCATGGGAGCACATTCATATTGGACGACCTACTTTGCTTGTGCACCATGACCTACAGGGCTAGTTTCCTTTGGCATACAGGTATAATTGTTCACACAATTTTATTCATATTGAATTTATACTCATATATTTATTATGCCAAATAGATATAACGTGCGGTACGCTAAGTATAAATCAGCGACGTGACATCGTAAATTTTACCGCAATGAGCTTGATGGCCTCCAACACGAATGTGTAAATATAAATCTCAAGTCGCTATGAATATTATATTTTTGTTTGTTGATACTGATAAATGTTTTATCTTATTTTCAGTTCAAGTGGAGACCCTATTCACCACCGAAGCTCGATATGCATACTCTTGCACCTATCTGTCAAGATAGTCATGACTTGTGGAGAGCCAGAGTTCCATTGTTCTGTTGGGAGATTATGGAGATGCATGTCCCCAACCGTGTGCTACGACAATTTCTGCTTTCTTAGCATGTGTCAGATCCTGTCGAGCAGATCGATCGTAGGTGACGACCTACATCGCATCGTACGGACTGGTCCGTACTCTAGGTGACCTACATAGACAGGTGGATTCACAGGTAGGATTTCATATAGGATACGAGAGACACAGCTGTTGACTATACCGCTTATATGTATTGGTATTGGGATGTCATACGTAGATGGATCACGCGTGACCCACGGCCATTAGCTGGACACCTATCACGCCTACCGACAGATAGTTACATCCCTAGTAGGATGATCGAGAGAGATTATGTAAGTTTCTAAGCTAAATTGTAACGGTAATTTTTTTATTAAGATGTTATTTGCTAAATTGTGTATATATTGTTTAACTCGTAGATCCGTGCTTTTGATAACATTGAAGTTGAGATTGATGAGAACATGCCTAAGATTCAGGATCCAGCGAGCTTAGGGGTCTTCAATAGGATCACGCAGATAATAGCACAGGTGTTTCATAAGACTCATGTTGACAAGTTTGCATGCCGTGAGGACAGGTCTGTAGGTGTTAAAAATTGCCGATAGGTCCCCACAAACAGCTCAGTGTTAACGAACGATGATGAACGTCACTACCCTGTTCACAAGAGTTCAATTGACATCGGTGAGCGCCTGAAGTGAATCGACGGACTACGTGAGCCGACAGAATCTCAGAACAACGGGGATACGGACTGACCGGAAACCCTGTGATCACTACAAAGAGAGCAACGCCCTTTAGATCCTGTTTGTCCCACTGATAATCCAACCAATGGGATCGATAGAGCTCTTCGTCAGAATTCCAACGCATCCGAAATCACTCAAATCCGAGTTGGGACGAAAAGTCAACGGCGGAACAACGGCGGACAGTCTCGGACTGAACCGAGGCACCCGGGGCATCTCGGCAAGCTCGAAACACCCGAGGGGTGTCTTGGCAAAACCAAGACACCCCATGGGTTGTAGGCATCGAAAATTGCCGATAGGTCCCCACTCACAGCTCGGTGTCAACGATCGATGATTGGACATCGCTACCTAGTTCACAAGGGCTCAAATGACGCCGGTGAGAAACTAAAGCAAACCGACGGATTACGTGAGCCGACAGAACGTCAGAATCACGAGGATACGGGTTGACCGAAAACCCCACGATCACCGCAATTGGACCAACGCCCACTGTGCCCCGATCACCCCACGGATAATCCAACCATTGGGGCCTACAGAGCTCGCCGTCACGATTCCAACGCATCCGAAATCACCCAAATCCGAGTTCGGACGAAAAGTCAACGGCGAGTCAACGGCAGGACAACGGCAGAACAACGGCACAGCCTCGGACTGCGTTGGGACACCCAAATGGGCCTCGGCAGGCCCGGGACACCCGAGAGGCGTCTTGGCCAGGGCCGAGACACCCCCTAGGGGGTGTCTCACATCAGCCCCCCCCCCTCTCCTTTTGGCTATAAATAGCCCCCTAGGCCTCCTTTGTGAGGGGCTCTTGATTTTGCACTCAATTCAAGGCTGAATTATCTTAGCCAAGGATTGTTCTGCAAGAGAGAGGCGAAGCCCTGCCGGAGTGAGGAGTCAGAGTCTGCAAGATAGCGGCGAAGCCCTGCCGGAGCAAGGAGTAAGGCGTTCTTCATCAGCACCCTTCATTCACCCCCTTCTGTTCCTTGGTGTTGCCCTTCGCAGGCGACACTGAGAAGAGCTATTATCTCGCGTTAGCCGAGATATACGCTTTAAACTTCTAAGATCTCACGCGGATCGACGAAGTTCTATTTCTATATCCCTCCGCGGATAGACGAAACTCTGCCGGATTTTACCGGAAAGGATCTTGAAGAGTCGGCGGTCCACGGATATTGACGTCCCCGTCACAGGCTAACAACCCACGGAAGCGAGACCGTACCAAACCGGGATCTCGTGTTTATTTTTGTTAAAGTTGTAACCCTTTTGTTTTCATTTTTACCCTGTTGTAACGCTCAAAGTTGTAACAGATCTCGAAAAAGAGAACATCAATGAAAACAGCAACTTTTACCGGAAACAAGCTGGCGACCACAGTGGGAGCCGCCGACCTCGCTGCCGAGATCGGAGTGACGCAACCGGACTTCAAGATCCGGGTGAATGAAGAGGTCGAGTACGAGTTCGACCAGCAGAAGTATGAAGAGTACCTCTCCTCCTCCTCCTCCAGATCTGCCTCTCCGCACCGGCGCAGGAAGAACCCATCTCCAAAAAGGGCTTGCGGGATCTCCAACTCCTCAATTCAAGACCCCGCCGTCGCTGCTGCTACACTTGCACCACACAACGGCCTTGCGTCAATCAGTGTGGTCAAGAACGTAGATCCAACAGCACCAAAGGCAATGGGTGATGCTGCTCCAACTCCATCAAAAAGGGCGATCCAAAGACGCCGCCAACGCCTCGCTCAACAGCTCGCCAGGGCTAAGGAGTCGAAAGATGGAGTGCGCTATGCAGAGGATCTGAAGTCGAGGCAGCGGCAAGAGCAACGGCAAGCAATCAACCTCCCCTCCAAAACAGAAGCAAGTGAGTGGATCCGCGTCAAGAGGAACCGCTCCACGCTCGAGGAGCAAATCAAGAAGCGCCGCGCTCTACTCGCACATGCCCGGCTCCTCCTGAAGAAGGCAGAGGAGATGCAGCGAGGAACGGTGGTCAAAACACCGTCTACAAACAAACTGGTGTGGGTACGCAAAACAAACCCAACACCTCAAACCAAGAAGGGCAAGATTATCGCCCAGAGTTCAATCAAATCAGAGCCTACTCCTCCTGTACCGGCACCCTCAACAGGGCTAGGTAAAAAAGGGGATCATTCAAGATCCCAGGTTCCTTTGACGAGTCGCCTCGGTCCCTTACCGGAGAACCGAGGAAGAATACCCGTCAAAGAACGGCTGGGACCATTGAAAGGTCCCCAAGTTAAAAACCAGACCGGGGGTCGAATCAATCCCCCCAAGAAAGATGAAAAAGGGAAAGCCCCTATCACCGACCGCACTGAGTTGCGAGTCGAACTAAAAGAGCTCGTTCGATTTCTACGCTCCCAAAAGCGTAAAATTGAACGGGCCACTCTTGAAAAATCTAACCATGTTTTGCATTCCCAAAGGGAAACACACTCGTCTGAGGATGAGCGTGTTATACCGAGGGACACCTACCAACACTCTGTAGGTTGCTCCAGCTATCAAGCTGATGAGCTGTACTACAAGGCTGGGGGTGTAGAAAAATCTCGAAAGAGATACATGCAGGATATGGAGTCCCACTGCCCGTGTGCCAACATTATCAAGGCAGTGCTGTCCGAGTGTTGCTGTGCTCAGACCCCAACAAGAATCTCGGTGTTCGAAAGACTCTCCAAGCCGAAGCGTTTCCACAAGAAGAAATCGCTCCGCCGAGAGGATGAATACTCGAAAGTGTCAGTCAACATGACCGGCAGAGGGGGATCAACACCACGTCTCAACTTGGATCAGCTTGCCGAGGCATCCCGATGCATGACGTGGTTACGGTCGGGAACCATCAAACGAAAGAATTACCCAAGAGTACATAAGGGACTTTCCCTAGAAGAAGAAGAATCAGATGCTGATTCTGATACCTGCTCCGCCGTCGCATCCGACGACACAACTTCGAGTGCGGGCCAACCTTATGAATCGCTCATGATCAGCGCCGAACAAGTGTCGAAGATACTTGAAGAAGCCTTGGCCAAGCAAAAGGAGAGCTTCAAATTTGAAATGGAGATGGCCATGCAGCGGATGAGGGAGATGCACGACCAACAGATCACGGCGATGACGGTTCACCAAGGAGAACCGAGCCAACGCAATCCAGAGGAGCATGAACGGGAAGGGGATAATGTCAACGTCCCTCCTGTCAACACCAGCACTGGGGGTGGTCCCGCAGAAGATAATGCAAAAGAGGACCATGTCACCTCACCTCGAAGCCACTCGAAGACCGAGACAAGTGAGGACAGGAAGATGAAAGACCTGGAGAGCAAAATCAATGCGTTGATGAGTGCTCAAGAGGTAAAAAGGTCTGGTATACCCTGCCCCTATCCAAGGGAGTGGGAATCGATCCCATATCCGGCAAAGTTTAATCTGATTAACTTTACACCGTTTGATGGGAAGGATTCCCCTACCCAGCATTTAATCTACTTCAAGTCTCATTTAGGAATCATTTCCGGAAATGAGCCCCTCATGGTGCGGTCATTCGTTGGCACTCTTCGCGGAGCTGCCTTCGATTGGTATCGCCGTCTCAAGCCCGGAAGCATCAACGGCTGGGACGACATGGAGGATATGTTCCTAACAAATTTCTTTGATGATGACACCGAGGTTTCAATCGGCACGCTGTTCGATGAAAAGCAAAAGAACGGCGAGACGGTTGAAAACTTCGTGAAAAGATTCCGGAACAAAGCTATGAATTGCAGGGATCCGGTCAGCGAGGATTTCATCCTCGAGACTTGCCACAACAATTTGACGCTCGACATCCTTGAAGCCATGGGAATGGCGCCATCTAAAACCTGGAAGGATTTGAAGATGCGTGGAGAGCGAGCTGAACGATTCCTCAAGAGGAAAAAGGCAGAAAGGGGACAAATACCCAACAATGCCCCGCAACCAAATTTTACCCCCAAGGGTAAAGGGAAGGCGCATGCGAATGCGGTGGTCGTAAATCAAGTCTTTGAGGTGCATGCACAGCCGCAACAGCCGCAACAGCCGCAGCGGCTGCAACAGCAGCAGCAGAGGGCGCCTCAACAACCCAGGTGGCAACAACAGCCCCAGAAGCAAAAGGTTGGGGAGCCGAGGTTCCCAAAGGTCTACTCGTTCAAGGAGGATGAAATCCCCGGTATCTTCAAGTACTTGGTCGAGAACAACAAGATCAAGTTGCCGCCGATTCAGGATCAAGAAGATGCCAAGAGGGTCAATGATCCGAAATACTGCGCATTCCACCGAGCGGTGCACCATCCTACCAAGGTATGCTACGCTCTCAAGGATAAAATTCAGGCCCTAATCGATGTTGGGGTTATTACTATGAAGCAGCCCAAGGAAAAGAAGGTGGGCGCAAACACTGTATCCATTAGCTTTGGATCTGTTCCCTCGAGTTGGTTCCAACACGAGTCGGTGATCAAAGCAGCGGTAAAAACGGTGAATGATGATCCACACCAGCAGCGTCAGAAAGGGCTTGTGCCGCACACAGCCCCGAATGGTGAGATCTTGTGGGTTCATCCGGATTTGATCGCAGATGAACAGTGGGCCGGGACCTCTTCCACAAAGAACAAGAAGAAGTCGAAGAGGAAGGGCAAATCGTGCTACGGTGCTTCTGCCATACCGGGGGTCGATGACGACAAAATCCCGACTTTCCCGCTATCTGAAGACGAGCAAGAAGCTTTTGCAACCCGAAGCGGGAACGAGTATTATTTCAAGTATCCGGATGCCACCGAGCAGTTGGGTACCAAAACCCCACCTTCCAAGACGCTGGCAGAACTAGGGATTGCAGCAATTCCCCCAACGTCAGCAGCTACGGAGAGAATCCCGCAGAAGGATAAGGGAAAAGAGCCTGTACGTCAAGAAGCTCAGAACCCGAGGCCGTCTCGATTCAATCATCCAATTGGACGAGACAAACCAGGGAATACAAGCTCTCCACCGCACTTCGACATTATGGCGCAATTGGCCAACATCCCGGCTCGCATAACCCTGTACGAGTTGCTGCGATTGTCGAAGGATACACGGAAAGCACTACAAGAAGCCTTGAGTGATTCCGAAGCCTTCTTGACTCGGATCAAACCATCTTCCGAAGAACCGGAGTCGTCAGCTCAACAATGCAATTTGGCGGCTCATCACTTTCCCTGCATCTCTTTCACCAAAGAAGACATGCAGACAAAGAACTCCAATCATGATAGGCCGTTGTACTTCACCGGGCATATTGGCTCCAGCGTTGTCAACCGGATCCAAGTCGATCCGGGTTCCGCTGTCAGCATCATGCCATTCCGATTGATGCATCATCTCGGAATCCTGACTAGCAAATTAGCTTCCACTGGCACGACGATTTACGGATTCAACACCAGCGGGTCCAAACCCTTGGGGAAGATCCGAATCAAATGCCAGATCGGGGATTTGAAGTCGGAAGTAACATGCTATGTGATTGACGCGGAAACTTCCTATAATTTGCTGTTGGGTCGGCCTTGGATCCACGGTAACCTTATAGTCCCGTCAACTCTGCATCAATACCTCAAATATGTGGGCACAGATAATGAAGTCAAGACGGTGGTCGCGGATAAGCAACCGTTCAAGGGATTGGAGAATTATTTTACCGATTCCCTTTTATACGGCGCTGAATCCGATACTGAACCATCGGCCCAAGGAACGGACAGCGGAGATGAAGCTGATACCGAACCAGGGCTTCATTATGATGGCGGTTTTGTTTTAAACGACATTGTACCCATTGTAATCAATCTTGACGATGATGAATCATCGGAAGATAGTTGTAATTGGCAACTTGCCGAAGAACTATCAATAAACGATGATTTAGAGTACTCGACGGGTCTCGATGATATCACTAACGAACTCTATGCTAACCCTGATTTGTATATGCCTCTTCAATCATTTTGTTTGACGAAGAAGCAGGTACACGACCCTTGCGGAACAACGCTTATCATCCCCGCAGGGATTGGGGGTGGAAAGGAGATCGTCTACGGCAAAGGAAGAGCATCTCCGATACCCGACCACTTCATGGAAGAGGAAGACGATGATGATAAGCCGGCCCGTCATCTATCCAAATACGATGCGAAAGCGCGCAACATGATGGAAAGGCACGGGTATGACTTCAAGATCGGAGAGGGTCTTTTCTTTGGTCGAGGTCCACGGGTTCCACCCCGGATGGCCTATGTACCGAAGGGAAAACCCGATGATTATTATCGCCACAAAAGAGGGCTAGGCTATATCTCATCAGATGATGAGTGTGGCTGGCAAATCATCGACCAGATTGCTAACAAGACTAGGAAGGGATATTCTTCCGACTCTTCGGGTTGGGATTCCGACGCTAGTCTTGGTGAAGTGTTCAAGAAGCTAATGTCGAACATGGTCACGGTTGATCCAACGACAATAGAAGAAGATGATGAGATGCCGACATGGGAAGACCCGTGGGTTCATCACTTAAACATGCAGTATGGCGACCGGTTCGAGCAGAGAGAGCCTCCTACCGAAGACCAAGTCGTTCAGGTGAATATGGGCAGCGAGGAAAATCCGAAGCCAATATTCATCAGCGACAGCCTCCTACCTGAGGAGAAGGAGGAGTTGATTTCTCTTATCCGAGAGTACATCGACGTATTCGCCTGGAATTACGAAGACATGCCAGGTCTCGATCCAAATGTAGCGGTGCATCGTCTCAACATTAAGCCGGATGTCAAACCAGTCAAACAACAACAACGACGGTTTCGTCCGCAAATGATGGAAGCGATCGAGGCTGAAGTCAAAAAGCTCGTCGATTCGGGATTCATCCGAGAGGAGCAACATCCCGAATGGCTTGCCAATATTGTCCCGGTTCTAAAGAAGAACGGGAAGATCAGGATATGCATCGACTTCAGGGACCTCAATGCAGCCTGTCCAAAAGATGACTTTCCTCTCCCCATCACGGATGTTATCATCGACAACACGTGTGGGTTTGAGAGGATGTCCTTCATGGATGGTTTCTCTGGTTACAACCAGATAAAGATGCATCCAGATGATGAGAAGCATACTGCATTTAGAACGCCTCTCGGCGTATTCTGCTACATAGTCATGCCCTTCGGCTTGAAGAATGCAGGTGCTACGTATCAACGAGCTATGTCAAAGATCTTTCAGGAACATCTCCGAAAGACTGTCGAATGCTACGTGGACGATCTGGTCGTGAAAAGTCGTGATAAGAATGATCACATCAAAGACTTGAAGACCATGTTCGACTTGATGTGGGCCCATCAGTTGAAGATGAACCCTACCAAGTCTTTCTTCGGAATGTCCAGTGGCAAATTCCTGGGATTCGTTGTCACCACCAAAGGTATTCACATTGATCCGGATAAAGTGAAGGCGATCAATGAATTGCAACCTCCGAGGAACCTCAAAGAGCTCAGGGGACTGCAAGGGCGATTGGCTTATATCCGTCGGTTTATCTCAAACCTTTCGGGGAAATGCCAACCATTCTCTAGGCTTACAAAGAAGGGCGTGTCATTCGTATGGGACGATGCTTGTCAAAAGGCGTTCGAGAGTATCAAAGAATATCTCTCGAAACCTCCCGTACTCGTTGCACCGAAATCGGGCAAACCGTTCTTGATTTATGTCAAGGCGACGAGCCACTCATTAAGTGCATTGCTTGCACAAGATGACGATAACGGTCACGAGCAGGCGGTATATTACTTAAGCCGAACCATGGTAGGCGCGGAATCCCGATATCCCATGATTGAGAGAGAGTGCCTCGCCTTGGTATTCGCCATACAGAAGATGCGACATTATTTGGTGGGACAAACCATCTATGTCATCTCCAAAGTTAACCCGGTCCGAGTGTTCATGACTCAACCGGCTTCCATGAGCTGGCGATTAGCGAAGTGGGCTTTACTCTTGTCCCAATACGATCTGCACTTCAAACAGCAGAAGTCAGTAAAAGGGCAAGCCATCTGTGATCTCTTGGCAGCTAATCCAACTACGGACGCCGCCGAGATATATGATGACTTACCTGATGAAACCCACGAAGTCAACGCAACTTCGCACCAACAAGTGTGGCGTTTGTACTTCGACGGTGCTTCACGAGCAGCTAATGCCGCAGGTACTCCTGGATGTTCTAAGGTCTCCTCCGGAGTTGGAGTGGTCTTAGTTTCCCCAGGAAAACATGTGATGCCTCGAGCCTACTCATTAACTGAGCCGTGCTCGAATAACGTAGCAGAGTATAACGCACTGATTATAGGACTCAACTTTGCCAAAGAGCTGGGGGTTGAGTATCTCGAAGCTTTCGGTGATTCTCAACTAATCGTCAAACAGGTACAAGGGGAGTACGAAGTCCGAAGTCAGGATTTGCTACCATACCACAAGATGGCGGTGGAGCTAGCGGAGTCGTTTGAAGGATTCTTCATCGAGCACGTTCCGCGGTTGCAGAACACCTACGCAGATGCGTTAGCAGCTTTAGCTGTATCTCTGGCGCAGCCACCCGGGACAGAGCAATTTGTTACGGTAGGAACTCACCAACTCTTAGTGCCGCTTCACGATGAAAATGGCAGGGAAGAAGAGGTTCAGGAGGCGCACACAACTCAGGCTGAGTTTGAGCCCCGGGATTGGCGCTTCCCCATCATCGACTATGTCCTACACGGAATCTTGCCAGAAGACGTGAAGGAGAGAGAGTCGATCAGACGAAGAGCTCCAAGATTCTACTATAATACGGAGAATCGAACGCTATACCGCAGGGGGTATGATGGCATGCTGGCACGTTGCCTATCAACCAAAGAAGCTGAAGAAGTGCTTAAAGAGGCACATGAAGGAGAGTGCGCTGCGCACCAACCTGGTCCCAAGCTTTATGATCGCATCAGGAGAATGGGATACTTTTGGCCCTCCATGATGCATGAGGCAATTGTATACGCCCGGAAGTGTCACACGTGTCAAGTACACGCGAATTACATGCACCAGCCTCCGGAACATCTACATCCTTCGGTTACGTCGTGGCCGTTCGAGACCTGGGGAATGGACATTGTTGGTCCTATAAATCCCCCTTTGGTTAAAGGCGATCGGTTCATCCTGGCCATCACCGATTACTTCTCCAAATGGGCTGAGGCAGTTCCACTCAGAGAAGTCAAGACGAGCAACGTCATTGCATTCATCAAGCACCATATCATTTACCGGCATGGTGTTCCAAGACGAATCATACACGATAACGGTCCTCAATTTATCAGCAACGCCTTCATAAGGTTTTGCGAAAAGTTCAAAATTCAGGACATCTCGTCAACAGCCTATAACCCCACAGCAAACGGGTTAGCTGAAGCCTTCAACAAGACTATCATAAAGCTCTTGTCAAAGCTTGTGAAAAATAACAAGCGAGATTGGGATGATAAGCTCGGCGCAGCTCTATGGGCCTATCGTACCACGGTGCGTACACCGACCGGCGCAACCCCGTATTCATTGGTATATGGGTGTGAAGCTGTTCTCCCTCTGGAAATCCAAATTCCATCTCTTCGGATCGCTCTTGCAACCCAGATGACGACCGAAGAACAACATCAGAAGCGCCTCGAAGAACTCGAGATGCTCGACGAAAAGCGCCTGGAAGCTCAGCAGCATATTGAGTTTTACCAAGCCAGAATTTCTAGAGCCTTCGACAAAAAAGTTCGACAAAGGAGTTTTAAGGAAGGGGACTTGGTCTTAACCGAGAAGCGTCCTATGATCCTTAACTCCAAGAAGACAGGCAAATTTGAACCCAAATGGGAAGGACCGTTCGTAGTAGAAACAGTTTACTCGAACGGCGCCTATCGCCTAGTCACCAAAGATGGTGATCGGCTCATGATGCCAATAAATGGCAAATTTCTGAAGAGATACTACCCTTAGTATCCTCAGAAGAATTGAGGTACCGGGAAGTTCCCGGAAGAATACCACATCGGGGTATTCTTAGGGATAACCCGGTCGCTGATGAACAAGAAACCAATGTTCGAATTCAGAATATTCTTGTTTGTCAGAATCTAACTCTCACAAGCACTCTTTTGCCGAGATGAGATCTAATCATTCAATGGATTAATCTTTCCTCACAAAACTTTTAGTGGTTTCTGACTACTCATAGTCTCCACCACACAATTCCAGCTTGGTCAAACCTTACTACAGTTAGGACCAAAGCCAAATTCCCCTCTCGATTCATCCAAAGAACGAGAGGTCCACAAATCGATCGATCAAACCCTTTTGCGGTTAGGATCGTCCCAAACTTCCCACTTGGTCAAACCTTACTACAGTTAGGACCACAACCAAAATCCCTTCTCGATTCCTTCAATGAACGAGAGGTCCAATTTCAGAGTCAAATGACCAAACCTTACGACAGTTAGGGTCGTTTGAACCTTTCGATTCGATAATCAAACCTTACGACAGTTAGGGTTATCCGA
>BQKN01065347.1:678-30882 GCA_022839385.1 Asparagus kiusianus
ATAACTTTGTTCAAATGTACTGTCTAGAAGCATTTGATGCAGTTTGTCTTCTTCCTTGTCGTGTTCCTTTTGGATATAACCCCTTTAATATATCAGCGGTTTCAGGTTGCAACACTTGGGCGAAAACTCAGCTTGAGTATGGCTCAGCCCAGAGGATGGCGAATTCGCTGGGAGAGACGTACTGAACCGTCGGAGAGTTCGTTTGAAGGTTAACTTCATCCTTCAGCGAATTCAAACCATGGGCGAATCCCGAGTCCTGGCGGATTCGTACCGACGTCGTTGGCGAATTTAGAACGCGAGCGAGACTCGGATTGTGGCGAGTTTGTCTAACTGTCGGAGATCCAACTGCGGGCGAAACTCACGCCACGTGTCGGTCGGTAGACCCAAGCACTTGCCAACTAAGGCTCTGCGAACTCATTAATGCTCATTTATTGGTGAAGCAACTGAACGTTTCGCCTTTTGTTCAATCCGATTGGTCGGTTCGGTGTGTCGAGAGTAGCCTTTAATGGCGTTGAGTTCGAAGCGTCGCGGGGCGTTTGGACTGCTTGATGACTTGAGGCGACGAATCTCAGCCGTTCGATTTTTGAGATATACCTCCGCACTCGTCCTTCTTTAGGAGAGTTCTGACTGCTTTGAGAGAAATTCGTCAGAAAAGAAAAGAAAACTTCTCTTCCCTATGGTTTCCTCTTCCGATCACAGTGATGCCGAAGGTGTCGGCTCCTCCGCCACCGTCGTGGATGTCGGCGCTCCGTCTGCTGCCCCGGTGAGCCCGGTCTAGGGATATCCTATTCCGGACCCCGTGGCTCACCCTGCTTTTGTGCCGCTCCAGGAGTTGGTGGATTTGGTGCACGGGTGCGCCCTCTCTGTCAGCATGGGCGGTGAGCGATACTACGACTCGCTCCCCCTCGTAGAGGCGTGTCTGGAGGTGATTCGCCGTGCGGGCGATGACTCGCTCACACAGCGATGTGAGCGAGAGCTTGAGCTCGTGGAGGGGTGGATGTACCGCCTCGAGGAATTGGCTCATGAAGACCTCTCCCACGAGTCACCGCCTCTCCCACTGCACCTCCTGCTAGAGCATACCGAGCGGGCGAAGCGGATCCAGGCGAAGGAGGCTGAGCTCAGACGCCTACGAAAGCGACACCGAACGGTACTGGACCGGATGGACGCTTACATGGACCGGGCTTTCTTCGAGGACGCCGGCACTCTCCGTGGCGAGGCAAAGCTACAGGAGCGTTCGCACAAGGCGGGGAAGCTCGGCGAGACTGCCAGGGAGGTGGAGAGGGCGCTGGAGCTCCTTCGCCAGGAGGAAGAGGAACGTAAGGCGGGCCTGACCAGGCGGCAGCAGGAACGGAAGGAGAAGGCGAGGATCCGACGTGCGGCGGAGCGGGCTGCGCTCAAAGCCAAGATCGGCTCTTTTAGCCTTCTAAAATTCCTGTAATGCCTGTTTTGCTTATATAATTTTGTCAACTTAATCGGTGCCCTGGGCATCACAACTAAACTGAAAACTCTTGTAAATTTTGGTCCGTCGTGGCCCTTTGGCTTGTTTTGCCTGTCTTTGTTTTGCATGGGTGGTCTCCCTCCATTTCTTCTTTGTGTGTTGCTGGGAACCTCGAGTTGAATTTGGTGAGCTTCTGACCATTCTGTTCCGAACTTAGTCATTTTGGACCCTTGTTCTGCTCTCGGTTGCTTAGGGCGTGGGATCGGGTTGACTCCGATTTTCGCGTTGTAGCTCCAGTGGGATCAAGAGAGTAACACTCGGCTTGCAGCAGAGAACAGTCGTTCGCTCCTGCGGCCGACTGAAAATCTCAACTTCGACTTGCCATTCGGCAAACTGTCGCTTGAGGAATCGGCAGAGATGTGATTTGCCAACCTGCTCTTAACAGTTGTCGTCGTCTGAATAGGCGGCGACAAATGATAATCAAATCGTCAGGGATGTAGGAATATGACGTTCGATTGTTGTAGGGGCCCTCACGTGGTAGGCCGCTACCCATCAGTTATCCTAAGGGAATGTTAGGATAGCTGGAATAGGCCAGATAGTTCAGGGACGTAGGAGTGTGACTATTGACAGAAGTAATAACACGTCGCGTGGTAGGTTATTACTTAGGCTATGTTATTCGTCAGAATAACGGCGCCAATCATCAGAGGTGATCATTAACCTGATGGGGTTTTGTCACGATTGGAGCGACTGTGGGGGACCTACCATTCTTATGAAGAGGATTGGTAAGTAGATTGTGTCAGAGGTTTAATGTTAACGTGACATGGAATGCCGTGATTGGAACGACTTTGGGGACCCGCCATCCTTTGGAAGAGGATTGGCGAGTTAGTTTGGTTTGTCGTGATATGAACGACTTTGGTGGATTCGCCAGGCGAAATGAATTAGTTTGTCGTGATATGAACGACTTAGTGGATCCGCCATCTCGTTGGAGAGGATAGGCGAATTGAAGTGGTTTGTCGTGGTATGAATGACTTTAGTGGACCCGCCATCTCGTTGGAGAGGATAGGCGAATTGAAGTGGTTTGTCGTGGTATGAACGACTTTAGTGGATCCGCCATCTCGTTGAGAGGATAGGCGAATTGAATTCCGCCAGAGGCTTTCGCCATAATGGGTAGAGTAGGGACAGTTTAGCCTCGTATACCAGTTGGAGGGTTTGAGAACCAGTTTATACTCATGTACTTGTGGGAGTTGGTGAAGAAGAACTAAGGATAGTACTTCTTCAAGTATTTACCGTTGATAGGCATCATGATCTTGTCGCCATTGGGCTTGACGAGGCGGTAGGCCCCATTTGAATAGACTGTTTCTATTACGAATGGACCCTCCCATTTGGATTGAAATTTGCCTTTCCTCTTGGAGGTGAGAATCATTGGTCGGCGAACGGCCAACACCAGCTCTCCTTCCTTGAAGGCTCGGCGCCTGACTTTCTTGTCGAAAGCCTTCGCCATCCGGGCTTGGTAGAACTCAATATGCTGTTGAGCTTCTAGCCGCTTGTCATCCAACGCCTCGAGCTCGGCGAGTCGTTGTCGGTGATTGTCTTCCACCGTCATCCCTGCTGCCAAAGCGACGCGGAGGGACGGGATCTGAATCTCTAATGGCAATACGGCCTCACAGCCGTATACCAAGGAGTAGGGCGTATGGCCAGTCGGCGTGCGAACCGTGGTGCGATACGCCCACAAACTTTCGCCAAGTTTCTCGTTCCAGTCGCGTTTGCTGGTTGAGGTCAACTTGGTCAAAATTTTGATGATCGTTTTGTTGAAGGCCTCTGCCAAACCATTTGCTGATGGGTTATAGGCCGTGGAAGAGAGGTTCTGCATCCGGAACTTGTCGCAGAACCTGGTGAATGCGTGACTGACGAACTGCGTACCATTGTCATGAATGATACGTCTTGGTACGCCGTACCGGTAAATGACGTGGTGTTTGATAAACTTAATCACATCGTTAGTCTTGACTTCTCTCAAGGGGACGGCTTCGGCCCACTTAGAGAAGTAGTCAGTGGTCGCAAGAATGAAGCGATGACCTCTTGCCGATGGCGGGGATATCGGTCCAACTATATCCATCCCCCATGCCTCGAAAGGCCACGAAGCCTTTGTTGGGTGTAGGTCTTCAGGCGGCTGATGCATATAGTTGGCGTGAATCTGGCATTCGTGGCAGCGCTTTGCGTAGACAACGGCGTCTTGGACCATCCCAGGCCAGAAGTAGCCAGTCCTTCGTAGGCGGTCCCAAAGTTTGGGTCCGGGCTGGTGAGCTCCGCCGATGCCGTTGTGGGCCTCGCGTAGAGCCTCCTGTGCTTCTGCTTTTGAGAGGCATCGAAGCAACAAGCCGTCGTATGACCTTCGATACAACATCTTGGTGGTCGAGTCGTAGTAGAATCTCGTAGCACGTCTGTGGACGGACTCTCGCTCCTTTGCATCCTCGGGCAATACTCCGTATAGGACGTAATCGATGATCGGGAGGCGCCAGTCCTCAGCACTGGGCTGATCGGAGACTTGATGGGTGGCGTTTGCTTCTGGAGCGTCTTTCAGTCGGAAGAGCTTCTTGCTCGCCACTGTGACTGACTGGATTGTTCCGTATGGTTAAGCCAAGTTGGCCGCCAGGGAAGCCAAGGCATCCACATGTGTGTTCTTGGAACGCAACACATGCTCAATGCGGAAGCTCTCAAATGATTCGACTAGTCGGACAGCCGCCTTGTGGAGTGTGATCAAGTCTTCGTTTCTAACCTCATATTCGCCGGTCATCTGCTTGACGATGAGCTGGGAATCGCCGTAAGCTTCGAGATGTCTTACTCCTAGCTCTTCGGCCAGCTCGAGTCCGACGAGTAATGCGTTGTACTCGGCCACATTGTTGGTACATGGCTATGTCAAAGAGAAGGCCCGGGGCAGCACGTGGTTGCGTGGAGAAGTGATGACTACCCCCACTCCAGCAACAATAGAGCCATCCGGGGCTGCACGAGATGCGCCGTCGAAGAACATCTGCCACACATCCGGTAACGACGTTACGTTGACTTCTAGTGGCTCGTCTGGCAAGTCTTCAAACAAGTCGGTTTTTGATGCCAGTGGGTGACTGGCCATGAGATCGCATATGGCTTGACCCTTGACCGACTTCTGTGGCATGAAGTGAATGTCGTACTGAGAGAGCAGAAGTGCCCATCTAGCTAAACGCCAATTTAGCGCCGCGGGTTGCGTCATGAAGACTCGAATGGGGTTCATCCGTGAGATGACGTGGATTGTTTGGCCAACCAAGTAGTATCGCATCTTTTGGATGGCGAACACCAAGGCCAGACATTCTTTTTCGACCATTGGGTATCGTTGCTCAGCGCCTTGCAGGGTCCTACTGAGGTAGTAGATGCCTTGCTCATGGCCGGAGTCATCGCTTTGTGCCAAGAGAGCACCCAGAGAGTGCTCCATGGCACGAATATAGATGAGAAACGGTTTCCCCGAAATCGGCGCAGCGAGGACTGGCGGATTTGAAAGGTAATCCTTGATGTCCTCGAAGGCCTTCTGGCAAGACTCGTCCCATACGAAGGAAGTGCCTTTCTTTATGAGTTTGGAGAATGGCTGACATTTGCCCGAAAGGTTTGAAATGAACCTTCGGATGTAGGCCAATCTGCCTTGGAGGCCCCTCAATTCTTTGAGGTTCCGGGGTGGTTGGAGCTCTTGGATAGCTCGCACCTTGTCTGGATCGATTCGGATCCCCTTTGTCGTGACGATGAAGCCGATGAATTTACCACTAGCCATCCCTAGGAATGACTTAGTGGGATTCATCTTGAGTTGATGAGTCCTCATGAGTTCGAACATCGTCTTCAGGTCTTGGAGGTGGTCGCTCTTGTGACGACTCTTTACGACCAGATCGTCCACATAGCACTCTACCGTTTTTCGTAAATGGTCTCGAAAGATCAAGCTCATGGCGCGTTGGTAGGTTGCGCCGGTATTCTTGAGTCGGAAGGGCATAACGGTGTAGCAGTACACCCCCATAGGAGTTCTGAACGCGGTGTGTTTTTCGTCCTCGGGGTGCATTTTGATTTGATTGTCCCCGAGAAACCGTCCATGAAGGACATCCTCTCGAATCCGCACGTGTTGTCAATGATGACCTCCGTGATGGGCAGGGGAAATTCCGTCTTTAGGGCACGCAGCGTTGAGGTCCCTAAAGTCAATGCAGATGCGGATTTTGCCGTTCTTCTTCAGCACCGGAACAATGTTCGCCACCCAGTCGGGGTGTTGTTCCTCTCTGATGAAGCCGGACTCGATGAGCTTCTTTACTTCGGCTTCGATCGCCTCCATGATCTGGGGGCGAAACCGCCTTTGCTGCTGCTTAACTGGCTTGGCGTCTGGGTTGATGTTGAGGCGATGTGTGGCGATCCGCGGATCCAAGCCAGGCATGTCCTCATAATTCCATGCGAAGACGTCGATGTATTCCCGTATGAGGGCAATGAGATCCTCCTTTTCTTGAGGAGGCAGGCTACCACTGATGAATATGGGCTTGGGACTCTCGTCAGTTCCCATATTCACTTGGAGGATTTCGTCCTCGGTGGGCGGCTCTCGTTGCTCGAAGCGACTACTCCATTGGGCGTTAACATGACGATCCCACGTCTCGTCATAAAGTGGAAGTTGCTCGTCTGTCGCCATCTCGGCGGGATCCATTGTAGCCATGTTGATCGTGAGGCCATCGAACAGGTCCCTCACGCTGACATCTGAGTCCCATGCTGAGGTTACTGACAACTGATCCCCCGAACATGCGTAGTCGGAATCTTCGTTGACCTGGAAATATAAATCTGACGAGGAGGAGGAGTAGCCCAGGCCTCTCCTAGTCCGGTTGAAATAATTCGAGGGTTTCCCCTTAGGTACGTAGGCAGGTCGGATGACCGTCTTGCGTCCTCGGTCGTAGTTGAGGCCTTCTAAACGAGTGAGGTCGTACCCCATGTCGCTCATCATGCGTCTCGCAATTCGACTGTATTGCGTAAACTGGGGTGTCGGGTCTTCGTCTTCGGACTCGTCCCAGAGCGTATGCAAGGGACGATCGACTCGGCCGAAAATAATATCTTTTCGATATTTATTTCGGGCCGGCACAACAAATACAGCTCGCAATGAGTCAATCGGCTGCCCCCTCGCGGCGTACAACGAGTGTACCGGAGTGTGCAGGGAAGGATCTTGGTAGAGCTCTGACCATAGGTCATTGGGTTCATCATCCTCAGACGTAGAACAAGACGACACATAAGCAAAGTTGGATTTTTTATTGACGACAATCTTCCCCGCCTGAACAGCGTTGGTTACACGATGACTCTCATAACCAATTACAATCGACTCGAAATCGTTTAAGATTAGATTGTCGCCGTACTCAGGCTCGCTGTCCGCCTCATTGCCGCTTTCCGGCTCCTCGACCGGCGGTTCGACGGAGTCTTGATACAGCAGGGAGTCTGTGAAGTAGTTTTTGACGCCTTTGAAGGGTTGTCTGTCGGCCACTACAGTCTTGACGCGTTCATAGTCGTCAACGTACTTCAGACATTGGTGCAGGGTGGATGGGACTATCCGGTTATCATGAATCCACGGGCGCCCTAGGAGCACGTTGTAGGAAGGCTCGACATCGATGACATAGCAGGTCACCTCCGTCTTCATGTCGCCTATGCGACATTTCAGGCGGATTTTGCCCAGTGGCCGCGTCCCTGTGGCGGTGAAGCCAAAAATGGTCGTGGTGGTTGAGGACAGACGCTTCGGCGGTATCCCCAAGTGCTTGATCAATTTCAGAGGCACGATGCTCAACGCGGAGCCCGGGTCGACTTGGATCCGATCTACTCTCGCCGATCCGACATATCCCGTGAAGTACAGTGGTCGATCATGCGATGTGCTCTTGATGAGCATGTCCTCGGGGGTGAAAGTGATGCACGGGACCCGCCTCTCGGAGACTTGGCAGCAAGTCGTGCATTCTCGTTCCGCCTCTGTCTCTTTCGAGAAATGGGTCGAGAATGCCTCTGAATCTGCCAACGCCTCCTGTAGGGCCTCCCGAGTAGACCTGGATAGTCTAAGGAGGTTGTACATGGTGATTCGCGCCGGGATGCTTTTCAGCTGTGCGAGCACGTTGAACCGGAAAGGTTGGCGACTTGAGCTGGGTGCGTCTGGACTAGGAGGGGTCGTTACGGCTGGCCTCGCGGAAGGCCTTGTCGTGTTCTCTATCCTCGCGGGGTATTCTTTGGCGAACTCCTTTCCCGCCCTCGTGGCGAAGACGTTGGCGTCCTCCTCGGAATCGGTCAAGGCGGCTACTACTATGTTATTTGTGTCTGGGGTGGCATAGATGACGTTGCAGTGTTTTCTCTTGGCCTCCTTTGGAGGCCTTGCGGTCCACTGTTCATCGTCGAGGAGGTCTGGGTGAACCCACATTATCTGTCCCGATGGCAGGGTATGTGGAACCAAGCCTTTCCCCCGCTGGTTGTGAGGATCATCGTTGGTGATCTTCAGAATCGCTCTGGGGATGGGAACTACCCCCGCTGGAGCTTGGACCTCTGGGAGATTTGTCCCGAAGCTCAAAGTGATCATGTTTGTGGTCACCTGCTTCTGGACCTTCTCCTTCTTCAAGACTCCCGCGTCGTAGAGGGCTTGGAGCTTGTCTTTGAGGACGTAGCATTTGGTCGTGTGGTGACCAAGGAACCGGTGATAAGCACAGTAGGTTGGGTCGCCGGTTTTGTCCGCCTCTTCAGGCTTCGTGGCCTCAGGCAGCTTGATTCGACCACTCTTGAGTAGAGTATCGAGCGTCGCTACCACCTGGTCCTCTTTGAAGTCATATTGCCGTGGGGGGCGTTGCTCAAATTGCCTAGGCTTCTGCCTCGGGGCAGTCTTTGGCGCTGGGGCAGAGTCGACTGCCATGATCTCCTTTCCCCTTGTCTGAGGGGGATTCTTTGGTGCAGCTGGTTCTGCAGCTCCTTTCTTGGGCTGAGGTTCTTCGGCCTCGAGCCTCTTGATCATGTTTTCTACTTGCTCGCCTTGACGAACAAGTTCTTTCCACGTCCGGGTTTCTACCGCGCCTATCTTAGACAAGATGTGGATCGATAGGTTGTTGCGACACATCTCGATTAGCGTCGACTCGGAGACTTGGTCCCGACAGTGGACGGACCGATTCCGGAATCTTTTCACGAAGTCATTGACCGACTCTGACTTTCATTGTTTTTCAGCAAGGAGAGTAGCCATTGACACTTCGGTGTCGTCGTCGAAGAAGCGGGCTAAAAAGAGCTTTTCGACGTCGGCCCACGCTTTGATGGAGCCGGGCTCCAGCTTGCGGAACCATTCGAAGGCCACCCCTTTGAGGGTGCCTATGAATAATCACGTGAGAATGGCGTCGTTCCCCGTAAGGAATCCGGTTTGCGCCATGAAGTAATAGATGTGCTGCGAGGGCGAGCCCTTGCCGTCAAATTGCACCAAGCTGATCGGCTTGAACTTTGCTGGGTATGGGACCGTATCCCATTCGATAGGGTAGGGGCGGACCACCCCCAGCTTGTTCATGTTTTGCTGAAGCTTCAGCGCGTTGAGCTGGTCCTGGAACTCATCGAACCTCTTGTCACGAGAACCATCACCAGTATGCGACGTTCCTAGCGACGTCTTAGAGGAGTAATCAGATAGTGGATTACTGTTATCCTCCGTTTCTATCGCCGGACGGCGCGGAGGCACCCACTCCTGGTCCCCGGTCCGTCGGGGTAAGGGGCGTTGGGCTTTCTTCTTCTTCTTCTTTTTGTTCAGCAGTTGCTCCATCATCTCTTTTAGAGAGTCGATGGTCGCCTGCTGTTCCTCCAGCTTTTGGGTCATCGTCTGCTTGTGGGTGAGCTCCGTCATATGCACCCACGCCCTCGTGTCTTGACTTGAGTGCGAAGTTTGAGAGGTGGCCGTTGCCGAGTGAACCTCGTCCTCGCGGTGGAAGGGAGGGGGTACGGCAGAGTAGTCGATCCCGACGCTCGTCCTTCTGCGACTACGGGTGCGCTGGAATATACCCTCTTGCTGGTGTTGGGCGAACCGAGGATTGGGTCCCAGAATGGAATCTGAATCTGGGGAATCGGAGAGTATCCCCTTACCCTTGTCCGTCATGTTGATTGTGGCGGACGGGAGCTCTAGGTCGTCAGTAGCGTGTCTCTTTTGGTGACGACGCCTTTGACGGGAGATCCTCTGCCGAGAGGGTTGTCGAGAAATTCTCTCAAACACGGAAGGTCTCACCGTTCCTACGCACTGGCAGTCAGCGAGTACCGTGTGGATGAGCCTTTCGCAGTGGCACTGAGGACTCGCCTCATGTATGGTGCGTTTGCGAGTTAAATATTCTCGGAGGTCTCCTGTGGGTGGTTGGTGACAACCCCCAGCATCAGCAGGCTCGCTTGGGTGAGTACACGAGAGATCTTTGGATGTATCCTCTGGTGCACAATGGGTGGAATGTTGCGGCGTCGGAGTTAGGCGGTTTCGCCTTGACGGGCGAGTTTTCGTGTTTGGGCGAACTCCAGCATGTAGGCGAGTCTCAGCCCTTTGTTTAAACGAGCGGGCTCACGACGCGTCGCCTATTTCCTTGTCTTTGCGCTTATTCGCCAAGATCTCATGGCGAGGCTCGCCAGCCTTTGAGGATTCGCCTTTTTGGATAGGCCCACTCACTCGGGGTGGTTTGTTCGCGTCAGGGATATGACCTGAAAAGCGAAATCCACCTGAGCGGGTGGTCCCATCCTTCCCGGTTGGCGCCCCTGATTTGGAGGGCCTCCCGATATTGGGCGAGTCGCCCTCTTGTCTCTCGCTTCTCGGGCCTGTATGGTGGTTCAGGCCGTTGTGTGAAGCGGAGGTCTGGGCTTTCTACCCGACAAGCGTCCGCCGTTGCTGTTGGTTAGTTCTCCCAGCGGAGGGGGAACTTGCGTGAGCAGTGGCGGGGTGGCTTGTGCCGGAACGGACTGATGTCTCTTTCGGGATAGGTGCTACTGAGGGTCGTTTGGCGACCCACTTAGTAGACCCTTTTCCCCTACTCTTTATATGGGACTTGGCCTCGAGAGTGTTTGGGGTGGACTTCCCTACTGAGACTCCGGTAGAGCCTTCTGGCGCGGGAGCTTTGGCCGTCTGAGGTCGGCTCCTGTGCATGACTCTGTGGCGCTTGCGGGACGCTTCGTCACCAGAAGAGGAGGAAGACAAGTACTCTTCGTACTTGGCCTGATCGAACTCGATTTCTAGGGACTCCACTGTCGTCCCAACAACAACCTCGTCGAACTGAGCTACCACCATTTCGTTTGAAGAAACAGCTTCTCCCACTGTGGTCGCCATCTTCTGTAGGTGTAAATTTCTGATTTTCCTGGGAAAGGGGAGGGATTTTGTTTGTATTTATAAGAAAGCTTATTAAAAACTAAATCAATCTGAATTACGACAGAAGCAGAGGGAATGCCCTCTTTGTTTAAATTTGTGAGGACTTTGAGGTAGCTACAGGATGCTTCGCCCGGTGCTCGCGTCGGGTCTGCTTCCCTTGGATGGTTCGACCGAGGTTGTTGGGGAGAGCTTCAGTACTCAGTAGAAGCTCTGGGTAAAGGAGTTCGGATCCTTTTGTTCCTTGGAGATCCTTGTTTGATCGATCTCCTTTTTTTGTTTTTTGATCGATCCCTTTTTTGGCTGCTGCAAGGAGCTTTTTTTTAAGTGGGAGGGGGACCGTTTGGCTATCCCTTGAACCATGGGATGTGACCATACACTGTTCAAGGACATCCTATTGTCCCCTGTACAACAAACGGTTGTCTTTTGGGGTTACATGTCGTGTCACGTCGTGTAGGAGCGGGAAAGCCCTTCCTCGCACTCGTAACGGCGACTGCCAGACACTTGAGTGGACCTGGACAGCTCGTCGAACGCTGGTGGCTCTAACCTTTCGCTTGGAGCGCGGTACGCTACATTTATGTGGACGTAGATGGCTCTGGCAACCATCCACTCACTTGTGCGGCGAGGTACCGAGTGACCATCCGGCGGTCCTGAGGTGCTGTACCCTTCCTCCTCTCACCCTATGTCTGAATAGGGGCGAGAGAATGGACGTCTCGTACCTGGACGGACTCCCGACAGCTTGCCGCGCGCCAGCGGCTTCGGCTCTCCATTCTGATGGGTGAGGTGACCCGCATTTATGAGTCTACAGGCCGGTTCGGCGCCCGTCTCGTTCGCTTGAATTACGGACTGCCGTCTGACGAACTTGGGGTACTGTGCCTCCTTACCTTGCATCGTGGGAGGCAGAGAAGGCTTGTCCCTGGAAACCTGGTCTCTGGCTCACGTAGGCAGACGCGGCTCTTGGCAAGTGGCCTTGGCATTTGGGGGCGGATTTGAGCTCCTCTTCGGCGGGCGGATTTGGCTAATGAAGACGGATTCGCCTCACTGGCGGATCCATGTGATTTGGTGGGTGCGACCGATGTGGGGGGCCCTCATGCCGGCGAATCCACTTAGTAGGTTATTCTCCTAAGAGAGGGTGGCCCTGTTCTGTGGGCGAATTCGTTCACTAATCCGCCGCGGTAATTTTTACCGTCTACAAGGTAGTTAGCATGGTTTTACGATACATGCACGACCTGGGTCCGGGTTATTGGGATGTTGTGAGATGGAAATTTAGGTACATTCAAGGTACTCTCAATGTTGGTTTGATATTTGAGCAGGACACTGGTGGTGAACAGTTATGCATTGGATACGTAGATTCCGACTATGCTAGAGATTTGGACAAGCGCTGGTCAACGACAGAGTATGTGTTTACTTTAACCAGTGCACCGGTGTGTTGGAGATGCATCTTGCAGTCTATATTTGCTTTGTTGATGACATAGGCAGAGTATATGGTGATTACAGAGGTTATTAAGGAGGCAATTTGGCTTCAAGGACTTTTGGAAGACCTTGGTGTTTCGCAACGATATGTCACCATTCATTGTAATAGCATGAGTGCTATTTATTTGGGGAAGAATCAAGTTTTCCATACGAGGACGAAGCACATTGATGTTTGCTATCACTTTGTCTGAGATGTTCTTGAAGATGGGGATGGAGAGCTTGTGAAAATCCACACTAAAGACAATCCACCAGATATGCTCACGAAGGTGGTCCCTAGCAACAAGTTCGATCACTGTAGAAACTTGTTGCAGATTTGTACTTGTTGAGGCCTGTTGAGGCTATTTGGAGGAACTACAGACGACTTGATCCCTTAGGAGAGGGGGTACGTAAACAACCACATTGGTACAACTAGATTTGGAGAGATGATACATTGGTGTTCTTGTTGGTGTCGGCTCAGTTTTGGGAACACTATGCCGAGATGGAATTGTTAGAAATTGCGAAGAATTGTTGAAAAAGAAGTGGAACAGAAAAAACTCTGGTCGATCGACTGATAGAAGTCATTAGTCGACCGATACGTGCACACTACAGGAACGAAAAAAATATCACACTGGACAGTCGACAGATGAAGACTTACCGGTCGACTGATGACGTCCTATCAGTTGACCGATAGCGGGTAAAATGAATATATTTGTTTCCCAGTCTGTTTTGGTTTAGGGATTTATATATATTAAAGACACATTTTGTTAGGATGGTTTAATCAAAGAAAGAGAGTTGTTTGAGCACTTTGAGAGGGAGATTCTTTGAGGGTGAGTGAGATCTTGTTGGTTAGTGTTATTGTGATTGTTTGAGAGTTGTAACCCATTGTTTTTCTCCTCCATATAGTAAAATCTCCTCATCCTCTCCCCATGGACGTAGTCAACTTGCCGAACCACGTATATCTCTGTGTTTGTGATTGATTTTGGCTATTTTATTATGAATTGTGCTCGTGGTGTTCTTTGTTTGTTGCTTATCGACTCGTTGTGATTTGAGTCCGCTTCTGCCGAGCGTAACAAACTTATAAAGATCGTACCTTAAAATCTCTCAGAAACCAGTTGTCTAACTTAACACTCCATAGCAAATAGCACCTAGCCCTAGGTAGTCCTAACCCTCAATTACCACTGGTTTCAGTATGCCATAAACCCTCAATTAACGTCGGCTTGAGTATGCCTTAAAATCAAGTTTGAAATATACTTCCAAAAATAGTTTAAGCACAAAAACAAAAAAAAAAATCTTACTACCCTTTGATAAGTAAATTATTTTTTTAAAAATTGAAGCGAAGCTCGATAAAGAACTATGTAGATCTTGATTCTGAGGGAAACTCCTCTCTCTAAGATTTGATCTGATATTGTTGAGCGTGATGGAAAAAGAATTTGTGTTGAGGCTCCGGGGGTTCAAATATCAAATCAAGCTTCTTCTATCAAACCCTCAAATTTTCTCTCTTAAAGTTCTCTTTTATCAAAACATGGAACGTTTTTTAAAATATGACCTCTTCCTGTCCTTATATAGCATCTGATAAATAAGAAAAGCGATATTATAATCATAGTAAAAGTTAAAGATAAAAGGGATAAAAAAATGGTTGTCATTTGCTTTTAAAATTTACCAAAGTGTGTTATTACCATCGATGGGCAAACATGACCATCGATGGTCCCCGATGCCCATTGATAGGCCTCTATAATGTGTCGATGGTCTAAAAACTAGTTTTTATTATTTATCAGTTGTGTACTGTATACCATCAACTGTGGTGTTGGCCATCTATGGTTCACCCATGACCATCAATGGTGTCAAATCTAGCTTCTAGAATTCTTTTATTATGTACTGTAGTTAATGACTTGACTCACAATCATCGATGGTGTGTCATTGACACATCAATAACAAGATGGTTGAAATCAACATAAATGTTGATCTTTGCATCTTTTCGCATGGTATCTTTCGTATACTTGTTTATATCTATGATATATCATCTCAAACAGTCATCGGTAACAAATGAGAGTCCGTTATTATTCAAACAAGAGATATTGTACGAACTATGTTCTAACACAACTTACCAGATTACCTTGTTCTTTTCTCCTTTAAAGGTGTAAAACATATAGCTACCTAATTTCATGTACTAGAGTTCTAATCTCCTCATTCATGGAAATAATGTTTAATTAAATCATAAGATTAAATTGTTGTTCTTATATTAGTGAAAATTTACGGAGAAAGGAAATATTGGACTCATCAGAATAGTGAGTTATATGAAGATATATGCATCAATAATCAATCAACTTAGACAAGTTTTAATTCAAATATGTGTTGGAACTGGGATGCAAGCCTAGGGGGTGAATAGGATTGTAGAATTTTTTTGACTAATTTAGAATATGCAGTGGAAATAATATAAGCAAAAAACTAAAAGCAAATCAGCACAAGAAAAAACACACAAGATTTTTATAGATGTTTGGATTAAAATCTTACGTTCACTCTTCTTTCTCATGAAGAGCCTTCTTTATGATGGTTAGAGTTTATTCAAATCGCAATCCGATTTGGTAGGCTTCAAAGACTGCACCTTAGATTCTATACGAAATCAATCGTTTAACCTAGCTCTTCACAATGACCAAAAGATACTAGCTTTAGCTAGCCAAACCCTCAATTCACCTAGCTTAAGTATGCTAACCTTCAATTACCCTCGCTTGAGTACGCCGTCAAACTCATAAGTTTAAAATACAACCAACCCGAAATAAATAAAGCACAAAAAGAACAATCTTATAACATTTATCAAATCGTTCTCCAAATCAATATAGACGAAGATCCATGAAGAAGTGGTATAACATTGTAGGCGTAGGGCACTTCTTCTCTCTCAATCAAACTCTAATGAAAAGTGCACTAAGAAGAAGCTGAAAGAGGCTCAGGACCCCCTGTCCCCCTACCCCCCCCCCTCTCCTTGCTCAAACCCTAAAAAAGTTCTCTCTTTTTATGCAATTGTCTCTTGCTTTCCTTGTTGTCTCCTTTTTTAAATATGATGTCCAACTCCTTTTATATATACCTTGATAGAATAGCAAAAAGATACTCTAATCAAAGTTCTAATAGGAGATCAAATAAATCAACGAACGGTTGAAATTAAATCTAAAAATCTGCCAAAGTGCATCATCATAACTACCAATGGTGGATCATAATCATCAATGGTCGTTGATGACATCGATGATTGACTGTTATCCATTGATTGTGCAAATTATGGTTTATGGATTTCTTGGACTGTTGACTGTAGTCTATCGATAGTCCTTGCGATCATTTATGGTTGGTTGTAGACCATCAATGGTTCGATTTCTGGTTTCTGTTTATCCAATTCTTTCTTATAGCCTATCGATGACTTGACTCGACCATCGATGGGGTCTCTCGACAATCGATGTTTCAAAGGCTAAAATCAACATTTGTGTTGATTTTTACATCATTTTGAAACCACAACTTTTTCATACCCATTTATACTTGAAATATATAATTTTACAAACGTATCCATAGTAGATAAGAGTTTGTTATTAATCAAACAAGAAATATTGCACGAACAAAGTTCTACCCTGAATAACGTTCTAACAATATGAAGATAAATTTGTCATGTAACTTATCAACTTACAAAATTTTAAGATATTTTTTACCTTGATTATCTGAAAACTGGGTATTACGTCCAATTAAACAGCTTTAATAAGTTCCTCTTCTAAGAACCATTAACCACATTGAAATTGAGCTTTACTACTTGTTGATAATAGTGTATTGTAGTGGGTTTTAGTTCCATATTACTTGTGAGAACACACATCACCCTCATCTACTTGTATAAATATATGTGCACACTCAATATTTAACTCAAGGGAAATTTACCTAAGATTCTCTCTCCCTCTCTCTCTCTCTCTCTCTCTCTTACTTTAACATGGTATCAGAGCTAGGGCTATTTCCCTTCCAATAAATTTTTTTAACGCTTCAGCGTTCTTTTGCCAAATCTTGGCCTTGTTGCTTTGTAGTCGTTTAAAGCTTTTTTTTGCGTTCATCTACTGTTGAGCCAAAGTCCTTTCAAGAGGCAGTTCAAATTCTAGAGTGGAGACATGCTATGGTTGAGGAATTTCAAACCTTTTAGCAAAATCATACCTGGGATGTTGTTCCCTGTCCTCCCGGGGATCTCTCTTGTTGGCAGTAAATGGGTTTATAAGGTCAAGTTTCGTCCTGATGGCACCATTGAACGTCGAAAAGCTCATTTAGTGGCTCGAGGTTTTACTCAGCAACAAGGTATTGATTATGAGGAGACCTTTGCTCCTGTTGCTCAGATGCCCACTGTTCGTACTCTTCTTGCGGTCGCTGCTGCCATCGTTGGCCCTTATACCAGATGGATGTTAAAAATACTTTTCTTCATGGCTCTTTATCAGAGACTGTATATATGCAAACACCTCCAGGGTCAAATATTCCTTTGGGACATGTATGTCTCCTTCGTCGTGCTGTTTATGGTCTCAAGTAGGCACCTCACGCTTGGTTTGAGTGTTTTCGCGATGTCGTGCTCAAAGCGGGCTTTATGGAAAGTCATCAAGATGCTTCTCTGTTTGTTCGCACTACATCGCGTGGCAGAGTTTTATTACTCATCTATGTAGATGATATGATCATTACAGGTGATGATGTGATATATATACAATACACAAAATCTCAGTTGCAACAATAGTTCCACATGAAGGATCTTGGATCTCTTCAGTATTTTCTTGGTCTAGAAATTTCTCAAGGCCTGCAGGGTGTACTATTGTCTCGACAGAAGTATCTCTCGGATATTCTAAATCAAGCTGATCTAACTGACGATGCAACTGTCGATAATCCACTCCAGCAGAATGTCAAACTTTGCTCTACCGATGGTGAGCCTCTATCTGATCCTACCCGATATCGACATCTTGTTGGCCAGTTGGTCTATGTGTGCATCTCTCGACCGGATATCTCTCATGCTGTTGGTATTGTCAGTCAATTTGTTAGTGCCCTACATTCTGTACACTATGCTGCCTTATTACGGATTCTTCGGTATCTCCGGGGTACTAGCATTCGCTCTATTTTACTTCCTACTACATCTAAGTTAGAGCTTTGTGCATATTTTAATACTGATTGGGCTGGTGATCCCACTACCAGAAGGTCTATCACAGGTTATTGTATATTTCTTGGTGATTCCCTTATCTCCTGGCGAAGTAAGAAACAATATGTTATTGCTCTTTCCAGTACCGAGGCAGAGTATCGTGCAATGTCCACAACAACTAAAGAGATTATTAATCTTCGTCGCCTTCTCAGTGATTTCGGTATTTCTGTTACGACTCTTACTCATCTCTACTGTGATAATAAGAGTGTCATCCAGATTGCTAATAATCCAATATTTCATGAAAAGACCAACATATTGAGATCGACGCTCATTTTGTCCGTCACCTAGCTATCAAGGACAAGACAATTCTATTTTCTCATGTCTCATCCGCTGACGAGTTTGTAGATTTCTTCACAAAGGCCTTACCTGGACAAGACATTGCTCGTGAGAACACACCTCACCTTCCTCTACTTGTATAAATATATGTGCACACTCAATATTCAACTCAATGGAAATTTACCCAAGATTCTCTCTCTTACTTTAACACTACTCTTCTGATTTTGAGAACGCGACTTGAGTTTATTTTTTAAACAAGGCCTTGTTTGGTTTCATTGTCAATGTTTAAAAAAGAAATTGAATTATAAAGTTCACTCATTTCAATATTATTACAACTTTTAATCAGATTATGATAATAGCACTTTCACTTACTAGTTCATGCCTCAAATTCCTTCGGCCAAGAATTTGCTCCTCTACACGATAAGCACATCACATGCCATTAATATTGGGCCGCATCTAAAGTCACATGTGATTTTCACTTCATTTATGGACAAAAGGGCCCCAAACATCCGTGGACATCACATGGAAGAACAAAATAATTCATCTTATTTTATTCTTTTGATTGAAATATTGCAACGTTACGAGCAAGAAGCCTTAAATAATTTCCACCAACCAGACAAAGAATTAAGCATGAGATGAAGAAAATGGTTCTCCATCTCTGTCATCATCTGTCTTAGTTTTATCCAGAGATCAAAGCTTCTCTCATACCCACAACCACAAGCAACCATGAGTTTATTCTTGGAATATGCTGTTCTCAGGAGTCTAATTAACTTATTTAAATATAGGTAACATTGAGCTTCAGTGCTGAGGCCAAAATGAGGCGTTGCTACTTTTGAATGTGTCATGTTGATGGTCATCTAACAATCATCTCAAATATAATATCTTATGAAGATTAAAACTCAATTGTTAGATGACCATCAACAAACACTTTCAGAGGGCATGCAGAGCATCTTATGGTAATGCACATCCCATCAGGTACTGTATTTGTTTTTATGTTGTTATCTTTTCCCTAGAAAATGTGTCTCAGCACACCCAATCATAGTAGGTGAATTGAAATTGCTTAGTTCATATTTGGGTGGATTAGTTGTAGGTAACTCATGGGTACTAAGCGAGTTAGCCACTCAGGGCGTGTTTGGCTCACCCTAAATTATTGTAAACAATGTGGCTTTTTGAATTTGGAACAAAAAGTAGCAAAAATAGAATTATAAGATTCCATTATGTTCGGTTCAAAAAAATTTAAATTTTTTTCCCATAAAACAAGAAAAGTACAGAGGTTTTTGGAATACCCAATTTTTTTGTTTTGGATGGGAAATGGGCAAATTTTTTTTGACAAATGTATGCCACATCTCCACCCTAGCTCTTTTCTTTCTTTATCACGTGATCACCTAACAAAAATCAGCAGCCCCTAGATTAGAGCATCTTCAACCATACTCTCCAAATCGGAATATTCCTAGAATATTCCAAATTTGGAGAGTGAAATTTGGAGATTTGCTCCAACCCAAACTCTCTAAATAATTTTCTTTTTATTTTTATCTCAAAAAATCCATATAAATTAATAATATTGGATATAGTTTACATTAATAATTTTATTTTTAATAATTTATTTGGAAAAAAATAATAACATTAGAAATGTGTCGACGAGAGCTTTAAAATGAAACCAATATTAATAATTCGATACAACATTTAAAAAAATAAAATATGAAATAACATGATAAAGTATACATCGATAGAACAATGAAGCAAACATAAACCTCTAATACAACATACCTTATGTCGCAAACATAAACCTCAAACATAAAATATGATAACAGACAATTAAAATTCTGACAGGTCATTATCGTTATAACTATCGGTTCGATCCCGATCTCTCGATGACCCCCCATATTCATTTCTTCCTACAGGACCTGTAATAATCTATTTTTTTGTAGCAAATCAATAAATTAAATTGGGTAAACATGCAAGGCCTTATAAATGAGGCCCACATCATGTTAGAATTACAAAAAAAAAAAACAATCAAAAGCCCATTAGTGTTTACCTAGAAAACCCATCTTCATCTTCCCCTTTTGATTCTTCCTTCACGTGAGATTTGAGAGAGATATTTTCAAAAATATCTCTTAAGTTTAACTAGCCTAAATAAATAAATAAATAAAATCCTAGAAAAAAAAATCTTTAACCATCTAACCACATGATCTCTGTACAATCTATATCTAATCCTAACTCCCTCCTTATCTCCCCACTTAACCAAATCTCCACAAATCTCCACAAATCTCTCCACTAACAACCCCCTCTCTCCACTAAAATAGACCCCTCTTCAAATACTTCTCACGGATGAAAAGAGGGAGACAGAGGACATTTGTTCACGAAAAAAAAAAGAAAAAGAAAGAAAGAAAGAAAAAGAATCGGAAAAAAAAGAAAGAGAAAGAAAGGCAGGAGAAGGTCGAGTTTTGGATCTGGGATTCAGAGTCTTTTTCGACAAATCGGCAAGCATTTTTATCCTTTAACTCTTTTATTGATCGCCATATTTATTATTATTATTATTATTTTCATAATCACCAAATTGTTTACTACTTTCTTTGTTTGAAATTATCGATTTCTTCCATGGCACTCAACAAATCTTCTAGTTGATTTCTGACATGTACGTACTCATCTTCAACTAAAATAGGGCTGCAATTATTTTCCCTTCTCTCTGGCTTCTTTCTCTTATCTACGTGAAATTTTCTATATATATAGAATTATTAAAGATATTACTAAAATACTATGTAGATTGATCCATGTGTCTTTGCTTAGTACTTTATGAAGGGCGTTCCATTTATTTTAAGCCTGGTACCATGAATCTCCAATTTTTCATGAGCCTTCTCAAATGCATGAAATCGGCCTAGCATAAAACACACTTTACATAGAGTTTAAATAAGTTGCTAAACTTCCACTTGGTCCACTAATCACCGTCTGTGCACCTACCAATATATTAAAGTGTTAATAAGTTTAGTCTCTATCACACAGAGTCTAGATAGATAAGGTTTTGAAATAATGTGAAATTATTACACTGATGAAAGAATAAGAAGATTTCCTACGGTGTCTACTAGGCGTGGGCTCATTTAAATATTGAGGTAGATGCCTTGTTGATTGATCCTTTCTTTTGTTTCTTTACTTCTCTATAATTGGGAAAACATTTTTGTACATTTGTTGCCATGCATGTGTGTACACGTAGAAGAGTGCCTTCTCTGCATGCATGTACTTCAATGAATCATGTCGAATGACTAGAATAAGGTGAACTGGAGCTAAATGGTAAGGTAACAGCCCAACACCATGTCCAAGGTAATGGATGTATCTGTACAGAGTCCAGAGGTAGAAGCCTGATACCTGCCCATGGAAAAAAAAGAGAAAAAAAAAAGAAATTAGAAAAACTTCGAGGACTGAGACAATCAAGCTTAATACTATTGGATATTTCCAACCGACCAAATACTATTATTTGAAATAACAATATGTTGGTGGTAGTGCAATAACAAAATAATACAACAAAGAATGACTATCTATCTGGTAGTGTTGGATCAAATGTCTCATGTCCAATTACTTAGGGTTTTGTCCCACATACTGTAAGATATAAGAACTGTTGGATCAAATAGTATTATTCTAGTATATCCGTCTAGACAGTATATTTGTATGTATATGCATTTCAGGTTGGTATGGGTTGCATGCAGCAATCATGTATGCAAACTTGTTCTTCAACACACTTACCATGTCCTAAATTTCAGTTTTTGTAGAATCTATATACTTACATTTAGCGTAACTATATAATGCATCACTTCCACCCAAACAAAAAAAAATATTAACTAGTGCCTAAATAGGAAAGACTGGTCTGGTATTGATAATTACTGTGTTTGATATGGTTGACTGGATGGAAAATTTGTTGTTTGATCACCTAGTTGTCGTCCAATAGGAGAGACTGTGCATGAAGACGACTCCTGTTAGAAATATGATTTATAAGCGTGCTTTCATAGCATGGCTATGCTCTCGATATCGACATCCCGATATGAGAATTTTTCCTTGGCTATTACTATTATAGCATCGACTAGACGATGCACCCTTCTTGATTGGACATGTTCTGGGTCACAGTTATTTTCATAGTTTTACAGAAGTCGTTCTACGGTAATACTGTGGTTAGTGCACAACATTTCATGCACAGTCACTAAAAATGTAATTAACAAACATGGGGTTTATAAAGGGGAATTAGACGGAGAATATAACATGTATATAAACGGGCATATGCGCATTCCTGATATCCTGAGTTATATATACATGGGCCAAAGAGCCAATTCCTGACTTGAAGCCGTGTTCCCGGGACGGTTTACGGGGAACCGATTTATATACATGAAAATATTCTTCTCTAATTCAAATAACATGTAAAATAAGAATAACGTGCTTATACGCTTTGTGATAGATTTGGTATGCACAACATGACTTGGATGAGGTTTTGATGATGTATATTTGTATTGTTGTGTATAGAATTTTGGGAGTTAATATTTATAGATTTACAATTTGAGATATATGGTATATACGAGGGTTTCCTTGTTTGGATTACCCCCTCGACGTACTCATCTCTCGTGTTGTGGGTTTCTAAATCTTACCTCCTTTTAGCATATGGTATAAGGTATGTGCTTTATGGTAGACCTTGTTTGATATCCATGTTTAGAAATTTCTTTAATTGAGTTTCCATGTTTAGAAACTTCCTTTAGCATGAAATTTATATCCATGTTTAGAAACTTCCTTTATCATCTTTAATTGAGTTTCCATCATATTTTGGTTTATAAGATAGACATTTTCCTACGGATAAGCTAACAGCCATGAGGCAAAGATTATCTTATGCCAGAGTTCTTCTTGAAGTAGATTTGCCTCTAAAAGATCCCCTTCCAGATCAAATTGATATAAAAGGGCCTGATGGGAAAATTTTCACACAAAAGGTGATCTATGAACTTAAACCAAGATGGTGTATAAACTGCAAAATAGTGGGACATGAGACTGAACATTGTAGAAGACTTGCTGTGAAGAAAGTTTGGGTTCCAAAACATTCAAATACATGAGATAAAACTGTACAGGTTCATGATGCTTCTGTAGCAGAAAAACATGCACCAACAGTAACACTGGGTAATGATCAGATTTATGGCAATTCCTATAAGCCTGTACAGGTAAATGATGCTGTCATACCTGAAAATGATCAAGAGACTTCTGTAGCTGGAAAACATGCACCAACAGCAACACTGGGTAATGAACAGAACTATGGCAATTCCAGTCAAGTGCAGAATTATGCAGAAATACATACCCCATCTAATCAAGCTGGTGTTATTAAGCAAAACTCAGGTTATTCTCCCTTGATTAATGTCAGTGGATTTACTAATATTTCCAGAAATTGCATTGCTAGAAGGACAGCTATGGATGATGGTGGTCTTGCTCCTACTTTTTCACAAGTATCACAGTTTGCATTGCTGGAGCAGTTTGATCTCTCAAATGTAGATAGGGGTAAGACTACTCAATAACTATGCATCTTGCCATATGGAATATTAGAGGATTGAACAAATCTTCTAAGCAGATGGTAGTAAAGCAGCTGATTCATGATTATAAGCTCTCCTTTTTAGCTCTTTTGGAAACAAAAGTAGATAATAATAGGATGAAAACCATAGCAAAAAAATGACAAAAAGCTGGGATTGGATCTCTAATATTCAGCCTTCTGGTAAAGCTAGAATTTGGATTCTATGGGATGAAGATGTTCTTTCTGTCCAATGTACCTCCTCCACTGAACAATGCATAACATGTAACATATCTTCCAAAGATGGCAAGTTTTACTGTATTGTTTCTATTGTCTATGCTTTGAATGACCAAATTGGCAGGAAAGCACTCTGGCAAGATCTATTGCTGCTCAAGCATAGTGTTAACTCTCCTTGGATTGTAGGTGGTGACTTTAATGCTATTATCAGTAGTGAGGAGAAACTGGGAGGATCTCAAGTCACTGATTCTGATACTGAAGACTTTGCAAAGTGTATAAATTCTTGTCAATTGAATCATCTCAAATCTACTGGATGTTTCTACACCTGGTGCAATAAACAAGAGGCTGATACCAGAATCTGGAGTAGACTGGACAGAATTCTAGTTAATGAGGAGTGGCTTCTGAATTACACTACTAGTCAGGTTGATTTCTTGGTGCCTAGTTTATCTGATCATTCTCCAGCTTTGTTAACTATTGGTGATGAAACTTGTGAGGGTAAAAAACCTTTCAAATTTTTCAATATGTGGATCAAGCACCCAGTTTTTATGCTGTTGTCAAATCTGTATGGGATACTGATATAAAGGGATTCTATATGTACAAGCTGGTCTCAAAGCTTAAGAATCTCAAGCCTGTTTTGAAAGAACTTAATAAAAGGCATTTTATGAATATCAGTGAACAGGTGGTAAGAGCAAAAAAGGATTTGAATGAGATTCAGAAGCAACTGATGAATGATCCATTCAACTCAGATTTAATTTCTGAAGAGAAAAAATGTCTGAGCATCTACACAAGAAAGGTGGATTTTGAAACTTCTTTCTACAGACAAAAGGCTAATATCAGATGGGGTATTCATGGTGATAAATGTTCACAATACTTTCACTCTGTTATGAAAGCAAAAAGGCATCATAATAAGATTCTGTCAATATACAAACATAATGGGGAGAGAATTACTGACATCTCTGATATAATAGAGGAATTCACTACATACTTCAAGAATCTGTTTGGCCACTCTGGTCCTATTGCAGAGGTTAATACTGATGTGTTATCAAATGGTCCTATCCTTTCAGTTGCTCAGTCAATTAACCTCAGTGCTCCAATCACCAGAGATGAAATTAAGCAGGCATTGTTCTCTATGGACAATGGAAAAGCACCAGGCCCAGATGGTTACACTGCTGCATTCTTCAAAGAAACCTGGAAACTGATTGAGGAGGATCTTTTTCTTGCTGTTGAAGAGTTCTTCAAAGCTGGTAAACTCCTAGGTGCTCTTAATGCTACATCTATAACCTTGGTTCCTAAGATTCTCAATCCTAAATCCCCTTCAGATTACAGGCCTATTTCTTGCTGCAACTGTTTATATAAAATCATTTCTAAAATTATTGCAACAAGAATTCAAGGAGTGTTGGGGGCACTTATCAGTGACTCACAAAGTGCCTTCATAAAAGGAAGGTCTATTTCCAGTAACATCCTCTTAGCTCATGAATTGATAAAGCAATATGACAGAAAACACTCTACACCTAGAGCAATACTCAATATTGATCTCCGAAAAGCTTTTGATACAATTGATTGGAGGTTTATTAAAGCAATGCTGACTGGTTTGGGCTTTCCAAAGATTATGATCCATTGGATTATGGAGTGTATTTGTTCTCCTAAATACTCCCTGTCTTTGAATGGTTCTTTGCATGGTTATTTTAAAGGAGCAAGAGGTTTAAGACAAGGAGATCCATTATCTCCCTATCTTTTTGTCTTGGGTATGGAATATCTATCTAGAAGATTAAACTCCCTAAAGGAGGACAAGCTTTTCAAATTTCACCCAAAATGCTCAAAGCTCAAAATCTCTCATCTTTTCTTTGCTGATGACCTACTGCTATTTTGCAAAGCTGATATCTACTCTATTGTAAAACTGAAAGAGTGCATAACTGAATTCAGTCAAGTATCTGGGTTGGAGACTAATCCTAACAAATGTTCCATATACATGAGTGGAATTGGTGAGGACTTGAAGACCAATATCTGCTCTATTTTGAATTTTGCTGAAGGTATGCTTCCTGTCAGATACCTAGGAGTTCCATTAATCTCAAAGAGATTATCATGCCTAGACTGTTCCCCCCTGATTGACAGAATTTCTACTCAGTTTCAGAGTTGGCAAAGTAAGAAAATGCTATCCTATGCAGGAAGATTACAGCTTATCAAATCTGTCATCCTAGGCATACAAAGTTTCTGGACTAACAATTATGTTCTGCCAACAAAGGTTTTGAAGAAAATTGATAGTCTCTGTGCAGACTTCCTATGGAATCATAAAATCCACTTGATGTCCTGGAAGACAATTTGTCAAAGCAAGGAACATGGAGGGCTTGGGGTTTTCTCTGCAAAAATCTGGAATACTGCAGCTGCAATCAAACTTATTTGGATGATTCATCTCAAAAAAGATTTGTTATGGATTAAATGGGTTCATGGGAATTATCTCAAACAGTTCGATATTTGGCAAGTTCAAAGTAAAGTAAATGACTCTTGGATGTGGAAACAAATAATTAGAGTGAGAAATAAAGTGATTTGCAAGATGGGAGATGTTTCAAATGTCCAGAATGTCATCATTAAGTGCTGCTCCGGAGGTAATTTCCAGATATCAACTTTTTACCATGAGCTCATCAGTCATAATATTAATGCACCTATGGTCTGGTACAAAACAGTCTGGGATGATTGGTCATACCCTAAACATTCCTTCATCTCTTGGCTTGCTATTCATTCTAGACTGTTAACAAAGGATAGATTAGATCAAATGAGGATTCTTGACATCAATCAACATCATAGGGGCTGTGTTTTGTGCACATCTCAGCAACAAGAAACCTGCAGGCATCTCTTTTTTGACTGTGAATACTCAGCGGAACTCTGGAACAATGTTATGATATAGCTGAAATACAAGTGGAGGTCGTGCAATTGGGATTCTATTATAGACTGGTATAGCTCTAATCTGAAAGGGAAGGGGATTATGAAGAGAATTAAAAGAATGGCATTAACTAATTCAATCTATGTTGTATGGAAGGAAAGAAACCAAAGAATATTCCAACAAAGACCACAGGATCCAGCAACAATTTTTCATAGAGTGAAGACACTGATACTATCTAGAATTTTGAATGGTGATTTTTCTCCTCATATAAAAGAGAGAATAGTGCATTTGTAATTGCTTTTCTTTAACACTTTTGCTGTTTTTTTTTGATTGCCAGGTAAATCCTGGTATTTTGATGTTCTACAAAATTTACACATTTGGAAAATGAATAAAATTTATTTCATTGACCAAAAAAAAAAGATAGACATTTTCTTTTATCACTGAAAATTTAGAATTTATCTTTTCTTTATATCTACCACTTATACTTACCCACGCCCAATTTCCTCATTTTACATGCTTGCTGGGAGTTTTCTGACTCCCCTGGGGTTTGCATGCCCCAGACTCAGGAATTGTTCTTTCTTCGCAGGACCAAGAGTACTTTAAGGATTAAGACCAGCAGCAGTGATCACCATCTGTCCTATCATTTCTCTCAGCTTCATTTGTTTAGACTTCCTTGTAATTACCTGTGGTTCTCCAGACTAAGATGTATTTTTTTTTCCTTTCCTACTTTGGATAGTTGTGAACATGTAAGTGAACCATGTCCTTGTTAGAGATTTCTTTATCTATCTATTTTATTATTATCTTAGTTACATGCTCTATGTAGTAATTCTTTTAGCAATATATCTATATACAGGATGATCCAGAGGCGTGAATGTGACCGTAGGGTTGCATTGCCGGCCGAGTTACGCTCCAAATGATCAAAATTGGTACCGGGGCATGACAGGACCAGCTTCTCGCGTAAACTGAGAAAATCCTCCTTGATCTCCAGAGGGAAATCCATTTCGTTTTCTCCTCCTACAGCTCCTCTAAGAAGCTCAGAAAATCCTCTTGGCTCTCTGGAGGAAAATCCAAAGTCGAATGATGGAGCTCTATATTCTTTTCTATTAATAATTTATTTTTTTGTTGATAGTAATCATGTTCACTTTGATCGACGATCTTACTTAGATCAATCAACATAATTTGTCTATCCTCACTTTCACGCTGAAGAGCTAATTGTTGGTCACGTTGTTCTACTTCTCTAGCTCGCAATTCTAATTTTATTTTTTTATTTTCAAGTTTCATTATCATCAATCGCTCCATTTTCTCCCTGCTCATTTCACATTTAACATCCATCTCTTGTATACTCTTAATAACTCCCTCCTCAAAACTAAACTCCGCTGACTTTTTTCTCTTTGTCTTCTCCTTCTTTCTTCCAACAGGCCGACTTGCTAGGCTTTCCGTGAGAGACTGGCCATCACTCATGTTCATAAAACTTTCGCTCTTCGTGTTGAGATCCATAACGTCCTTTGTTGTATTAGACCGCCTTTGCATGTTCGACTCTGATCTTTTAGAGATGCTCCCAGTTGCATGATTGGATTTAGGGTCAGCCTATTTCTCGACATCCTTGAAGATCGTCTAAACATGATCGAATTGAAATCCTTTCCTTTCTTTAACATCTTCTTCGTACATGATTCTAGCTTGAGTCAACGAAGGAATGAAATTTAAATATTGTAATTTATGCTTATATTTTCTTATGGAACAAGTTAAATAGATCCTCGTATTTAAATTTTTATGTCTAATACTTATTTATTTAATTTAGAAAATAATAATTTTATAATAATACTAAAATAAATTAATCTTAGTTTCATTTTGAAGATCTCGATGAGACTTTTCTAAATATATAATTATTTCAAAATTTAGATTAATGATTTTAACTATAATTATTTGAAATTAAATATTTAATTTAAATTACGAAGAATGATAATAAAGTGGTAATTTTTAAGAATTTAAATAATAGAAAGTGGCAAAGGTATAAATAATAAAGTTTTGAATAGTAATTTGGAGAGCCTCTTCAAATTCTAGCTTCACTCTCCAAATTTGGAGAGTGAACCATCTCCAAGTTTGGAGAGTGATTGGAGAGGATTCACTCTCCAAATTTGGAGGGATGGAGATTTTGGAGGGTGATTAGAGATGCTCTTATTACCCCCTTGGTTTGTTCGTGCCTCCCTCTCAAAGAGAAGTCTAGTTTTCTCTTTCATCCTAATTCACCATCACTTTGTTCAAATTTTTGCTCTAAAATGTGAGGTCAAAGCATCCGAATACATATTTGGGTTTATGTGATCTCTATTGAAGACGAAATTTGGAAATTTTGGGGTTCTCTTTTGTATTTGAGTTGATATTTGGGATTTCTTTTCGGTATTACTTTTAGAATTTGAGATTTCAGAGTTCATCTGATTGTGCTTCAACCTCACATGCGATCGTGTAGATCCGGTCCAGATCGCTTGTTGGATTTCTTATATTTTTTGTAAAATCATCTTTAATTTTTAGGTTTTTTGTCGAGTTTTAATTTTTCTCTGACAGAAATTATTGAGTTCATACTTGTTGAAATTATTGATAATTAACTCAAATTGAGTCTGTACTATTAATTTGGATCAAAATTATTGATAATCATACTTGTTAAAATTCATGTTTTTGCCATGATTTTGGATGGTATTGAGTTGGTTCTATTTGAAATGTATGATTATTGCCATGAATTTGCAATATGACCTTGAAGTTGATGTTAAGAAATGTTTATTTATGTGTATAAATTGGGTAAACTTTATATTAGTTAAGTTTTAAAAATTGCTTTGAGTTTAATTTGCATATGTTTAAGATTGTGTTTTTCGATCATTGTAGATGGATGATGTTGATGAAAAAATATTACTGAGGATATCAAGTAATGTATTTTCACCATCGTTACTGTATTTTCATGTTTAATGAGAAGGTGTTGTAGTAGGAAATCAATCCCTTATCATGATAGGGAGGGGGAAAAACAAAAGATAGATCCTACGAACACACATATAGATCACGCGTTACAAATGCACACATAGATCTTGTGTTTTCTTGCTATAGTCAAAGTTGTAGAGATTATGTTAGAATGAGGTTACAGACATTTGAAAAACTTGTTCAAATAATAAAAATTATGGGCCTATTTAAGGATTCACGTAATGTTAAAGAAAAAGAAGAACAATTGATCATGTTCCTTAATATATTAGGTCATAAAACAAAAATAGAATAATAAGGTCACCTTTGATAAAATCAGGGGAAATAATTTCTAGATATATTTTAATAAATGCTTAGAAAACAATTGGCCGTTCAAGGGGGTGGTACATGAAGCAAGCACCAAAGAAAGTGGCGCAAGAGATTGTAAATGATCCATGGTACTATCCTTATTTTAAGGTAATGAACTCATTCATATAACAAACATTGAATAAAAGAGCTTTGTTGTTTCTTGAAATAATAGTAATTTAACACATGATATATGATTGCATTGGCATGATAGATGGAATCTACATTAACGCATACTTCTTGCTAGACTTGTTGCCTATTTTAAAGGTCATAAATGTGTAATTCAAAATGTTCTAGCCGCATGTACTCCAAATAAGTTATTTTTGTACGTTCTAGTTGATGGAAGGGGTCCGCAAATAATTATAGAGCACTACAAGATGCTCTTTCAAGGCCACAACCTCATGGACTAAGAGTCTATGATGGTAAATAAAATGAATTGTTAATATTTAATTATAATTTTAAAAATGTATATGTATGTACTATATTGTGTTGTTTATAACTATAGTGAAATATTATTTGCGTGATGTGGGCTACACTATCATGCCTGACTTCATCCCCC
>BQKN01065347.1:31282-66111 GCA_022839385.1 Asparagus kiusianus
ACGCTTATGTGCGGTCGACCGCCACACAGATTTTGGCCTGTGCATGTTGTTTGGATTTGTTTTGGGTTTTCGAGAGAATTCTTCGATCTCGTACTGATATATTACAGTGTTTAAGAGTTGTTTAACTCCTAGGATGATGGTGAATTCCAGATGTGGACACGCACACTGAGATATGTGAATTTATGCTTAGTTTGTGTTGGATTGCACACTTATGACACAAGTTAAACAAATAAACACATATGAATAGTGTTGTTTTATACGTATCCGGAAATAAGGAGATGAAACCTATTTGCCGCAGAACGATTGAGTAAGAGTATTATAATAGTATCGTTATTTTATGTATCCGGAATAAGGAGATAATAAATCCTATTGCCGCAGAACGATTGAGTAAAAACATTACAAAAGTATCGCTATAGCACAAGATGATGCACACATAGAAATTTGATCAGTTGTAAGTTTTACTTTCATGATAGACTACCCGTGAGTAGGGTATTCCCTTTGAGTTTTGGCACACCCATTTTGGACGACGGTTATATTAGTTTTGGTTGGCATCCTCTTATATTAGAGCAGGTTACTCGGATGTAATTCGAGAAGAAGTATTCATTCTTTATGTTGGAGTTTTGAGTATGTTTCCTTGACTATTTGTTTTTCATAGAGAACTATATGAATCATTTGATATATGCATGTCCTAACTCTATTTTCTTATATACTTCTACCCCTTCCTCTGGGGAGAGGTAGTGATGATCTCGCTAGCGTTTTGACGCTCGTTGTTTCCCCTCTTTCAGGCAGCGAGTCCGTCGCACAGAGAGTCGTAGGTTGATGTGACATCTTAGTTGTCTGTTTAGCTATTTATTATATTTTATAGTTATTGCAGAACTCCACATGTAGTTGATTATTTTTAGACTCTAGATTGGTATTTTATTTCTTAGAGTTGAGAGCTATTGTAAGACTTGGTTTATTTGACTCATTGTATTTGAGATTCAGTTCAGACTGAGTGAAATATCTACTTCATCTTAGTTGGGCTCATTATTAATATTTCTTATGCTTCTTCTGTGTATATTTTCCGTGTTGTTTGATTTTGAGTATTTACCTGTCTGTACCTTCATCTATTTATTGTTTCCACTAGAGAGATAGTGATTGTGATGGTGAAATATGTCGTAGCATGGAGTTGATGTTTGGTAGGTTTGACAATCCGGGTTTCATCTTAGACTGCAGCCTTGTGTGAAACCTGGGGCGTCACAGTTGGTATCAGAGTTCTAGTTCTAATATTCTTAGGTCATTCCTGTGTCATATTGTGGAGTTTAGGATAGAGTTTCCTAGGGGTCATGTATACAGTCCGCTAGGAATCCTTAGCATGAGTGAGGACGTACTATATATGTACGCGGAAAATCTAATATTTTTTTATGATGATCTATTTGCTTTGAATAATAAAGCATGATATGAGATATATGTGATACGATTTACTTATTGGTATATATTATATCCTTCATGCTTGAGATCCAATTTATTGCGTAATAAGCTCTATTTTGGAATTATAGATGTCAAGAAGAGGTCGTGGACACCGAGTTTCTCGTGCTCAGGGAGTTGAGCAGGAAGATAGGGAGCCCGAGCCACAGCAGGCTCTACAGTACCTAGTGGATCTCATAGCACCATTGGCAGCTCATATAGCGGCTGTTGAGGAGTAGTTAGTAGCTCAGGTTCGTCAAGAGCCTTCCGTTCATGTAGAGGCACCCGTACAGGAGTCATCTATTCGGGAGGAAGTACCAGAAAGGGCACCAGTGGTCCCACCGACACCACTAGTTGAGGACGGAGCAGCTGATCAGGAGGCTTGGCTTTGTTTAGTTGAGAGGTATCAAAAGTGAAAGCACCAGAGTTCCACGGTTCGACGGATTCCGTTGCTGCACACAAATGGAAAGAGGATGTGAGCAACATCTTGGACATGCTGAATGTCAACACTGTGCAGAAGTAGAGGCTAGCGGCTTTCAGCCTCAAAGGTGATGCAGGAGGATGGTATAGGCTCCGTTTCACCCTAGAGCAGAGGATAACGGTTTCCTGGGAGACCTTTATATATCTGTTTGATGAGTGTATGTTTCGGCTGCAGCGAAAGCTAGAAAAGAGTTAGAACTGGCTCGTTTAGAGCAGGGAGATATGTCTGTCATGGACTTTGAGAGTAAGTTCATGTCATTGCTTAGGTTCACCGGTATGTGGCACACAGAGGAGCGTCAGGCTCAGATGTTCTTGATGGGACTTCGTCCGGGGTTGCGCCGATACATAGTATCTCGGCGGTTTCGTTCAGAGCGGGAGGTGGCAGATGCTGCCATGGCTCAGGAGACAGATACAACCTTATTCATCAAAGGCAAGGACAACGGTAAGTCAGGACAGTCCGAGAACAAAGGAAAGGGTAAGAGACCATTTGGAGGCTCAGGAGGACCCCACTAGCAGGGTAAGGGTCCACATCAGCAGGGTCCCCATAAGAAGGGCCATCAGCAGGACTAGAAAGCGCAGCAGCGACGCTGATTTCAGGGAACTTGTTACAATTGTAACAAGATCGGACACCTAGCGGCCGAGTGTCGTAGCGCACCCGTAGCAGGCCAGCAGGGAAGGACAAAGCAGCAGTAGAACCGTGCTCAGGGACTCGGTCAAGATCAGCAGCTGAGGATAGAGGCACCTCCAGCAGTCCCGAGGATTAAGGGATAAGTTCGAGCAGTCCAGGAGACCCAACAGAGGCAGATGGCACCATTCACTCTAGGTGATGCAGAGCAGCAGACCGGTAGGGTGTATGCAGTTGTTCCTCGTGATCATGGCGCGAGCGGAGCTGTGGTGGAAGGTATATTCCATGTGAATTCCTTTCCAACACATATTCTTTTTTATTCTGGCGCTTCACATTCTTTTATCTCCGTTGGGAGAGATGTCTCTATTAGAGAGTGTTTGTAGGAGATGCATTGTCAGCTTGGATAATTCTGAGTTCGCGATTGATTTGATCGTGTTGCATATGTTTGAATTCGATGTGATTCTTGGTATGGATTGGCTATCTTCCTACCATGTGAGTATCGACTGTTTTGCGAAAACAGTCAGTTTGAGAGCATATGATTGATCAGAGTTAGTGGTAGCTACCTCCAGAGGCAACCAGTTTGCGGAGTCATTTCTGGCGTACGTAGAGGAGGCGATATTACGGGATCTGAGCGCAGATTTGAGTGAGATGCGAGTAGTCTCAGATTACCAGGATGTCTTCCATGACATACCAGGATTACCTCCAGTGAGAGAGGTCAAGGCACCGAACTAATTTCCAGAGCTCCTTACCGTATGGTGCCTACTAAGATGAGGGAGCTACAGATCCAGATCGATGAGTTGTTGTCTCAGGGCTTCATTCGACGGAGTCATTCTCTGTGGGGAGCACCGGTCCTCTTTGTGAAGAAGAAGGACGGGAGTATGCGATTATGTATAGATTATCGCGAGTTGAACAAGGTCACTATCCGTAGCAGGTACCCATTACCGCGGATCGATGACTTGTTCGACCAGTTGTAGGGAGCGTAGTATTTTTCGAAGATAGATCTTCGTTTCGGTTATCATCAATTGCGAGTTCAGGAGATAGATATTCCCAAGATTGCTTTCCTGACTCGATATGGGTCTTTCGAGTTTCTTGTCATGCCATTTGGGCTGACCAATGCACCCGTGGTATTCATGGATTTGATGAATCGGGTTTTTCGTCTGTACTTGGACCAGTTTGTGATAGTCTTCATCGACGATATTCTTATCTACTCGAGGTCAGAGGCAGAGCATGAGCAGTATTTGAGGTTAGCATTGCAGATATTAAGAGAGCACCAGTTGTATGCTAAGTTTAGCAAGTATGAATTCTGGTTATCAGAGGTTAGATTTTTGGGCCATGTTATTAGCCGGGAGGGCATTGTAGTGGATCCGGCTAAGGTAGAAGACATACTTGATTGGGAGCCACCGAAGACAGTTACCGAGATTCGTAGTTTCTTAGGCCTGATAGGCTATTACAGAAAATTCATTTAGGACTTCTCGAGGATTTCCACACCACTTACACGCCTTACTAAGAAGGGTGTACAGTTCATTTGGAGCATAGAGTGCCAGAAGGTATTTGAGACATTGAAGACTAAGTTGACTTCAGCACCATTTTTGGTTATTCCTAGCAGTGATAAGACTTTTGTTGTCTACACTGATGCATCCTTATCGGGTCTTGGCGGTGTATTGATACAGACCCAGAGAGTCGTAGCCTATATTTCAAGGCAGCTGAGAACTCATGAGTAGAATTATTCCACGCACGATTTGGAGCTAGCAGCATTGGTCTTTGTACTGAAGGCGTGGAGACATTTTTTGTACGAAGTGCAGTTTGAGTTATTCACAGATCACCAGAGTTTAAAGTATCTCTTCTCACAGAAAGAACTCAACCAGAGGCAGCGACGATGGGTAGAATTTATCAAGGATTATGAATTTGCTATTCAGTATTATTCGGGAAAGACGAACATAGTAGCAGACGCGTTGAGCAAGAAACATCATCGTGAACTAGCAGCTTTGAGGTGTTCACTATATCGGGATCTTTATACCTTCAGCCATTTTGATTTCAGGCCAGAGATTGGCGGGAGCCGTGTGTTCTTAGGAGCGTTATCTGTACAGCCATCTTGGAGAGATAGAGTAGTCAGAGCTTAGTTAGATGATTCTTGGATTCAAACCCGCAAGGGGGAGATCTCCAAAGAACCCAAGAATGATTGGACTATTGGAGTAGATGGAGGCCTTAGGATGAAGGGCATGATCGTTATGCCGAACAATCTACAACTGAAGAGGGAACTATTTGACGAAGCTCATCGCAGCAGTTATACAGTGCACCCAGGCATGACAAAAATGTACAAGGATCTGAAGAGGCATTTTTGGTGGAGTGGTATGCACAAAGAGATTGCAGATTATGTGGCTAAGTGTTATACCTGCCAACAAGTTAAGGCAGAACATCAGAGACCTGTAGGAACCCTACAGCCTTTACCCATTTCTGAGTGGAAGTGGACATATATTTTCATGGATTTCATAGTAGGGTTGCCCAAGTCAAGGAAAAGAAATGATTCTATTTGGGTCATAGTGGACAGATTGACTAAGTCTGCACATTTCTTACCTGTGAGGATGACTTATATAACAGATATGTATGCGAGGATTTTTATTCGGGAGATTGTTAGATTGCATGGAGTTCCAGAGATGATTGTATCAGATCGGGGCTCAGTCTTCACATCTCATTTTTGGAGGAGTTTTCAGGATGCTTTTGGCAGTCAGTTGTCATTTAGCAGTATTTTCCACCCCCAGACAGATGGACAGACCGAGATGGTGAATCAGATTTTAGAGGACATGCTGAGAGCGTGCATTATAGATTTTTAGGGTAGCTAGGAGGATCACATTCCACTGATCGAATTTGCATACAATAACAGTTATCAAGCTACCATCGGGATGGCACCGTATGAAGCTTTGTACGGGAGACCTTGCAGATCGCCTATATGTTGGGCAGAGCCAGAGGATAGTCTATTGATTGGTCCAGAGTTAGTTAGACAAACCACAGAGAAGGTGGCATTGATTCGAGAGCGCATTCTTGCGGCGCATAGTCGATAGAAGAGCTATGCAGATCAGCGGAGACGACCTTTAGAGTTCTAGGTCGGAGACCCAGTCATGTTGAAAGTATCACAGATGAAGGACATTCAGCGATTCGGTAGACATGAGAAGCTTACCCCGAGATATGTGGGTCCTTTCAGGATCATCGAGCGCATTGGAGATGTTTCTTACAGATTAGATCTTCCAACATTGATGTCGAGTGTACACGATGTCTTTCATGTCTCGATGCTTAAGAAGCATCTGCGAGATGATGAACAGCAGAGAGTGATTGACTCACCAGAGATTGAGATTCAGGAAGATTTGACTATCGTAGAGGTACCGGTATGCATACTTGCTAGAGAGGATAAAAAGCTTAGAAATAAAGTCATTCCATTAGTGAAGGTGCAGTGGAACCGGCAAGGAGCCGAAGAGATTTCTTGGGAGCGCGAGGAGGATGTTCGTTGCGACTACCCGCACGTGTTTGAACAGGTATGATGTAGATATGCTTATATGACTTGATAGTTGTCATTATCTATGATTGTTTAGTCACATTTATATTTATCTTTAACACTAGAATGGGGATATTTTTTACATGATCCTTAATCAATTGAAGTATATGGTATATACATAAGGGTTTTCTTGTTTGGATTATTTCGCTCGACGTACCAATTTTGTTTAGTTAAGGATTTAGGTAAGAATGTTTACATTCTAGGTTGTTAACTTTAAATATCATTGTGCTAATGCTATGTGATGTGTGCAGAAGGAATTCTTAATATGAATTATACCTTTTTAATGTGTTTTCCCAGTTATTAAGCTTTGAGATGCGACTGTGGAATTTCGAGGATGAAATCCTCTTAAGGGGTGAATGTAAAACCCCGATAATTTATGAATAATATAATTAATGTGTGATAAATTATGATATGTGGATATTTAGTATGATAAATATTATTTAATGGTATATGAGTATAATACCATGTGATTTGAGTATGAACGAGTTCATACATGAGAGAGAAAAGAGTTGAAACATGCACAAATGGCCAAACATATAGAAACTAGAAATGTCCAGTTCGGTCGACCGTCGCGGTCGACCGCGATACCTGCAGTCTGTTTTTCTCCTGTTTTGAGTTAGTTTCGGATTTCTAAACCCATATCCCTTTTCCTCTAATATATATATGAGTTTTTCATGTTTTTCTCAGTTTTCCTAAGAACCCTAACAGCCACCAAAACCTCCCAAACCCTAGTTTGATTTCTTGGAGAAGATTGGAGGCTTTCAAGTTGGGTTTTTGTTGATTCTTGGTTTTTGGAGTGGAGATCTCCTTCGACGTTGCTTCTAACACGTTTTCCTACAACCCCAGGCGAGTATCATCTCTGCTAATCCCCCTCTTAGTTTTTAAAATGTTTTTAAAGAGTTTTAAACATGTTTTGTAGAGCCTAAATGACTAGTTTATGAATAAAGTCAACTTTTTTGTATTATATGTAAAGAGACTATGTCTTTCTATGCTAAAAAGGTTGAGAACAATTTTTACAGAAGTATTTAATACCTGAAGATGATTTTAAAACATGATTAATCTAAAGAAAGAAGTTTGATTCATTGTTTTGAGCTTTTATACATGTTTTTAGGGTTTTGTATACTAATCTAATGCATAAAATCATGTTTATAATTGTTGAGTTATTTTCAGATGTTCATATCTACTGTGACATGTTTGCATACAAGTTTTATGAAGTTTTTATCATGTTTGAATCACATAAACATGACTATACACGACACATATTTAAAAATCCGAGAATCTAAAAATCTGGTTCACGATCGACCGCCACGGTCGACCGCGTGTGTCCACGGTCGACCACCACGGTCGACCGCGTGCAGGACAGAGACACTGTTAGCCCCGGAACCCGTCGCGGTTGACCGACGCTTATGTGCGGTCGACCGCCACGCAGATTTTGGCCTGTGCATGTTGTTTGGATTTGTTTTGGGTTTTCGAGAGAATTCATCGATCTCGTACTGATATATTACAGTGTTTAAGAGTTGTTTAACTCCTAGGACGATGGTGAATTTCAGATGTGGACACACACACTGAGATATGTGCATTAATATATGCTTAGTTTGTGTTGGATTAACACACTTATGACACAAGTTAAACAGATAAACACATATGAATAGTGTTGTTTTATACGTATCCGGAAATAAAGAGATGAAACCTATTTGCCGCAGAACGATTGAGTAAGAGTATTACAATAGTATCGTTATTTCATGTATCTGGAATAGGGAGATAATAAATCCTATTGCCGTAGAGCGATTGAGTAAGAACATTACAAAAGTATCGCTATAGCACAAGATGATGCACACATAAAAATTTGATCAGTTGTAAGTTTTACTTTCATGATAGACTACCCGTGAGTAGGGTATTCCCTTTGAGTTTTGGCACACCCATTTTGGACGGCAGTTATATTAGTTTTGGTTGGCATCCTCTTATATTAGAGCAGGTTACTCGGATGTAATTCGAGAAGAATTATTTATTCTTTATGTTGGAGTTTTGAGTATGTTTCCTTGACTATTTGTTTTTCATAGAGAACTACATGAATCATTTGATATATGCATGTCCTAACTCTATTTTCTTATATACTCCTACCCCTTCCCCTGGGGAGAGGTAGTGATGATCTCGCTAGCGTTTTGACGCTCGTTGTTTCTCCTCTTTCAGGCAGCGAGTCTGACGCACGGAGAGTTGTTGGTTGATGGGACATCTTAGTTGTCTGTTTAGGTATTTATTATATTTTGTAGTTATTATAAAACTCCACATGTAGTTGATTATTTTTAGACTCTAGATTGATATTTTATTTCTTAGAGTTGAGAGCTATTGTGAGACTTGGTTTATTTGACTAATTGTATTTGAGATTCAGTTCAGACTCAGTGAAATATCTACTTCATCTTAGTTGGGCTCATTATTAATATATCTTATGCTTCTTCTGTGTATATTTTCAGTGTTGTTCGACTTTGAGTATTTACCTGTCTGTACTTTCATCTATTTATTGTTTCCACTAGAGAGATAGTGATTGTGATGGTGAAACATATCGTAGCATGGAGTTGATGCTTGGCAGGTTTGACAATCCGGGTTTTACCTTGGACTGCAGCCTTGTATGAACCTTGGGGCGTCACAGTGTGGCAAGGGTAAAGAGAATGATTAGCTCGATTTTATTGAGTCAATATCTGATTCAATTCAAAATCAGCACATTTTATATTGGAGTGAGAGCATGGCCAAGGCTGTATTAGCACATGAGGCTAATTTCTCTATGACAACATCAGATAAAGTTGTTGACTATTTGTATGACAATGAATCAAAAGCTAGGAGGTTTATTATTAAAACAAAAAATGCACAAAAACATTTTACAGAGAAGATTATCAAGGACAATGAGTTTGATAAAGAGGATTATTGTGTGAGTAATTGCTTCCCTATTCCTTTTGCACTCCTATTGTCATGTTGCTATTTTTGGTGAGGTTCAATGCAACAATTCTCTTAATCATGTCCCTATGCCTTTTGCACTCTTATTGTCATGTTGCTATTTTTGGTGAGGTTCAATGCAACAATTCTCTTAATCATGTCCCTATACTTTTGGTGCTTATATAAAACTACTTTGCTACTATGCTACTTTGCTTTTATTTTTATTAAAAAACTGATATATTATTTTGTAAAACCTTGTTTATGATCAGGTTATATTTTTCTAAAACTATGTTTTTTTTGATTGTAAGACTAAATTTGTGATCAGGTTGTTAGCTCAAATTATGACCCTCAGTTATGCTCCGGTTTTCATCAGGTCTTGAGCTCATAGTATGGGCAATGTTTTTAGCTTAGTTCATGCAGCAAACATGTGCAGTTATGCTCTATTTATGATCAGACTCTGAGCTCATACTATGAGCAGTTTTCAGCTTAGTTCATACTTATAATATGCTCACTTATGCTCTATTTATGATTAGGTTTTGAGCTCATATTATGAGTAGAATATGAGCATATTTCAGCTCTAATTTTGAGCAGTTTCAATTTCAAATTATGGGCATTTTTCATCTTCAATTTATGCTCAGATTATGAGTAGTTTTCCGCTCAGTGTATACTTGTTACATGATCAATTATTCTTTGTTTATAATGAGGTTATGTCACTATTGTAAATGCTTACTGAATTGATTCGCTTATCTCAGATTCATGCATTTAACTAGTATGACTCATGATTGGTCTTTATTATGTTTAGGTTATTAGCTTGTAAATGCAAGATATTTTGTCATAGGTATTCTTACGAGACAAGGTTTAAAGATAGTAACTTACGGACATGGTGTCTATTGATATGACTTTACAGACATGGTGTCTATTGATATGACCATCTTTCAAACTTTGGTTCCTTATCTAAGCATCTAAATTGGACTTTGTCATCTCTATGAAGCGAAAAGATCTTGGATACACTATGATTTTCACATGATATTTAGTTTTTTTTTTCATTAGGCAATGATGATTGGTCAATTTAGTTAATACAACCTATATTATGATTTCATTATATAGATAAGGCAGATCATGATGAGAATCCAATCTAAATTGCACATGCAATTTTTAGATGAGGCAACTGTACTCTATTTTTTAGATGAGGCAGACCATCTGTGTACAATCTATAATGCAATTACAATATTTAGGTGATGTATTGTATACTAATATTATGACCTTAATCTGAGCCTTGTACTCTATTATTTAAGGGAAAAATGCAAAATAGACCGTTTTTATGAAATATATAGCGAAATAGACCACTTTGGTAAAAAATTAGCAAAATAGACCTCTTTTTGGCCAATAGGCCAAAAAGAGGTCGATTTTGGAAAAAGTGGGTTCAGAAAATATACGGGACTAGTAGTCCCGTATGTTTAAAGCTAACTAATTCCAGTGGTTATCGAACTCAGAAAATATACGGGACTACTAGTCCCGTATATTTTCTGTGCCTAGCAAAACGTACGGGACTAGTAGTCCCGTACGTTTTGCAGAGCCATTTAGCCACTGCCCAGCAAATCCACGGGACTACTAGTCCCGTGGATTTGTCGTGAAATAAATGCGCTCTACGGGACTACTAGTCCCGTAGAATTGCTGGCTATATATAACTCAAATTAGGGCATATTTTCCCCTTCGCTTCTTTCTCTCGCTATCCCTCTCTCTCTTTCCCGAGCACCAACTCCCGATCCCCCCTCTCTCTCTCCTGAGCTCCAACTCCAGATCTCCCCCTCTCTTTCCTGAGCTCTCACTCTCTCCCAAGCCGATCAACGTCCCAAACCCGATCTCCATCTATCCTAAATCTGACCCAACAATCCCAATCTCTCTCTCCCAAACCCACCTCACCTCTTCCTCCCTCAAAACTGGCGCCGACGCCGTCTATTCTCTACGAGGCCGAGGAGATCTAAAATTTAATCAAGGTACACATTTTAAATTTTCCATAAATTTATATGTATTGTTTAGTTAATATTGTATATCTAGAAGAAATATATAATTATGGTCTAGGAAAATGTCTGGAAAAAATATAATTTTTATATGATGAATTTTAATGCTTCAGTTAAAATGGCGAATGGAGTACCGATTATTTGCTTATTCAATGGAAAACTGAGCGTTCGAATGAATAATATGCCTATATACGATGGAGGCTCTAGGAAAATGTTCATGTTGTCCAGAAATTACAACTTTGATAGATTGATGGCGCAAATATACTTAGTTACTGTAATTAATCACGTCGAAAATGGCATTAAGGTCTTCTGTAATTGTCCAATAAATGATCAAAGAACAATTGCTGTAGAGATCACCAATGATGAAGAATTGAATAACATGATACAACTTGCGGAAAAACAAATATCAATCGAGTTGTTTATTGAAAATATTCCAATGTCTGTGGTTGCTGAAGTTTCATATGCTCGTGGAGAGTTCTCCCGCATGCTTGATAATCAAATATCGTTATCTCAAAGTGCCATGCGCTTAAAAAATGAGTCGGGTGCAATGTCAAATGACGTGTTCCACAACTCGCCGGGTCATGTTTCAGTTGATTTACTGGGGGTTCTACAATAGTAGAGGATAATGATGAGGATGTAGATGCCGATGATGATACTGAAGATGCTGAAGAGGATGAACGTCTTGATAGTATGCAGTATGCAATTGGAGAGACCAATGATGACGTAAGTTGGATGGATGAATATTGCGTAAATAACGACTATGTAGAGTCTGAAGAGCCGTTGCCAGAAGAGTTTCAAAATGATGAGTGGATAAATGCCTCACAAGCTGAGTTCGTCGATCCTGGCCCTAATTTTGATCGACCCGAGGACTTTACTTTCAAGAAAGGAGATCTTTTCGAGAACAAGGAAATATTAATTTTCGCTATACGTGAATGGGCAATCAAAAACCGGGTCAAATTCAAGACAGTGAAAAGCAACACAACTAGCTATCATGTAAAGTGTTACTTTAATGAGAAAAGTCAAGGAGAGAATACAAGTGCTGCAGATGATAGAAATTCAAAGTGTCCATGGAAGCTTAATGCAGCTATTAGGAAAAAATCACTTGGCCAATTTGTGATCTCTAGTTATTGCGGACTCCATACATGTTCTAATTCGACTACAACTTATGATCATAAGACTTTGACTTCCTCTTATATCACAAAGCTAATTATGCCCGAAGTTAGGCGGGAACTTGATCTTGTAGGGTCTGATTTTTCTTATGTATACCAAGTGTAGGATCGTGACCCTTAAGAATAGAGTGCGCTCTTATAAAAATCTGCGGAAGCTTTACACTTAAACACTAGAGTGTGAGTTTGCAAAGTATATTATAATTGCAAAGAAAGAATGGCAATCTCAGAAAATAAACATCACAAACACAAGCATGTATACTGGTTCCACCTCCCCGGTGTACATCCAGTCCCCAAGCAAATCCTGCTTGAGAGTTTCCACTATGATTTTGAAACCTTACAAAATCAAAAGCAAACCTGACCAATTTGCAAGACCATACAAATTACAACCCAATTGACAAGACCATGCCAATCGTCACACCGATCTCTAGACCAAGAGATCAACCCTCTCAAACCCGAGAGAAATCCTTTTTGAAGCAAGAACACAATTGATCATATAAGCCTTGAATGAATGTGAACGTGTAACAGTGGCTTATCAATCTTTTTAACACTCTGAATATTGTCTAAACAAGCTCTAAGAATGATAGGAATAAAGGCAATATCAGAAACTCTCTTTTATGGAAAAAGAGATCAAAAACTAAAAGTTTTAGAGAGTTAATTTGCACAATATGTGAATCTTATAAGTGCAAAAACTTAGTGCTTGTTTTCTGATGTTTAAACCTATTTATAGCCTCTGAAATGGCATAATTTTTAACCCAATTAACGTCCACAAAACGACTATAAACAGAGACTTATTCAAAACCTAAAATCTAAAAAAACTACATCTGTAGTTGACTACAAGTCATAGTAGTCGACTACACTGAGTCTAAACAGACTCTGTGAAGTCAGAAAATTGCTTAGTAGTCGACTACAAGGCATAGTAGTCGACTACACTGTAAACTTACAGATTCTGGAATTCTGTGTTAAGTATTTTAACTGTAACTTTCTCATCTGGTATCAGAATGAGGTGATTTAAGATTTGTTGGAAAGCTCTTAAAGAGACCTACAACTTTGGTATTTTGAGTTTTTCTAGATTCTAATTACTAAGGGGTATAAATAAAATATTTTATGACTCACTCAATATCTATAAACTCTAATGGCTAGCATAGGGGATTTCTATTGTTAACCAACATACTAAGCATGTGTTAGTGTGTTCTAACACTATGTGTGTGCATGTGTATGAGTGATCAAGGCTTGTACAAATTTCTAAGCAAAGAAAATATAAAATTACATTTTGACAATAAAGTATATCTTCTTCTTTGCTTTATTTTGCCTTGAACTCATCTATGTCTTGAGTATCTCTTTGAATATAATTATTTATATAGCTCTGATACTGCAAAACAAATGTTAGCACATAATACACATATAATATTTGTTATCATCAAAATAAACTATTCTTGGGGTCAAGATTCCTAACATTCTCCCCCTTTTTGATGATGACAAATATATGTTATTAAGATATAAAAATTTTAATCCCCCTGCATAAAATCATTAAATAAAATCTTTTACTCCCCCTGCATCAAAGCATTAGTAAAAAATTTAAAATTTTCTATATAACTCACCCTTTGTCATTAACAAAAAGAAATAAACATAATTCTAGTTAAATTTTTCTTTTCCCGAGTACCTTAATAAAAATATTAAGCACTTTGGTACCCTTTTATATTATATTATTAGGATTAGCCTTTAGGAATCCAAATCCACTTGGAATTTAGTTTCCATTTATTAACATAAATGTAATTCTTTGAATTGTAAACTTCATACATATAAGATAAAATATAATCATTCCTATCATGAATATTCAAATTCTTAGGAATCCATATATACTTATTTTGTTTAGCATGAATATTCTTATTATTATTCTTCAAAACATAATCATTCTTTGTAAAATACTTAGGAACAAATCCAATGCCAAAATGATTGTTTGAAGATTTTTGAAATGAGAGCAAATTATTCAAATTCTCTTTACTTTTATTGAATTTACTAACATTCAAACATATATCATCATATTTTAATTTAATAGAAGAAATATCTTTATCTAAAACATTTATGCGAATTTTTAAATCATTGCATTCTGAATTTAGATAAACATTCTCATTAGTCAAAATATGATTTTCTTTAAGTAATGATTTATTTTCCTCTTTCAATTCAATTACTTGAGAATAAGAAATAGTAGAAGAATTAAAATTAGAAATTTCTTCAAGTAATCTTTTATTTTTACCTTTAAGAAAATTATGTGAAGCCTTTAATCTCAAAAATATTTCATATAATTCATTGAAAGCATCTAAAAGCTCTTCATTCTCACTTACTTCATCTTGTGCCATAAAACACATATGAGCGCTTTTCTTTTCTTTGATTTCTTCATCCGAAGACGAATCATCAGTATCATCTCATGTAGCCGCCAAAGCCTTCCTTTTCTTGTTGAATTTTGTAGACTTTGATTTTGGTTTTAGAAGGGGACAATCATTCTTCATATGTCCTGACTTATTGTAACCATAACAAATGAAATTATTGTTAGTATCATTAACATTACTTGTACCTTCATAAGTTACCTCGAGTGTGTGCCAAATATCATATGCGGATGTGACCGTTGACACCCTATTGAACTCATTCTTGTCAAGAGCACAAAATAAGACATTCATTGCTTTAGAATCCAAGTTTGTATTGTTCCTTTGAGATGTAGTCCATTCCGAGAAAGGAGTGGTTGGCTTCTTATGTATACCAAGTGTAGAGTCGTGACCCTTAAGAATAAAATATATGATATGAAAAGAATAACAATATTCAAGTTTAAAGCATATGATGCACGGAGGAAGGCGTTGACTAAAATCTTTGGAGATTGGGAGGAATCTTACCAATTACTTCCGCATTACCTTTCAGCAATTATGAGGAAAAATCCGGGTACCGAATATGACATAGTGTCTAAGGGGGTCGTGCCAGAAATGGAGAGGTTCATACATGTTTTTTGGGCATTTGGGCCTGCTATCAGAGGGTTCTCTTTTTGTCGTCCGCTCTTAAGTATCGATGGAACACATTTATATGGCAAGTACAAAGGAGTGCTCTTGGTTGCGACCGGTGTAGATGCAAACGGTAGGCTATTTCCTATAGCTTTTGCAGTTGTGGAGGTGGAGGATACATCGAGTGGGAGGTTAAAGTTTGTGGCTGTGAGAACATGTAGAATTGAACAATTGAACAACAATGAGTGGGAGGTTAAAGATTGTGATGGTACAACAATGTTTGGTGCATGCTGCCTCTCTGCCCAGCAAATCCACGGGACTAGTAGTCCCGTGGATTTGCTGGGCAGTGGCTAAATGGCTCTGGAAAACGTACGGGACTAGTAGTCACGTACGTTTTGCTAGGCACAGAAAATATACGGGACTAATAGTCCCGTATATTTTCTGAGTTCGATAACCACTGGAATTAGTTAGCTTTAAACATACGGGACTACTAGTCCCGTATGTTTTCTAAACCCACTTTTTCAAAATCGACCTCTTTTTGGCCTATTGGCCAAAAGAGGTCTATTTTGCTAATTTTTTTACCAAAGTGGTCTATTTCGCTATATATTTCATAAAAACGGTCTATTTTGTATTTTTTTCCCATTATTTAACAATCATGAAATTTTCATTTCATATCTCAATCCATTTTGCAACTACATGTCATAAATTTAAAGATAAAGACGAATGCACAAATTAAAACAAAAAATAATACACTTATTTTCTAAACGATTAGTTGATGTTTTGCTAATTTTAATTCTCTCTTCATTTTTTTTAATTTTTATGGAACTTTTGTCTTCAAGAATGTCTTCACTTTGTGATGTTTGATTTTTGTTTCTGTGATCATTCTCTTTGTGAGCCCATTAAAAAAAGTTACATCCTTTATTTGGGAACTTATCACAATCCAAATAATATCTCCCTTTTATTTATTCTATTTGCACATAACTTCATGGGTGTTGGAAGCTTACATTTGCACTTCAGATTTCTTCTCCATCTTCATTGCAATAGTAGTTTTGCTCTGTTTTCTACTCCAATGAGTAGCTTCCTGAAAAAAATAGATGTAAAAATAAATTGGCTTGTATTAGTCTGCTGCTGAAAAATGTATATAGGCTTTCAGTTCTACTAGCTGTTGCAACCACAAGGTAGCCATTTTTTCTATCGGCTTTAGCTTTGTATTAGTAAGGTTACCCCCAACATCTGATTTTATAGTTTTGTCTTCTTGGGGACGATAATTTTACCACCATGTATGTTCATTTAAACTTTTTGTGGTTCTTTCCTATTCTATGGTTTTGAAACAAACACAAAAAAGCTCAAGAAAAGCTTTCTATGATGATATGTTTCATATTCTTTATTACAAATGAAACAAGCAAAAGTTTTGGATGTGTTTTCCTATTCTTTACTATATTAGTCTGAACCAAACACAAGTTTTGCTTTTCCAAGATATCCTAAAAATTTGTGGGATGTGGTTTGTTAAGAGGGAATCCATTTCCATAATTTTTAGTAAATCAACAAAATAGCCCTTATTTGTTGGAATAATTAGTGAAAAATAGAAAGTATAAAATTTAGAAATGTTAGAGTTGATTGTAATTTACTATAGAGATGTTGTGCATCCTTAAATAGCAATTCTTAAGTGTTATTTGACCTACTCTGGTGAAGGTACTCTTAAAATCTCTAGATTTTCTGTTTTTTAAATTTTGTGTTATGATCTCCTTATATAGTAGGCCCAAGGGTAGGCCAAGGAACTATGTTCAAGTGCAATATGTGCAGCCCAAATAACACCAATTTTTGCACCATTAACATGAAGTCCAAGAGTGGTCGCAATTTTGGTCCAGGACCACCCGCATGTGAGCTAGCGATTCTGACCCTCCGATGGGAAAAATGGGAGGGAAAAGTTAAAATTATGTCCCCCTCCCCACCCAAAATAAAAATAAAAATAAAAATAAAAAATAAAATAAAAATTGAAGGTCAAATTTGCCTACTTGATAGGATGAGTAATCTCCAACTGCAAAGTGTATTGTTAATGTAAAGTTGTTAAAGATTATGACTCAGACTGATTAGCCTCTTTTTAGTTTTGAACTCAGGATTTTATGTTCAGAAAGAACAATAATAATTATTATTTTGTTAGTTACAAGAAGAACAATAATCACTGAGCTATTGTTTGTTTTGTAAGTAATATATGTTATATAAAGTATAAGTTTAAAATTTTACTCAAGTTTAACATAATTTGAGGTAGGAAATAAGCAAACATTATTTGTTATCTGTAGAGCACGATTTACATGAATAATACAGAACATCGTGGTCTAAAATTTAACCCGTACAGATTTGCATCTCTACTTCTGGTGCGGTAACAATTTCCACCCTGTCAGCTGTAAATAATAAATCGGTCTAAGGCCCTTATTTCTCAAAAGTATCCTTTAGTTTTTTTTTAAACATTTTCAATACACAGTTATATTCACATAAACCCAAAGATGAAAACAACCTGAACTCTGTAATCACCTTTTAAGGAGAATTTATGTCTATTAAGGGACTAGATGAGCCTTAAATATAGATCAGAAAGAAAATTTTGAAAAGATTATGGAGAGCAGATATGAGGCATATGCACAGCATCAGATATATGTCAGAACCAAGTATCTGATGACCATGAGCTAATCTGATTAATCAGGCTAAACAAATCAAAGAAAATCACCATTGAGAAGATCAAAGAGAAAGCAATAAGATAATAGTAAAAAAAAACAAAAGACTTGGTAAACATTTTACATCAATCTTTTGTCTTCAGGTACAGTTGGAAGAGATCTATTCAAATGCAAATGGCAGACAACCCTGCCTTCATCTAACAAGAGGATTAGTTGATGAAGTAATTAATGCATGATTTATGTATGACTCACAATAAACAACTGCACACGAGCATTACATTTTTATCTTTTAATTTAAATTGGATGAGAAGAAAGTTAATAAACAAAAAGTAAAAGATGGTAGCTGTTTAGGATAAAATAAGAGAGTTGAGAAACTTACAACTTTGAATTATGTTACTTTATAAAATTTCTAAAGTCAACTGCTGTAACATATCTAAGACATTCCATCAATCTGAAACTATATATGCGCATCCTCATTCAGTAAGAAATAATCCATCAATCTTTTTCATGGAGCAAAAAACTACAAGTATAAAGTATGTACATTGGAGCATGCTTCATGCCATATGACAGTTTTTCACAAATTTCTTTGATTAACTTCCGCTCATGACAACACTAAAGCTACCTAACATCCAACTATCCTTGTGTCAATCCAAATTGAGGGCATTAAACAAATCATTTGCATACTACACTGATTTCTTAGGCAACTAAACTATAAAAGTCAACCCTCATGTATGTATCAAGAACTCCCCGAGAGTTACACTAAAACTACCTAACCTTCAAATATCCTTGTCCCAATCCAAGATTAGACCACTGAATAAATCATTTACATAACTAAACAACTTCCTTAAGCAACTAACCAGTCAAAGTTGATCCTCCTGTATATATAAGAACTCTCTGCGAGTTTAGAGACTTCATAATGGAGGGATTGATTCCTCTTGTATGTCGAAAACTCCAGAGAAGAAAGATTAAGCAGAGCTACAAGTGTCTCTCTGAAGACACGTCCATGATCAAAGTAGTTCAGTTACAGACGAGCAGCCATAACTTTCTTACTCCTCAGCCTGAAAAGCTCGGGGGATTCTTGGGTTCGGAGAACAGGAGTCATCGAAGGAATTTGTCGCTGCAGGAAGTCAAAGTTGATGTGGTATTTTCGCCGCAGAAGTGAATTCAGGCTGCAGTCCTTTAAAGTGAGGTTTTCCATGATTGGACTTTTATTGCTATGAAGTGCATGTAACAGGGATACATATTGTCCCTACGTTCTAGGTTCTGTAACATGCAAGCAAAACTCAAGAAATAAATGATGTAAGAGAAGCTTCATTTCATTAATTAGGACAGCGGTTCTATAGAAGTCATTTTGGCTTAAATTTTGGTTAAGAGTGTTCAAGGTTGAGGTATTATCACTAACCTTGGGTTTACACGACAAACTATCAATCAAATTTGGGTAAATCCTAGTCATGAGAACACATGGTCTAGATACTGGGTCAAGTTGGATATTCTTTGAAAAATTTATACAACACAAAATTAGTTGCATTACATTCACATTAAAAAGTGACAATAGTCAGGAAAATGGAGAGTAGATAAGTAATACAATGGATTCATCAACTTGAAGAACATTACAGTGCAAATACAGGCAGAACGAAGATAAAGCATCTGAACAACAACACAAAATCCCTCAAAAAGAACTACAACATTACATTGGTCATGATATCTCTATCCGCGTTCGTTCTTCTGTGCATCTATCCTTGAAGATTGTACAAAAATCAACTTTTGGATACATCTTACATTGCTATTTGAACCTGAATACATGTGACATATCTGACCTACTCTCTGTAAAAGAAGAAAAGATCAAACAGAAACGAAACCTTTCATTTCTACATCGTGTTCTTCCGATGAAAAGGAGGCTTCTGGACGCTAATACATGCGTCGTTACTCTGAATGCAGGAGATTAGAGACTGAGGGAAGGTTAGTTGAGTGAGAAGTGGTCATGAGAGAGGCGGATGGCCATTTGCTGGAGAAGTAATTTTTTTTGAACTGCACTGATAAGACCACTGCATTCAGCATTAACTAGAACCTCCGTCATGATTGCTGCAGCATGTCCCGTGGGCTCATCAGATGCCCTTCTCAACACGAACGTCCGCACCCAATTTCATCCAAACTCTCAGTTCGTGGTCCTGATCAGTAAATACTTTCTTGAAGGAAAAGTCCTTAGTAAATATTGAACAATATAATATTTTTGAGGTATATTTGGGTTGTTGTTTGCCTAGATATAAAACATTTATGGCCGAGTTTTATCCTAAGCATCCTACACATAAACCATTTTTTGGGGGGGTTTTTCCCTGGGCGCCTGTGCATGCGCGTGCTCTTAGGGATAAGGAAAACTGGGCTAACATTGATCAAATTTTGGACGCAAATTTGGGGCCATGACAAAACCGAGCTTGATTCAGAGACGTTTTGCCAAACATAGCCTAAAACTTTATTCACCCATTCCTAAGAATGACCAGAACTAAAGTCTATAATCATAGTCATCTAGCTAAGTTTAATCCCAGACTAGCAAAAAGGAAATAGGTGGTTTCAGAGACCTCTGCATGATTAATCACCAAATTAAAGCAATGTTGAAAAATAACCTATAGAAATATGCTACATTTTCTACATGATTTCTAAACTTCAGTCTTGCATGAACATCGCCTGCCACTTTTCAGGGGAATAATCTGGCCCTGCATATAAATACTATCTAAACAAACTATGGGCATACCTACGTTGCGTGGGTGAGTGTGTGTTAGAATTAATATAAAACTATAATCCTTGATCCTTACCAAAACTTATGTTAGAATTAATATAAAACTATAATCCTCGATTCTTACCATAACTTCGGAGTTTTGGTGTAATGGTTAGAGGAACTAAATTTAAGATGGTATCAGAGCAACCCAGGTTCAAATCCCACCGGCCACGAATTAAATGCGGATTTTTAAAAATTGACACCGCTACTTGAGTCCAGGTTTCGACCCATAAAAAGGCCGCTCAACCTGCGGGATCCTCTTGTGGAGACTTCAGCTTGAGTCACACTTAATCCATGCTCTCTGAAGATTCTTGTGACATCCGATATCAGGCCTACTCGGTCCTCCATGCACAGCTCAAGCCTTAAGCCTTCAGTGGCTCATCTTCTGATTGCTGCTTCCAAGCAGTCGGTTAATCGTTGTTTGTCCCTTTCAGAGCTGGCCGCTCGTCCTTTTTTATAATCATACATGAACTTTTATAAACTAGATATCTACATGAACTTTTATAATCATACTTCTAAAGTGGGAAAGGGCTGAAATGAACCTGACTCATGTCAAGGCAAGGGAGTTGCAGGAAGCAGACGTGAAGTGTAGGATAAATTCCAAGAAGTGTGTGACGAGTGTTTTTAAACTAAAACATGTTTTATATAATTGAGTAAACGTCTGAATAAATGATGTATATTCAAGACTGGAATCAGTCATGTTTCGAACCTGGATATGGGATCCCAGACGAAGAGTCGGGTTAACCTAGAGGCATACTAAGAAAAAATAACACGTTAAGAATAAAGAGAAGAAAAGTACCTGACCATGATGGGTTACTTCCAGACAACCAGGTTGTTGAATCCATGGTTCTCATCAACCTGAACAGGGTATGGACTGTGAATGTGCAGTCTAACCACTTTGCCTTGGGCCACCCTCTGAGCTTGAGAAAGTCCTACCTGCAAACCGAAACATGTATGCCACTGTCAACACACTCACTTTGATGTTTAAGGGTCATCCTTTTTTCCTCATTTTGTGGTAAGCTAGATAATATACGATCCCAGTTACTCATTTTGACATATAATAGTGGGTTAATTGCAGATAGACCTCCTATCTGATAAAACAAAGTCGTGTAAATATTGAGATCAATATCACTACCATGAACTACTTCTTTCTTAAATGGCTTCTGAGAATTATTAAACGAAAACGTAATTATTTCTCTCTCAAAGAAGATGCAAAATTAAACAAAACGTACTTGTGTATGTTGTCTAAAAATCACTGTAGATAGCTGATCTCCATCAAACATCTATGATAGAAGTTATAATTTGATGGCTTGCAGAAGGCTACGATTTGAAGACTTTCACATAGATCGATGAAGGTTACAATCTGACGATCTTCACAACAACTGATGAAAGCTCTAATCAACAGCCTTCACAATCAACATCAGGAGTTACAATCTGACAACTTTCATATTTTTAAAGAGCCAAGATAAAGATTACAAGATGATGGTCTTTGTAACGCTCTAGCAAAATAGACTACAAATTCACGATCTCTTCAAATCCAGACGCAGAGCTCACCTCTGCGTCCCAGATTCAAAACGCAGGGCTCGTGGTCGCGTTCCAAACTCCCAGAAGCGAAACGCAGAATCGTACCTGTGTTCCAGAATGAGACGCAAAGCTCAAGAGCTATGTTCCGACTTTAAAACGCAAGAGCTCACCTCTGCGACCCAGATTTAAAATGCAACGCGACCTGTGCGTTCTCAGCCGCCAACGCAGGTTCCAACTCTGTGTTTCAGTCCCAGAACGCAGTGTTCATGCCTAGAACGTAGATTTTGCGTTTGACTCATTCAAATATGAGTTAAACGGTTATAAAACCGTTCTCCTATGATTTTAGGGGGGGTTACACATCTTAAACCACTTGAACGGTTTCAAAACCGTTTTCCATGAAATGGGGTCTATTACACCCCATCAATGAGAGATTTTAGGGGGAAGTTACACCCCTAAAAACCCTATAAATGGCGAAAAACTCAGCTGAGTTGGGGGATCTTCGATCTGGAATCTTGGAGATCAAAACTGCATAAAGAAGAGATCGACATTCATCTTTTGGAGCAGTCCTTGGAGCTTTCATCATTGGCTTATTAGCTGATTTTTGATTCAAATCATTTTTTCAAGAGTTTAAACTCGCTCTGAGTTATCAACTCGTCAAGAGTTTCAAACTTTCCACGCAAGTTCTCCTCAATGTCAATCAAGAGGAATCAACCACGTTCTACAAAATGAGGTGGTCGGATCGTCAATGAGAAGCAAACTCGATACGAACATCGAGGGAGACAACTCATCGCTACCGTGAAGAATCCAGAATTAAACAAAGGAGAGAATCTCTGTCGATCTTCTTCTCTTTTGTAAATCGGGATTCAGATTGAGAATATTTTGTAATTTTTTTTCTAAGCTTGTTAGAGAGAGATTATTTTGAGAGATTGTAAATCATTCTTTTTCTAAATCAGTTAGAGAGAATAAAACCAAATACGGTTCTCAGAATTATTCTTCGAATTTTCCCACCAAACAACTTGAAGTTTTCCAAGGTGCCATGTACCAGATATGTTGAAAGATCTTTCTGGTCGGTCGACTAATAGATCTTATCGGTCGACCGATATGATCCTGAGATCCTGAGTATTGTAAATTCCTCTGGACGGTCGACCCATAGGATCTATCAGTCAACTGATTGAAGTTAATTTTTTGTGCATGTTTTCATGTTTCGCATTCGGTCGATCGATGGAGCATATCGGTCGACCGACATCGGGTCGAGAAAACAGAATCCTATTCTGTTTTGGAGTTAGGGTTTATATATAAATAGAAAACAAAAAGGAGAATCCTGTAGAGAGTTGATCAGAGAAAATTGGGTACTTTGAGAGGGAGATTCTGAGTAGGTGAGTGAGATCTTGTTGGTGAGGGTTAGTTTGATTGTTTGAGAGTTATAATCTATTGTATTTTTCCTCCATATAGTGAAAAATCTCCCCATCCTCCCCGTGAACGTAGGCATCTTGCCGAACCATGTGTAGAAATAACGAAAACGGCGTCGAAGAACAGGAAATATGAAGCAGGCAGAACTTTGGATGCAGTCCGATCGACCGTAGGCTTAGGTCGATCAACAGGAAACGTGCACACTACAGGGTGTTCTTTTGGCTTTTTGTCCGGACGACCGCGAGGTTAGGTCGGTCGACTGCTAACCCTGTCCGGTCGACCGCTAGGCTAGTCCGGTCAGCCGAAACCATGTAATTGATTAAGCTGAGGATTCAACCTTCTGGTCGGTTGACCGAACCATGTGTGCGGTTGACTACGATGGGTTTTTAGGCCTGATTGCGGTTTCCTGTTCTGATTGGGATTTATGTTTGGTATAAATACAAACACGATATTACGGTTTTTGAGAGTTGAAAAGGGGTTTGTTTTGTGCATAGAAAAAAGAGTTTTCTGAGTAATTTGGTCAGGGTTTTGTTTGAGAGATTTGCGAGGTTTTTTTGAGAGATTTTGAGTGAATTTGTAATCTCTATTTGTATTATCCTTCTCTATTAGTGAAAACACATCCCCTTCTTGCTCTGTGGACGTAGGCAACTTGCCGAGCCACGTAAAATTCGTTTGTTTGTGTTCGTGCCGTTATTTTGATTGTGTTTGGCCTTCTCTCTCAGCGTTTGTGTTTTCCCTCGGAACTCCAACACTACGTAATTCTCTGTGTTTGCGATCGATCTTGGCTGTTTGGATTGTGGATTGTGCTCGTTGCATTTCTTTGTGCATTGCTTACCGACTTGTTGTGGATTGAGTCCGCTTCTGCTTGACGTAACAAGATATACAGAAAACTTCAAGTGATCTATCACGCTCATACTCATTTTGCCAAAGATCTACCCCTCCCATATATAGCTCCCAACGTCGAGTACAATCACACGCTCGGCATCCTGATAAAAGGAGGCAAGGATGAGACAAAAAGAAGCTGAGTGAGGGAAGAAGAATAAGAAGACCGAGAGTTTTACCTCAAACAAATTTTCACTGTAGACCCAAATGAGCTTTTAATTACCAAAATCGACCGTTTTTTTTAATTATCAAAATCGACCCGTTTTATGCCACGTAGGCTTAATCCCGTTTCCTAATTAGTCGGGGTTGCCAACCCTGACTGTTTAGGGTATTACAAATCAGGTTTTAAGGCTTCTAATTGGGGTTTAACAACTCCTAAACAGTCGGAGTTGGCAACCCCGACTAATTAGGAAACGAGATTAAGCCTACGTGGCATAAAACGAGTTGATTTTGATAATAAAAAAAAACAGTCAATTTTGGTAATTAAAAGTTCATTTGGGTCTACAGTGAAAATTTGTTCTTTTACCTCTGGATTTTCAACATTTTTGCCGTCAAGGCCCACTTCCCATGGCAAGTCGGAGCAAGTTCTGTCCACAATCTCCTTGGCTCCGTCTTTGGCATACCACAATTTGTTTATGAAATTGTGTCAATAATATCCCTGACATGTCATATAACTGCGACCTATTTCAATTGAAAGGTTAAAAAAAAACTAATACTTCCCTATCTTTTAGTTCTATATCCACACCAGTGATCAGTCGCATTGACTGGAGCAACCAATTTAAATGGACGGAAATAAGTATGATCCTTTCTTAAGTCATATTATTTTTTTTATACAGTAAATATTTCTACATCTGCTACTAAACTGTATAAGTTTTAGTAGATATAGACCCACCCTAATCTTCATTAATCATGTCAAACATTAACAATCTTCTTTTCATTAATCACAAATAAATGACTAAAAATTTAAAACTTAACAAAAAAAATAGTTGTTTGATATTCTTTCATTAACATATATAAATTTAACTTTTAATTTAAAATTTACTATCCCTTTTCAACATTTAAAAGTAATATAATTTTATCAAAAGAGATAAAGGTGTAGAAGGATTGATATCGGCTCAATAAAAAATAAAATAGAATGAATAAAAGACATTGTTTTCTAAATATTTTATAGAATTGTTTATTTTTTTTGAGTAAATTAGGAATTTTTAGAAGAGATTTTCATGAACTTTTTAGTACTTTTATATGCTTATGTAGATACTTTCATCATATAAACATATATTGGAATTAACATTAATCTTTAGTTTATGTTTTTTTAAGTCTACCAGGGATTAGGAACAAAGTCTATCAAGGCTTTAATTATTCATTCTCCTTTTTATAACGATGTTTTTTGAAGTATTTTTCACTTTTGCAACACTGTACTTTTTCAGGTCAAGCTCGGTTTCATGTCGATCCAAATAACATGATAATTCAAATTGGCTTCGGATTACAATTGTTTCCTGTCAATTTGATTATAAACATGAAAATTTAAATTGGGCGTATTTAAACGAACATCAAAGAAAATAAATAATCATAATGCTAAAGTTTAGGGACAGAACTGAGCAAAAACTATCAAAATAAAACCGAGGAACAAATTTTAGTAAGAAATAAATCAAAAATACTTAATCATGATATTTAACCACGTGCATTGCACGTGCATAAAACCTAGTATATATATAAGGGTAAATTTTATGCAACCCCCAAACTTTGAGTGTCTCACAAAAAGCCCCGAACTTTAAACTCTTCTCGCTAGAACCCTACTATCTATAATTTGCAAATAACCAAAAATTTCTTAAAAGAAAAACCAATAGTTAAGGTAAGCGAGAGGTACATAACTGTAAATAACAAATGACTAAATTTGAGATTTTGTCTTTTTGAAGGACATTTTAGTTACTTGTAAGTTACATATGGATCGATGAGAAAAATGTATAGTTCACGTGGTTTGTGAGACGCCCAAAGTTAGGGGTTATGTGAGAAAAAATAGTTTAGAGTGGCTATGTGCAAAAAAACCTCAAAGCTCAAGGGGCTTTCGTTAGCTCCTATGTATAATTTAACAGAAAATCTCTGAGACTCGAAATAGAAAGGAAAAGATTGTAGAGTTTTACAATAACAAAATCTTAATCGTTTAATAATCTCAGTTCTTCCTAATTTATGTCCCAATTCATCGCCTTCTAATTATGATCATAATAAAACTTGAGCGATGACGTAAATTCTTATTTATTTATATTTATAATCCAATTTCAACCAAAATCCCTTATAATTTCCCCCCTCAAAATCCTTCAAAAACCATAATCCTCATAGTTTACAACGAGAAAGAGAGCGGAAAAGATTTCAAATCCGTAAAGCGCAAGAAGTTTCCACCTCTCTATCTTGTAACGATTAATATTCAATTTAATCATCTTAATTTCAATCTTCTCTCTTGGATTCATTTGTTTTCTGTTGGCAGGTTTCGACAAAAATTAGGGCTTTGGAGAGATGCTGATTCCTTTATTTAGAAAGTCTCAGACTTGGGGATCGATCACGTTCCTTTCCGGCGCCATTTGGGAATCTTTTTCTCCGATTCATGGATTTTGATAGTGACGCTGATTATGATTCTTTCTTATAGTGAGATTAATAAGTGATTCTATTAGAAATGCCTGCAAAAATTTTCCTTCAATGGTCTATTTTGTTTGATATTCCTAAGTGTATGTTCGCAGCTGCTAGGTCTTGGGCGGCGGTGGAGGAATCGAGGACAGTGTGAGCTTGGTGGTTTTGGTAGGAGGAGCTAGGGTTAGGGTTTTCGAGGGATTGTGAGCGTGTTTGATATGAAGGAGAAGTTAAAGAATGGGGTCGGGTTATTAAGGAGATCACTGATCGCTGCATTGCTGCCATGCTATGGAGCGCCCGCTAAGGGGCCATTATAATTTCGATCGGCAGAGGGAGGGCTTGCAAAATGAATAGTTTCTGAATAATGAGATAACTAGTCTCAGTAGGCCATGGGTACGAAAGAAGTTTTCAAAAATATGTATACACGCCCCGTATATGCTTTAATGTATGGAAATATTGACACAACGGAAACCCATAATTAGAGAAATATGTTTATGAGTCTTCCATGAGAGGATATGTCCCCCTGTGGAAATGACGATTCTATTGTTTATCCCTACTATACACACTTATGCACATATATTTGTTGATTCTTCAAGCATTGCTTGGAGAATGGCAGTTCCCATTTTAAGTCTGGCAAATTATGTGAAATTTTTTGATGAATGTGTCACCATTCTTTCTCAAAAGGTATTGTCAACCACTTTTTGATGCATGGGACAGCTACATGTCTCTGTCAAATTGTTGATATATATGATGTGATTTCTTGTTATTTTTCTTGCGATCCTTGTTTGCTTACCAATTTTTTCTAGCCCATAGGTTGATTTCATGCTTTCCTTGCTTACCAACTAAGAAGCGCAAAAGAGTAGCTATCAACTCTATACCAATTGACAATAATGCATTGAAGCACATATGTCATACAATACACTTAACACATGCAGTCACCTTCTACTCGTTATTTTTGTAGGGATCCACTTCCATGATAATATATATCCATATTCACCAACAAACATCTTTATCATACAATATGTTCATTTCCTTCCATAAGGTTAAGAAAGAGCTTAGGTTAGGTTGTTTGAAAGTAGCATAAATGCTTTCAGAAGCTTCTGTCTGTTTTTTTCAAGTATGCTTTCAAAGAAATACTTGCTGTTTTCTGTTAATGGCCTCTTTCCTGCTTGGATATTCTACCATAGGAGTTAGAGGTTTGAAGCTTGCTATGGCGGTCAAGTACCATCTATGGAAGGATTTTGAAATACTGTGAGTTTATGAAAAGATTTGATACTAGACACATGTGATGATTGATCAGCATGATTTCAGATGGATCCATGGCTTCATGCATTGGACGGGTTTTGTTAGCTTCTGAGTTTCCTTCTTTGTTTCCTAAAAATTATAATGACGAGGAAGATCAAACAGTTGCCTAAACTTGCAAAATTGTGTTTTTTTTAGACTTTGCAGCAGGTAAATTGAGGAGAATTTAGAGTTTCTAAATTACCAATTATGACATAAGTGGCTGACTGCTGAGTTAATTTTAACTAAAACTGTTCATTTGGTTACATATATGGTTGTTTTTTTTGTGTCATTCTTACTACTGGATTTTGGAGGTCGAAGTTCCTCGAAAGTCAAAGATTCAAGTGTACCTAATAGTGCAGAATTTCTTACACTGTGTGTCAAAAATTAACATTTTCTTTTCGGTAAAAGTGTGTTATGTAACACTGTATTTGCTAATATATAATTGAAACATCATGACCGGCCAAAGGAGCATTAAATATCAACAATATTTCACCTTAAGTGGGCTGTTAGAGAAATGTTATAAAGGAGACGTGATCTACTTGAGATGTTTTCTGGATTATCTTGAGGAAGAAGAGTAATAGACCGTATGATATGCAAAGCGAGAAATGTAAGCTGTTAAGCTGTTCATGTAATTCAAGTTCTTTCAGATTACAAATTGAGGAAGCTGCTGCAATATAAGTTTAGATACTAGGTGACATGTAAACATGTGAATCTACCTTGGGACACTTGGGCTATTATTTGTCAGATGCCTATAAAGCTATGGTTCCTTGGTACTTCTATTAGGAAGCCGTACACCTGCCACACATGTACCCGTACCCGTACCCAAAGCTCTTGGACACTTCTTGAATATATGCTTATATTTATTCTGGCCTATGCTCAATTATCTAATACATGTTTTAATTTAAAACACTCCCCATACACTTCTTCAATGTATATTCTACACATCTATTTCTTATATATTGATATTATGTAAATTAAAGAACAATGTTGATCTTATGTAAAATATTAATTTAGTATATATAAATATACATAACATGCACATATATAGCCACGTCCCCATGCCCTAATTTTTACAAATTTGTCGTGTCCTGTACCCTTACCCATACCCATTCAACCTAGCTATAAAGCATAAACATTAGTGGTAGTACAAAACTTTTTATCAGATAGAACTCTTAGTATCCATGTTATTAACCTTAAGTTCATATCTGGAATTAACCTCTTTTGGTAACGGGTAACTTTAATTCATAAATGGTTTTATGAAAACTAATTTCATCCGATGGAAGAAGTTGCTGTCCATTCCGGTATATGACTATTTGAAGTTAGGCATTATGGATTATTTCTTTACCATGCACTTTTTGTCCTCCCATTATTCTTTCTTAGAACTAATTGTTTCCGCAGCTCCTATAAGCACATTTTTTATCTTGATTCTAGGTACAGTAACAAAATTTTATAGAAGGTAAAGCCGTAAAGGTTCAAATGTACTCTTTTATTTTCTCGAAGTATTTAAGTTGAGCTCATGAACCATGAAGCTGCTATCTAAATTCATTCTTACGCCTTTAATCAGGATTCACTGTTGCTGCTGAAAATGGATTTATGAAAACTAATTTCATCCAATGGAAGAAGTTGCTGTCCATTCCGGTATATGACTATTTGAAGTCAGGCATTATGGATTATTTCTTTACCATGCACTTTTTGTCCTCCCATTATCCTTTCTTAGAACTAATTGTTTCCGCAGCTCCTATAAGCACATTTTTTATCTTGATTCTAGGTACAGTAACAAAACTTTATAGAAGGTAAAGCTGTAAAGGTTCAAATATACTCTTTTATTTTCTCGAAGTATTTAAATTGAGCTCATGAACCATGAAGCTGCTATCTAAATTCATTCTTACGCCTTTAATCAGGGTTCACTATTGCTGCTGAAAATGGATTTTGGTTGGAAATATGTGCAAGGCTAATAATGAAAATGAATTTTAGGAAAGAAATACTGTTGGTTGTCTTTTTTCCAGAATAACCAGTTGCACCTCACCTTCAGAGTAGTTGATACATTGAATTTGAACTTCTTGATTTTAGGAAACTTTAGCTGGTATGGGGAATGGCCCTGAGACGGTGTTCAATTAGAATCTGCAGAGTATTATATGGATTTGGTTGAGATTGTAGCTTTCTTTTTTTAATCTATGTCCGATTCAAACTTTTGCCTGCTACATGTTTTAAGAAAACTTCTTCAGGTTCTAATTTCCTTTTCATCTTATAGGCTACTTAAACGTTCGGTGCACTGTTAACAATGAGTATGCTTGTTTGCTTGATAATCATAGTATGTGTGTAGAACGACTAACTTTCTCTAACATGTTTAATCACATCACCAACACATAACAGCTATCTCGTAGTCATTATGTTTTGCATGGATCCATTTCCATGATATTATATGGTCACATTCACCAATAACATATGATTATACACTATTCATTCCTTCAATGAGGGCATTTTGACAATCAGAAAGTAATTGAAAGTAGACTAAAAATTGGAAAGTGACCCTACTTTCTATTTCCCCCCCTGTTTAGTAAATGGAAAGTGTTGGAAAGTGAATAAAAAGTGGAGGGTGTCACATCAGCATTTTCAACCATTTTCACTTTCTCAAATTTTTTAAGAAATTGAATGGTATGTGAAGAGGGGGAGAAATTAGTTTTTCCCCTTTCTCTGTCCTTATAATTTAGTTTTAATTGTTTACTTTATGCTATTCACTTTCCACAGTAACCAAACAAAACATGAAAACAATGAATGCCAATTCACTCGCCATCTCCAATTTCTATCTTTCTATCATCTAAACAAAAATTTTGCAAATAGAAAGCAATGCCTGTTAAATTTTCACTTTCCATTTACTTTTTGGTTACCAATTGTCCCATAAGGTTATGTAAGAATTAAAGTTAGGTTCTCTGGAAGTGGCAGAATAATAGAAGCTTCCTCCTTGTAATATGCTGTCAAAAGTATTATGTTCTTTTCTATCTCTTACTGTTACTGATCTCTTCAACGCCAGGGCATATCCTACAGCTAGAGGATTTGAAGTCTGGTATGGTGATCAAATACCTTTTGTGGAAGAAGTTTGAACTATTCTGAGTTCATGTAAAGATTTGACAGTGGAAACATGTTTGTTGATCAGCCTGATTTCAAATGGTTCATGGATAGGGCAGGTTTTGCTAGCTTCTAAATTTTTTTCTTTGTTTCCTAAAAATTATAAATACTAAAGAGATCACATAGTTGTTGCATAAACTTGGAAATTTTTGTGTGTTTTTAGACTTGCAGTAGAAAATTTGATGAGAATGTACAGTTTTTAAAAGTGCAATTATGATGAAATGACTTATTACCGAGTTCATTTTAATTAAAAACAGTTCATTTTTTGTTAGATCTATGGTTGCTTTGTGGCATATTTACTCCTGGATTATAAAAGTTAAAGTTGAAAGGCAAAAATTACAGTATTAACTACTCGTGCAGAATTTCTTGTACGGGGCATGTCGTAAAAGTATCATACGTTATACAACATTGTAACTGATAAAATATAATAGAAATATCATGATAGCCTGAAGGAGTATATATCAATGTTAATTTACTATATATCAATGTTAATTTACCTTTATTATCTTTTGTTGGGCTTTGGAAGAAGAGTTACGAAGGAGATGTGATCTACGTAGAATGTCAGCTAGACGGTTTTGCGGGAGAAGACTCATAGAGTTCATGCTATGAACTAGAAAAAAGTGGGTCGTTTATGTGATTTTGTTTCTGTTCTCTTCAACTTAGTATCTGTTAATTCAGGAGGGCGCTGGAGCAATCTTAATGGAATAGGAGCTAAGCGACATGTAAACATGTGAATTGTGAAGCTACCTCGGGACTCCGGGGAAGTTTCTTGTCAGATGGCTATAAATTATAAACCTTAGTTCTTTACTGAATGATAATATAGAAATTATTATCAGATTGAACATGTTGGATCCCTTTCATTATCTTAAGTTCATAACTGGATTAACCTCTATCAGTAATTCTATTCATAGACGATTTTATGAAGACCAATTCTATTTACTGCATGAGGTTACTGCCCTTTATATGACTGCAAAAAACGGCATCAGGCAAGATTTCTTTAACTCTGCAGTTTTTTCTTTTTTCCTTCTGTTGTTCTTTCTGAGAACAATTGTTTCTGCACCTCCTATAAACATCTTAAGTTTTTTTTAAAAAAAATCTTGGTCTATATGTGGTAACAAAAACATGTAAAAGGTAAAGGACTGACCAGAGACATTTAATCTTTCATTTTCAGGAAGTACTTAAAGTTTTAAACTAAGCTCATGAATCGTGAAGCTGCAACCTAAACTTATTTGTTTGACTTTAATATAGTTGGCTGAGGCTTTTAATATGGGTTTTAGTGAGAAATATGCCAAAGGCTAATATTGAAATTCCTTCCGATGATAGAAATGCTGCTGGTTTTTTTCCTGAAATATCTGTTGTCTCACCTTCGAGAAGCTGGTGCATTCATTTTCAGTTTCTTAGTTTCAAGAAACTTTTGTTAGAATGAGATTAAATGTCTCTGGTCATTAATTAAATCTGTAAAGTATTATATGTCCAATTCAAACTCTAATTTATTTTCCTCGTGAAGCCACGTGTTCATTTTACATGGACATTGCCGAAAAGGGAAAGTACTTTTCCTCTCACGACAATCATCCCCCTTGTCCCAGTTCTTCATTTACCAGGGGTTTTCAGTCTGGACTGTTCCTTCAATAGTCTGCAAACAAAAGAGAGGAGCATGGAGAAGAAGGATTTCAGATTGATGAAGGGTAAAGATCTGCGATCTCTTTATGAGAAAGAGGGTATCCCTGCTAACACTAGCAACTCCGAGATGGTTGAAGCTCTTTGTCAGGTAATTATCTGTACAGTTTCTCCCATCCCATCCATCCTGTTCCCTGAACTCACCTGCTAGCTATTCACAGGTACGACAGAGGCCTTGGGCTGATCTGCCAAAGGAGATACTTGATCTCTTTCTGCAGCAGCTTAGCCTCGGAGATCATATCCGCTTCGGCGCTGTCTGCAAAACTTGGAGATCAGCGTCCAAAGACAAACCCCACCGCCGTGCACTCAAATGGCCGTGGCTGGTGCTCCCTCAGATTGTAGACAAACTAAGCCTCTACAGCCCAATGGAGGCTCAAATCCACGACCTTAACACATCTATTTCACCTGGTTTTGAATGCCTTGGGCATTCAATGGGGTGGCTAGTAATTTATAATGAAGAAAAAGACTACTATCTTTTAAACCCCTTGAATAATCAAACCCTTGAGCTCCCTTCTTCCCATTGTGACTTTTTACACAGTCCTTCTCAAGACAATTCAGATGGCGTTCCTGAGTTTAGCAATGACCATCATCAGAACGTGCTAGAATTTAATAACCCTCATATCAACTCTGAGACTGACGGTGATAGTGAAAGTGATTCTGAGACTAACAGTGAAAGTAGTTCTGATTTTAGCGACAACGATCATCAGTACATGCAAGAATTTGTTAACCCTCATATTTATTCTGATAGTGATAGTGATGGTGAAGATGGTTATGAGGATAATGGTGAAAGTGGTTCTGATAATGAGGTTGCTGATGATTTGGGTGATGATGGCTACAGATTTTTTCAGTGGGCTATTGTGTTTGATATCCCTTATTCTCTGGGGGTAGCAGCTCTAGCTCGGTCCGGCGGGTTGTACATGTGTAGACCTGGAGATGAAGAGTGGTTCGTGTTAATTGAAAACTTTAGTGGAGCATGTGCATGCTATCGGGGGTCATTATATTGCGTAGGTTTGTTTCAATGGAGCAATGTAGTTATGTGTTACTCCCTTTCTGACATAGAACCCATATTTCTTTGGAGAAAAACCATATTACTGCCAGAAGTATGCACTGAACGTCCATCTGAAACTTATCTGGTTGAATCTAATTCAGGAGACCTACTCCTTGTAGTGAGAACTGTAGATATCATTGATAATGAAAACCAAAATGTAGGCACCACTGGATTTCACCTGTTCAGGCTAGATCATGTGTCTGATAAGTGGGTACAAATAAAGAGTTTACATAATGAGGTCCTGTTTGTGAGTTCTTCTGGCGATTCTTGTGCAAGGGCTTTCGTTGCTGATGACCCTTCTGGATATAAAGCAAACCATATATACTTCACGGATACTGATGCAGGAATTCTCTTGGGAGGCGATAACCCTAATCAATATTACGATCAGGGTGTCTTTTCTTTAGAAGATGGAGGGATTGTGCAATCTCCTAAACTTGACTCTTACCGTTTAAGCAACACTCCCTTTTGGTATTACCCAAAAGTGTAACTATGCTGCAAGGTGAATAATTTTTATGCTAATATTCGTTCTTGGTGTGCAATATGCTTCCTTCTAAATCTCGTTACCGTTCAGTTTCTATATTATGCATGTGATATATAGTGTCGATTATATG
>BQKN01065350.1:0-12378 GCA_022839385.1 Asparagus kiusianus
AAGCCAAAGCAAGCGAAAGCCTCCATGTTTTCAGTCGCTAAGGAGGGGAGGGTGATGGAGGGGATGAACAGGGGTGGGGGAGAAGTGATAGAGTGCAGAGGTGGATTATTTTGTTGGGACAACTTACAGATGTATGACCAACTCTATTGCAGGCGAAGCATTTGAAGTCACCTAATGAACAGGATCTAGCCATTCGAGTTTTGTCTCCGCAAAGGTAGCACCATTGGGGTTTAGGAGGATGAAGATGGTGACCTGAATGAGGAATGAGCTTGGTCTCTTGGAGTTCCTCTTGTACGACACCTTAGTCTAGCCTTCTTCTGGAAGAGGGAGGATCCCCTTTTGAGATGCAGGGATGTGGAGGCGGTTAAAGGAGGAAGGGGGGGCCTTGAAGATGTCGGCGAAGGAGGAAAAAAGGGGTGGGGGTGATGGGGTGGGGTGCTGGTAGGCTGGCGTTGTGCTGTTGAGGGGGCGGTGAAGGTGTTGTAGGGAGGAGGTGGAAAGGATGAGGGGGCTATCTTTGGTGGAACTGTAGGCGGAAAGGATTTCTTAGGCGGCACTGTGGGCGAAGTGACAGTTGGCAGGGGGCTATCTTTGGTGATGTTACCTCTATTGAAAGACCATATGTCTCTTTGAAACTCGCGTTGCCGCCTAGTCGCTTCTTCTGCCCAATTGCCTGCCCGGTCGCCTGTACTCCACGAAATGCTCCATGAATAAGTTATGTATGATCATAAACCAAGCATATGCATTCTTCTAATGTTGTGCATTTAACTTGATTAATTACCATATACTCACTGAAAATGTTCAAGCCAAAATTTCCAGCTTCAAATAGCATTTAAATGTGCATAAGTACAAAATTAAATATAAATATCGTGCTTTCGAAGAACAAGTTCATAGAGGTATACCATTAGATACTTGAAGCATACACCTGTTTCTACTTCTTCGACTACATGCATTTTTATGGGGGAAAATAAGAAACGTGCAAGTTAACATATCAAGCTTTTCTTTAAGTTATGATGAAGGATTTTAACAAAGTTAATCAATCAAAAATAGGATTACCCTTACCAAGTTATTGTGCCTTGTTCCTGTTTATCACAATTGCTAGCAAAGGACTTATATTTCATCATTTTATTACAAAATTTGTAATTAGAACAAATGGAGGAAAATTCAGCAACAGAGGCTACATTCACAACAATGGATGCCTAATCCAAAAGTTATGGACTTTTATTAAAGTCGTGAAAATAAGCAACTATCCATGAAAGAGTGCACGATATGGTTCATAAAACAATTTAGAACAATGAATAACGGCGGTGGAGATGAAAAAGAAGATCCAAGAGAGATCAAGGGAGAGAGATCCGAGAGAGGTTGAGGGACTCTTGAGATCGAGATGAGAGAGAGAGAGAGAATGACGAGAGAGCGACAATCTCATCTCAAGAGAACGATCGCGGGGGGCTTACTAGGGATAAGTTACTACCGACTTTGAGTACTAAATCCCAAGTTTAAGTTAGTCCTAATCCTTTAGTCAAGTGAAATAGGATTAAATCCTAATCTTAGGACTATTAGTCCTAATCCCAATCTCTTAGTCAAGTAAACGCTGCCTAATTGTAATATCTATCACTTGGATGGTTTTGGGCCTTTAACTCCTTGGGCCTAGACAGGTGTACGGTTTTACTTTCATTTGTATATCGAATAATTGTTGACAGATCCCGTTCCGTTAGTTTTTTTTTTTCCCTGAGAAAAATCCATAAATTCACAAAATAAATCTGAAAAAGGAAACTTGCGAAGTAGTGACAAACTTCGTAAGGAGAAAAAAATTCTCTCCATGCGGATAATAACAATTGGTCTTCATAGTCCGAACTCAAATTGAATAGAAAAACTTTTTATATAATTGGCTACAACTACAACATTTATTGACGAATGAGATACCACAAACTAAAAACAATGAATTAGAGCTCAAATAAAGAGGCGCTGCTGACCCCATAAAACACGAAACATATTCATCTTGACTGGTAAATTCCCAGAACTATGAATAAGTGTTATCATAACCAATCTGCTACGGTATCAATTAAATCATGCTTTCAAATAAAGATGAACTTTTAACCCAAGGGAGAAAATAATAGCAAAAAAGCATCCAAAAACTCTAGACGTGCTGAATAAACTAATAACAATAAATCAATTATATACAATCATCTCAGGGGATATATTTCTTCTCCAGACGAATCCTACATACATTCATGTTACAATATTCGTAACTAGTAAGTATGGAAAAGAAAAGCATGATCTGAGAAATGCCAATCTCTGATATCAGAAGCAATCCTAGATTCTGAGCTCCATATGGATTTATGAACCAGAGGTCTTATTGATTTTATCCATGGAGAAAAGTGCACCATGAGTATCAGCGTCAGAGACTTGAGTATGGGAAGAAAAGAGTATATAAACAACCCATATATGGAGGCAAAAAAGATAGAGCAAGGCCCAAAGCTGGGCCATTGGGTTCCTCCGAATAAATGCTGCGCCAGCAGAAAAAATGATATCCAACTGCTCGAGAAAAGATCCAAGTTGTTGCTGACCAGACCTTATTCTCTCATGAAGTACTTCTGATGTGGAAGGCAGTTTCCACGATGAAGCCTCGATATCATACCTTGATGGTGCAAAGCCTCCAGCGTCATTTGAAATATCGGTAGCCCGAAGAGGCAACCCATTTTCGTCGAGCAGTCTGGAAAGCATCTGCAGTAGACGAGAAAAAAGGAACACAGAATCTTGCATTATAGGTCTGATCGGAGAAGTTAATGTGGAATCTCAGCGTGTTAAAATTTCTTAGTGTCAACTACGTACCTCAATTCTCAACGACAATGTTGCTTTCTGAGAAGAGAGGGCCTCAACCTGAAGCACAATGTTTAACAAAAAAAAAAACAATTAGCTAAAGAATATTAAGAGAATAGAAGAGCAAATAATCAATTATGTAAGATGAGTTTAGAAGGGCACATGATCAAGATTTTGTCTAACCCCAGTGCTAAAATCCTTGTCCTAAATCCAATTTTATATGATTAAAACACCAACAACATTAAACTTCCAAATGTTTCATTAAATAAATTTCATTAGCGCAAAAAAACACAAATAGTTAAAACCCCTAAATTTTGGGAATATTGAAACCATAGAATACAAAAGCAAGAAACCATGAAATTGAACGAACAATAAAATACACAAATGAAGCAAAGAACAAAAAGAAAGAAAGAACAAAAACTTGCTGATCTCCAACTCGAAAAGGACCCCAAAACTCAGTTGTGCATACATTATTGTTATTAGGGTTGCGCATGGTTCGGTCCAAACCAAAAAAACCAACCAAACCGACCCTAAATTAGCAGTTCGGGTCGGTTTTGTTTGTAGGGCGGTTCAGGTCGGGTTGAAAACTTTTCAACACGAACTGCCCGAACCGACCGCAACTAATAACGTCCCAATAGAAACCCTCAAACCCGACCCGTTCCCTCAAGCCTTAAATATCAACGACTCAACCTAAACCCTAAAATCCAGCCGCCACTCTCTCTTCCTCGGTTCCTCTCTCTCAGAGTCTCACTCCCTGTCCGCCGCAGTGCCACACTCTCCATTCCTGCCTTCCGCGCTCGGCACTCCGCCACCAGCCGCTAGCCAAACTCCCTCTTCCTCAGTTCCTCTCTCTCACTCCCTGTCCACTGTAGTGCCGCAGTCTTCCTCAGTTCCTCTGTAACATTGCTTTGTTCTCTTATTCACTGCCTTTTCAAGCTAGTGGTATTTATTCTTTGTCAATATCATTCACTTGCCCGCTAAGTAAAAATATTTATTTGCTTAAAGTTTTCCACTCTCTAGTTTTAAAATTTTCTCTCTTTGCAATCACTGTTCAGCATAGTTTTCATCTCTACTTAATACACTTAATTGCATTTATTTGCATATGTCTTCAAATGCCAGTAAGTGATCTCATGTTTTGTATGCTAACTGCAAATATTAAGGCTCTCTCTTTTGTGTAAGCTAGCCTCTCTTCTATAATCCATTTTGGATCTTATATAAGTCAGAGATTTAAGCTTCTCTGCATTCTTCTAAGTCTCAAGTCATTCCACAATACCCTTTCTTTGTTAAATAAATCTTTGGTAGCTTCAATTATCTGATCAAAATTTCCTTAAGCTATTTGTTCCTTATAAATATTTTGTTGTTATTTCCTGCATATCAGTACTCTTTGCATATCATCTTGTTTTGCAAGCTCACAAACTATATTCTTTGAAGACGTAGTTTATTTTAAAAACTAACATTAGCTGCAAAAAATTATTTGTAGCCTTCTGTATCTTGTTGATAGGTTTAGACAGCATACAGTTACATATTTATTCATTCTTGATTTGCTTTGTGAACTTTAGTATTTGCACTTTAGTATCTGCAGTTAAATTTCCATATCACCTTGAATGCATCTTCATTAGAACCAAACAAACTGAACCGAACCGAACAAACCGAAACGAACCGACTAGCAACAGTTGGGTTCGGTTTTGAATAATGGGTGGTTCGGTTCGGTTGTTCAAAATTTGATAAAAACTGAACCGACCGACCGTTTGCACAGCCCTAATTGTTATTGACATGGTCGTCTCGCGCATGATCATCCTAATCATGGGTGATAATCAGGTGAAGGCTGGTTGGTTAGGTTCATGCTAGTTGATCTTCAACCTAATCCATATTTTACCGGAACTTAACATATGATCAATAGTTGGGTAAAGTTCTTTGAACCTTACCAACCATTTTACAATCAGGTAACTAGAACATGATCCCATTAACCTGAGTATAGGTGCTCTGGGCACACACAAGAGGGGGTTTTCTCTACAATTTAGCCTTCTCAAAATGGCATTGTAAGGATAAAGAGCTAACAAATGAGTTGAGGGGTGATAAATGCTAATTAAAATATTGAAAAAGCTAGAGGATTCGAACCCAATAGCTCCAACAACAAGCAAATTGAGCTAAGGAACGATTGGAGCACATATCAAAATATTATACAAATATATATATGGAAAAATGGGTATGATGTGGATGTTAAATTAGCTACCCAGAGATTGACAAATAATGAGACCAGCAGGTCATGTCAAAGCAAGTGAATCTCCTCTCTTCTATCTCCTTGTAGCTTATTTTGCTAAATGAAATGTTGGCTCATGTATTATGTATGTATGCACTCACGTGCATGCACGCATGCATTCACACACATCACACACACCCACGTCCACACATAGATAAGCTACAATCCACGTAAGCTACAATCCACATAAGTGGATAGAACCTCTTATCCACCTAAGTTTATAGCCATTGGATTAGTTTGATGGATTAGGATCTCATCAAATGGTGTTATTGTGAGAGGGATAGTTTGGTAAGAGAATAATAGGGGAAAAAAATATCTCTATTTTGAGTAACTGATTCTCTCTCTCACACATCTTCGAAAATTGTCGAAAACTCATTTTTTCCTCTTTTCCATGTTTCCTGGTGCCACAATCTCTCTCCAACGTATTTGAAAATCATAGCAAACTCATTTGTTCCTCTTCTCCATGTTCCTCGGTGCCTCAAAAAAATTCCATCCTATCCATATAAATACCGTGTGTGGTTCCGAAAGACCTTATGAGAAATTTGGTGAATAAAGTAGATTTGTGAGTGTGCTATGGTAGATGACGAATTGGTTTATACATTATTTTAGCAGCAAGTGGGGATAGAATAAATAACTAACCAACAATTGGTAAAGAAAAATTCACTTAAATATTTATATCTATGATGTCAGCCATGTGCTACTACGACATGCAAATGAGATTAGTGTTTGAAAGTTTTTAAGAGAATTAAACCTTAATGACAACTATAGTGATCACAAACATGATGCATTGTACAATACAAGGTTTTAAATATTGCATATCGGGGAAATATCGGAAGACCAAAATTCACATTGGATTGTAGTGATTGGGAAAATATTAGGGATATGTGGTAAATATCAAAGTGTCATATCGAATGATGTGCATGTATAATATAATATTCCAAAATGTAATCTAAACATACTTAATAAAATCTAAGCATACAAAAATATGAATAATACATGTTCAAACCACTAATCAATGTTTTCGAACAAATATCGTAAATTACAACATTTCAAATGATTTTTTAGGTCAAAATGCCACTTGATATATTAGGAAAAGCATGATATGTCACCCAAATTACTAAAAGCGGTATATAGTTTGGCGATAAGCCATGTGAAAGGACATATCGACCAACATATCAGCTGATATATCAACCATGTAGGGGATATATTGCTGAAAAATATCAAAAAAGCGGCAAAGGATATTTAATCCATATCTTTTTTTGTCAAGCCTTATAAAAGGGTCAAGCCGATCTATCGGGCCATGTCAGGGATATTTAAAATAATTTTACAATGCAGAATGGTTTCACTTCTTTTCTCCGAGATGTATTTTAATTTTGAGGGAACTTATGACAGACAAAAGTGATTCATGAAATAAGAGATCCAATAACAATATGATTTTGAATTGATTTCGGTAAATAACTCTCAAGTCTCTTATTAAGTTGGGGCGGGAATAGATATTCTCGTTGCACGAGAGGCTGCTGACTTTGAGACGAGGGAGAATGCTGACGATTTTCTTTTTCTATGGACGGAGTAGAGAGAATGAAACTTACGGAGAGAAAACTAAATGCCACATTTTACTCCTCTGTTTATGTTTTTATTTCCATTTTCTACCAAACTACCACTCTCAAGAAATAAGTGTCACATCCTTTGATGGGATTATAATCTATATCACTTATCCACCTGAATGGATTGTAGCTCATCTCCCTCTCTCTCTCTCTCTCTCTCTCAAATTGTAAAATCCATAGTTCTATTATTAGTACTTATTAATTCATTATGAACTAAGATCCTGAACTACTATTATCTTGCAACAAAAATTTACAGCAACGTAATGGAGTTAAGGATGTGTAAATATAGAAGGTCAGAGGGGTTTTATGTAAAATAGAATATGTGTCATGATAAGTGATGAGGTGGAGGTGGCACCTTAGAAGAGAGGAAAAGACTAGTGCAATGAGAAAGGCCGAGGTGGAGGTGTAGATGGATTAAAATAGAGGTAGAAGAAGGGACGCTTGTCCCTGATTAAAGGAGGCGGAGGGCATGTAAAGCCCTTCAACCTCTCATTTTTCAACCATACAAATCTGTTATGTTTAGCACATTTTTATTTATTTACTATTTTAAGAATATGTATGTAAGCATGGTACAAAAGCAACTTAGTGGGTCACTTACAGTAAGACAAAACCATAGAAGAGTATAATAAAAGTGAATCAAAATACAAAATCCAGGTAATATCTAAAAGATCGTGTTTGAAAGAAACCTGGGTTTGTTTCTGAATTAAGTGATCTGTTAGTTGAGCAAGTCGTTTCTTCAATTCAGCCTCAACTTCCGATGGATACACTCTTCCCCGTTTTGTACTCTCAATGTTCTCTTCAAGCATCTTTGCCTTCAATGAAATGATCAACAAATCAATAAAAATGGCTGAGCATCATGAATAACCAATAAAAATGAGCAAGATAAATAAAGATGTGTGTCAATCAGGAACTTACTTGCAAAAGTTGGGCAAAACTAATTCATAAGTCAACAACCTTCTTGGAAAACAAATTTTAAGTTGGATAACCTCACAGTAATTTCCTAGGTAAAAAGTATACAACCAGGCAAAAACATCATATATTATGACTTATGACCGTACAAGCAAATATCATTTCCGTGGACATTTCAATCTGTAATAACTGCCACTTCAAATTGATAATTTCGAAACCATAGGTTAATGACCCAAGCAACTGCATTCAACAAAAATCGACAGTTAAATAGGCTTTAGTGTGAACAAAAAAAAAACAAAAAACAAAGCAGAGGGGAAGAGATCCTAGAACAAGGCAAAGGACATAATAATAACAGCATGGTTCAACATGATTTTGGACGTCACTTGCAACTTACATCAAGAGCTTGGCCACCGATTACAAGGAAGAATGTTACAAAATTTTCATACTATCCATAGTACTGAAAAAGAGAAACAAATCCTACCAGTAAATTACTGGAGTAGCATGTTTAACAATTTAGGTGTTAGTCTTCATTTGTAATGTACAACATGGATGTCAGCAAGTCACCATAGAGAATTGTTACTATACCGCATGATAAAATCTGTTGTTATAAAAGCAAGGTTCCAAAACCATTTTGATTTGCAATAGCACGGTTGCAGTCACTGTGTGAAGCGAAAATTACATCAGATGAACAGGTCAGGGTTTTAAAAAGGGATAGTGGAAGGATATTGTTGAGGAACGTTACGGAGGATCTTGTCAAAGAATAATAAAAATATAAAAATAAAATAAAATTAGGAAAATATGATGTGGAAAGAAAAAAGAAACAAGCACAGATGCAAGAAACCCCGGTCAAGGAATTTCAGAAATTGAACTTTCCGACCCATGACTTTAGGGCATGAGCTCATGGCCAAATGCACAGTTATTGCCAAGTTCATAGCAAAGATGCTAAAATCAAGCAGAATAAAACTCTATATGACACGGTCCACAGAGGAAAATAATATTTCTTCATTCAAGATTGGTAGTGGCGAAAGTGCTTTGTGGATATTGGACCTCCTATTAACCATAAGAATCAGCTATAAGGGTATGCTATGTCAATACTTTATAGGTCAAGTTATAGTAGTTCAACTAAAGGATGGGGTCTGAATAACAAGAGTGATTTGAGAAGTGATTCACTAGGTACCACAGACGCTCAGGAAAGTGATTTCAGGCACTTCAGCTCAACTACAGCCAGATTGCTGAATGTTATTAAGGCACCAGCCTGATGTGCCCAGATGAACATCTCAGGCAAAAGAGATGAGGTGCTCACATGAGACATATTTGGACAAGAGGCTGTTTAGATTTTATCTTCACTTCCTGAATTATAACCCTTTGGACTACGGCTGTGGCAGGGAGGATTTAAATGTTTTCACTAATAAACAAAGGGTCTGGGTCCCATTATTCTCTGCCAGCGCTTTCCCCTGTTCTGCCTCTGCACTTTCTCTTCTATTTCTCTATCAGTAGCAAGCAGGGAGTCAGGGATCAACGTGATCTATTGGTTTTGACTAGTGTCCTGTGGTGAACTTGTTCTTAAAGTATTTGTCCTTTTTCCTGTAAAATATTCCTCATCAAGATTAAGCATCTATTTAACAATATGTGGTGTTGGTCTTGATGTTGGTCTTAATATTCTCTAACAAATCAAATCTATCTTATATTCTACTCGCTGCTTATGTTGTGTAGATAACGAGTAGTCGGTTAATTAGTTGTTGAAATTATAAATGACAAGTTAGCTTAACTAATTACTTCGTAGGTACTTCTACGTAAAAAATAACGTAAATACTTACACTTTTTTACTCCTACCCTGTCCATATGGGGGTTACTTAGTCCTTTGTCAAACTGAAATTAAATCTCCATTAGCCTGAAATCAGTTCATTAATTGGCCTGTGATCAATCTAGAGTTTCCCTATATAATTATCAACTATGAAAATTTGGCTGCGAAGATCTCTACTTCCTAGTTGTGGTGTTCTGATTTAGTCATATCACTTATGCAGGAGGATTATAGGCTGTGTTTGGCAACCACTCAAATTGTGTCCGGATTGATCCAATCATCCAGTTACAACCTAATCATCTCTAGTTCACTTTCAGTATCAGCAATAAGCTTCCGGCCAGGAAACTCTCCAGTCTGAATCTCAAACCTCCGGCAATAACCCCTAGAATATTTCTTTACCATCAGCCATACCAAGTAACCCTTTACAACCAAATTTCATCTCAAACTTACCTTTAAAAAACCTTGACATGCACATCAACAGATCTAAGTATAAGAAAGTTTAGTTTGGGCTTTATGTTGCATTGAAATTACAACCAAAATCTGTGGAGAAAATTTTGCCAACAATTTCCATGAAGCCAAGTCCCACGAAACTTGCTGAAGTTTATGCGGCAAAGCTTCAGCCCAAATACACATCAAAATACAAAACTGAGAGACCAATGAGTCGCTCTGAATAAAAATAACAAGAATATGAAGGGAATATTTACAGTCCAAGTATATGCAGAGAATAAATCCATAACTGGCAACCAATGAGTCACTCTAAATAAAAAAAATAAGAATATGAAGAGAATATTTACAATGCAAGGTACACTAATTGTTGTAATATTTTCTATAAAGCAGCTACTCCAATGTCATAATCTAGAGGACTATTTGCCACCTCAAGACTTTGCACACACTAGGAAGGCCAATTCAAACTGGTACGTAACACCAGTGGACAGGCTAGGTTTGATATGGTCAAGTCAAGAGCCATGAATTAATACCTATATCTCAAACGTTAGTGTTCATTTGGTATTCTGTTAGCAGGAAGCAGGATACATGACAGTTGTAAACAACTCTTCTGACCTTGAAACTATTATAGTAACTTAGTATGGAAACTTAAGGCGTTAGTTGCAGTAGATGATATTCAATCATAATTCATGAGCCTAGCTGACACTTTGGCCATGTAAACCTTCAAAGTAAAAGGACATGGTCACCAGAGAAAACTCTTTAATAAATTTATTAACTAATAAAGGCTAGAGGTTTCATTACCATCTAGGTTGTACTAGCCCAAATAAGCGCACTCAGTTAGTGACTCCAATGCAATAGTCACCAAGGTACAAAGCAATGAAATACAGACTTTCCTGTGCACAATTTATGTATAATCTTCTTTCTAGTATACATAAATAGTTCAGGACTTTTCTTATCAAACTTTATTTAAATTACTTTCATTAATTATCTTAACATATCGGATTTCCAGTTGGCTTAAATTATTTTCTTTGGCCATTTTTTAAAGGGTGACTATGTACCAGAAGGATCAGAACATTGTAGTACTTCGTGTATGTGAAAGAAATTTCTCTTATTAATTATCTTAAAATAGTGGATGGTCCAGCTGGCTTACATTATTTTCTTTGACCCTTTTTTAGAGTGTAACTATGTACCAGAACATCTTTTGTACTGAGAGAGAGAGAGAGAGAGAGAGAGAGAGAGAGAGAGAGGCGGAGGAATATTGGGGACAAAAGGGGCCTTGGCTGCACCTTGGAAAATAAAAAGAACAAAGGGTATTGGTTTACGGTATTGGTTAATGGTAATGAATATATTATATGCTGGTTGAAAATATTGTACAGCTGCGTATATAATACTAAGCACATATGCATCTCTTCTATAGTGGTTTGCCCCCAGCGCTATGTGATCTCACTGCGGTCATATGATGCTGATCCTAATGTGGTAGATATAGTTGGTTAGTGATTAAATATGGTAGTTTCTGTTGGTTTGGAAATTCAGCTTCATGACAGTAGGCATGGTGTATTACAAGCTATTCAAGTTCAGGAACCTACATCTCAATGTTGTACTGAATATTTGCTTCTAGTCTGAGGGATAGTAATTAACTAGTCTCCTAGTGAGGAATCCTTGTCCCCCGGGAAACATTGTCAAAGCTACTAACCTTATATTTAAGCCTTTTCGTTAGGGATATAAATGAATATGCATATTTTTGGATATATTTCTACCTATATATGATAGCACATTGTCGAGATATTTCCCGTATCTATTTAGTGTCCAACAGCCTTTTGAGCCCGGTGGTCCTTTGGGCCAAGTTAGTGCTAGCATTTCTAGTCATAACACTATATATGAGTCTCTCTTATGTGAGAGAGCCTTAGATTACTATCGGGCTTTGAATAGAATATGACATGACGGCTATATGTATGTTCAGGCGAGATTGAGAGATTATAGAGATGAGTCATTCCTCTTGCAATCATATCCGTTATAAATAGCGGATTTCTAGTATTTTTGCCTTGTGGATCGAGGCTGAGCTTAATCGACCAAGCCATGTAAACCTCAAGTGTTCTTCTTCAAGCTTGCTATTATTACTATCTTGTGAGCTTATTGTCTGCGGGTTGTGGAGATTGTGATTACACATGTACAAATATGAATATTAGATTTCCATAGCATATGAGATGCATTTTCTTTTTCTTTTTCTTTTCCTTTTTCTTTGTCTTTTTTCCCTTTTTTTGGTGACAACCACCCCCGCCCCCCACCCCAAAAAAAATCGCTACGCTACTTGGGGGGAGATGAAGCATAAAATATTCAACCCAGTATATAACCCTGCTATGTGTAATTTATGAAAGCAATACATTAAGCAATGTTCATGACGACATAAAGGACTTCAGTGTAATTTGACAAACAGAAATTATTGATTACTATGGTCATATCAGCATGCATTACTATAAATTTCAACAAATGGCCCTAAACACAAACTATGGAATCAAACTTCAAATATCCTCTTCAGAGTA
>BQKN01065350.1:12388-28786 GCA_022839385.1 Asparagus kiusianus
ATTTGGATGTATAATCATACCTTGTCCTTCAGCTGTGCTATTTTATTACATACGAAAGAGTAGTCTGCATCAAGTATTTCTTGTTGCAATCCGTCCTTTCCCAATGGTTCTTCCTAGAGAAGAGTTAACAATGAGAATGAGATTTATCTATAAACCAATCATGAACACCATGCAATATTTTTTTTTTCGCTACAGTAATCCCTTTTTTGAATTGCTGCAGTACTTCTTTAGATTTTTTGCTACTGTACCGCTCCTGGTACAGATTTTAAAAATGCTACAGTATTCCCGTGCTGCCACAGTGATATTTTCCAAAAAATACCAGCGTATCCAGTCCCCTGTTCCTACAGTAATAATGCTACTGTAGCATTAACTGTGGCATGAATAGTGAATATTGGGTTCTCCCATTTGTATAGAGTAGATATAACACCAGGATTTGTCTAATACATTTCTCTAGCCACCAAAGAAGATGAGAACCACATACTACCAGGATACTTATACCTTGGTATTAAATCCTAATTAAGTACAAACCTGTATTATTTAAAGCAATTAAAATGTTTTGAGGAATCCATTAGCATGTAATGAAGATAGAGAAGGCTTACTTTACTTGATGAAGAATGCTTTTGATGAATCATCAGTATTCTCCTTTTATGCTCTGCAAAAGAAAAGCAAATGTGTTTTACGATCGAAAGAAACTAGTTACAGCATAATATTTCATAATACTGTCTGTGTCTATATGCACATGATTTATATTTTCCTTCATTTATGTTGTAGATATAGTTTTTTTCTACTTGGTTTCCACAATCTAAAAAATGCAATAGAGATAGATGCATGCATAACACAAATGCATATTTTGTTGTGCAAAATATAGATGAATTAAAATTATATCATCATCACAGTTTAGTTCTCAATGATTACAATAAAAGTATCACTGATGTGTAATCTGAGGAAGACCCATCAAAAATAGTTTTCCAAGGTTAAATCTCTTTTGACTGTTTATTCTTTGTGACCCCTCTATGGTTGGAAGGAGGGTCAGAGTGGTGGACTCTACGGATTAGGGGCTATCAATGTCTAGCATGCAAACTGAACATTTAAACATTTGAAAGTACTGATAACATGTGCCTTTGTGCCACATGGAAACACTTATACCGTCTCCGTCTGCAGTGAGCAAGTATGAATCACAACATGAAGTCATATAATCCTACACTGGACTAAAATTATGTCTCAATTCTATCATAAAGACAGTGCTGGAGTTTAACATAGAAAAGGCAACAATATCCTTCTAAAACACAGTAATGACATGTCATGACTCATGACTTGCCATTTACTCCAAAGTGAGCACTATAATAAGTGTGAGATGAAGCCAAAACAAGAATGACACAAGTTGTTGATGACACTACGAGGAGAATTGATAGACTAGGTAATGTCAAGTAATAAACAGCATGGTGAAATTGTCAATTTGTTTGGACCATTTACTTTCAGGTTTCATGTTAGAGAATATAATGTTTTATGCCTCAGTTCATGGTACAAACATAACAAATCCATATTGTTTGAAAAATGTTACACGTGTACAACAAATGTTACATGTGGATGAGAGAAGGCCTTCAAGTTTCCAAGTATCTGGAAGCATCAACAAGGGAACCTTCCATATTTTGGGTAAGAGAGAACACCTAAGTGCAGTTTATAGATGTGCTGAAATATAATACTACGTATCAGACATGGTTTGATTCAGATTATTTTAGAAGGAAATTGTTACATGTAGATATATATGTATATAGTATATATATAGAGACAGAGAGACTTGAGCTACACTCCACTTAAGTACCCTATAGTTTCCCCTATTTTGTACCTATTTTGTCCTTGTATGCCCTCACTTGTTTGTGGCAGCACTTACATATCGTAAAGTTCTTAAAACTTCTACTTATATACCTTCACTTGTTTTTGGCGAAATTTATATACCCTAAAGTTATTAAAACTTGCACTTACATAACGTAATTTTTTTAAAATTTGCACTTAGATACCCTAAAGTTTTTAAGTGCACGTTTAAAAAACTTTAGAGTATATATGAGCTGCCGAAAACAAGGGATATATAAGTGCAAATTTTCAAAACTTTATGATATATAAGAGTTGCCAAAACAAGTGATGGTAAAATAAGTGCAAAGTAGGGGAAATAAATGAAAAGTAGGGGAAACTATAGGGTATTTAAGTGCACTAAAGCCCATAACTTTTTATCATTAATTTTTTTTCTAAGATTTGTGTTGGTGTGTGACACACATCAAGGCTCGCATCAAAGTTAGGTTAACAAAGGGTCATACACTTAAAAGAGGATTGTAGCTCAACTCATACATTTAAAAGATTGTAGCTCAACTCTATATCTATATAACATATATATGGGCTACTGTCAACTCACGTGAATAGAGGCTCTTGTCCATCAAAATTTTTAATTGTTGGACTTGGAAGGACTTATTTGATCAAGATCTTGATCAAATTAATATCTTCATTTAATTGAGATGAGTAGATTTGGCAAGGCAAAAACTCTACCACACACAAAATAACAAAAATGAAAGCTTGCATTTATTGAGCATTTCCCTTCTCCACTCCTCACGAGGAAACCTTGAAATCACGTTGTGCTGGCCTCTATCTCTCAAAAGACAAAAATTCACATCCATAGACATTCACCTCTTCCCTTGTCACAGTGTATGAAATCCTATTGTGCAACGAGCGCCTCAAGAACCAACCCAACTTCCAAGATAGCACTTCTTTAACAAGAAGTTGAGGGCTTAATGGTTCTTTTAGACTAGTTATTCTCTAATTTTATCAATTATACATTGTTGATGGCAACGTCTTTTAACGTTTTTCAGGAAGAGCGAACAGCGACGTCAAGAATTACTAGTATTTTTTTTTCTAAACTCCTTCTGTTGAGCACTATTTTAAAAAGTCACCGCTTAGTCTGTTTAGGCGTATGCCTAGTCCGCCTAGGTGATAACTAGCACCTGAGCAGTACCTAGGCTCAAGGTTTTAAATATCCGATATCGGGGAAATATCGGATGGCCAAAATTCATAGCGGATATCGGGAAAATATCGAGGATATGTGGTAAATATTGGAATGTCATAATGAATGTTTGCATACATAGTATAATGCAATAAAATGTAATCTCAACATATGTAATAAAATTTAAACATACAAAATATGATAATATATGTTTAGGATCACTAATCAACCTTCTAAAACAAACAAAAGTGCAAAGCAACGTTACAATATTCGATCTGCTTTTTTTAGGGCAAAATGTCATTTGATATAATGGGGAAATCTTGATCTCGCCCAAAAATTCCAAACGCGGTATATTATTTTGCAACAAGCTATATAAAAAGATATATTGGTCCACATATCGGCTAATATATCGGCCATATCGGGGATTTATCACTCAAAATAGCTAAAAAACGGTAAAGGATATTTAAAGACCATATCGGTTACGGCAAGCCCTGTAAAACGATATATCGGGGGATATATCGGACCATGTCAGGGATATTTAAAACAATGCCTAGGCTGCTCACCTGGATTTTAGGAGTATTTAGGAGAGCATTGTTTGTTTATGTGGACTGCACTCATTAGACTTTGATCGTGATTTTTAGTACTGCAACCTCCACGTCCTTCAACCTCCTTCAAACTCCTTTCACCTTCAAATATGAACACCTCTACTATCTCCTCTGACCTTCAACAAAACCTCCCCGACCACCACTTAAATGAAGAAAAAAATCCGCCTAGACACGGGTATGGCACCTAAACTTCTATAACATTAACATTTAATATCAATTATTATAATTAAAAAATAAAAAAGAAAATCTTCTAGGATCTAGGTGTCGGGTCCAACACCTAAGCTTTCTATAATCTTGTTAGTTATTATTTTAGCTATTTAGTATTTAAGTTTGCATAGTTTATTGTGGATCTAAGGTTTCTATCTTTTTTTTTGCAAATTTATATGAATTTAATACATATTTTTAAACAATTTTTATAATTAAATAATTTTAAAAATAGTCAAATGCCTAGGCACCCGCCTAGGCGTCTAGGTGCTAGTTGCTGGTTCAAACGTCTAGTCTACCTAACACTTTCTATAACATTGATCTTGAATAAATGAAGACTATAAAGTGAAATTATCTTTAGATTTTATTTATATATGCAAGTAACATGTTAATGATTTAGTAGATGGGTGAGATTCGAATAATAATGTCGGAGGTTAAGGTATTAAGAAAACGTAGTTGACATTGAAAATACACAATTCTTATGCACTTGTGGTTGTATTTGGTATTTAAAAGGGATCCAATTATAAGGGCAAAATGGCCAGATTGGTATATTTTCTAGGGGCTTGGTGACAAGTTGGTATATTTTTTTTAAGTTTTGTCAGATTGGTATAAATTTTCAACTCCGGCGCCATATAGGCCTTAAATTTGGCCGGAGTTACTGTTCCGACCAAATTTGATGGGATTTTTTACAAAAAACCCCTCGTCAAATACAATTTCCTGCTCCTCATCTCCTCATCTCCCTCTTCTCTCTCTCTCTCTCTCTCTCTCTCTCTCTCTCTCTCTCTCAGTAAGAAGACAGCTCACACACATGTTCCTCCCCTCTCTCCCTCTCTCTCACAAAAAGCTGACAATGAAATCTTCCCTACTAAGACTCAAAACATAAAAATAACGGTTAATTGCTGATGGGACCCCTTAGCATCCCTATTTGCACCACTTACCATCCCCATAGTGAAATCGGCGAAGTCTTATCTTACGAGTGCAAAAGAGTCGAACCCCCAACAAATTAAGGGTTCTTCTTCTATATATACGCAACAACGAAGCTACTGAGATAGTAATTAAGTCCAACACAGCGACACTACAGGGGCTTACATGCAATTAGCCATAAAAATTTAATTTAAATAGAAGAAACACGGTTAAAAGACAGGAGTAGTAAAAAGCTAGCAGCAACCCCTGAACCCCTCCCCCCCCCCCTCCCCCTCCCCTCCTCCTCCCCCCTCTCATTTTTTTTTAATTTGACCCGTGGCTGCACAAATCCAACAGCTTCTTCCTCCCTTTAACAATCTCGTCAAACAAATCATCCAACCCCCAACTAAACCCTCGGCGCATGTTCCTCTTCTCCTCATCTTCCTCCTGCTCTGTTTCAGTTCTGGCGCATCCTCCTCTCCCTCTTCCTTCTCTTGATTTGTTGGTTTGGGTTCTTACAAGCACATCCAGCATCGTCACCATCCCTGTATACTGCTTCCTCACCGCACCCGCCGCCGGTTGAAGAGGATGAGGAGGAGGAGGGGGTTAGGAGCAGGAAATTGTATTTGATGAGGGGTTTTTTACAAAAAATCACATCAAATTTGGTCGGAACAGTAACTCCGGCCAAACTTAAGGTCTATATGGCGCCGGAGTTGAAAATTTATACCAATCTGACAAAACTTTAAAAAAATATACCAACTTGTCACCAAGACCCTAGAAAATATACTAATCTGGCCATTTTGCCCAATTATAAGTCTAAAAAATTAATGTTCTCACAGCACAAAAATTCACTTGTTCTAATGAAGGTTGGACTAAAAATAAGGAACCAATGATTGGAGAGGGTGCAAAAAAATAGAATTCAAAGAATCTTCTGTGTATATATATGAGTAAAGCTCTTGTAAACTTAAGTGTATAAAAGCTCTTACCCACCAACTTTTTTAGCCTTTGATGTTGTATTAAGATTCGTGCTATACATCAATGCTATCTTCAAGATGTGTCCGTTGATTTGTATCACATACGAGCACAAACTCAAAGCAAAATCAAAGGCTAAAAAGTTCGATGAGCTCCTATGCACTTAATTTTACAAGAGCTTTACTATGTATATATAAACACATGCACTAATTATAAAAGAGAATATGGATGTCGAAACTTTTGATTTCCTATTTTGCTCATCTCAATGTTTCTGATTCTCAATTATGCTCATCATCCCTAATTAATCATTCACTAATTATCAATAACCTTACTAAGCGTCATCTCATTTTCGCAAAGTTATTGACTATAATATAATTAATAAATTATAATAATGAGCAAGGTTGTAAATATCGGATATCGGGGAAATATCGGATGGCCAAAATTTATAACAGATGATGGATATCAATGAAATAATCAGGGATATGTGGTAAATATCAGAATGTCATAACGGATGTTTACATACAAAATATAAATAATATATGTTTAGGATCACTAATCAACCTTGTCAAATAAACAAAAGTACTATTAATGTTGTAACATTTCGTTTGATTTATTAGGCCAAAATATCATTTGATATAATGGAAAAATCAAGATATCTCGCCCAAAAATTGCCAAACGCGGTATATTATTTTGTGACAAGCCATATAAAAGGATATATCGACTAACATATCATCTAATATATTGGCTATATCGAGGATATATCGCCCTAAAATAGCTAGAAAACGGTAAATGATATTTAGAGACCATATCGGTTGTAACATCCCCTGTAATAGGGTACATCAGGCGACATGTCGGGCCATGTCATGCATATTTAAAACAATAATAATGAGAACTATAAAACAGTTTATAATTGCTTTAAATAATTACAAATTATAACAGATAGAAGAAAATAATAATTTAATAGATTATTATACAGAACTAAAATAATCAATATACTATAACAATTAATTGTTTAATAATATGATAAAATAATATACCTTTAAGAATCATTATGTTAATGTGCGAGGCGCAACGTGAGCGCAAAGTATGTTTACGCGCACATGCACAAGGCGCAAGACGATGCGCGCACCCGAGTGATGCAAGGTGCACGCCGCATACAATTTTTCAAGATAGATAATCAAGCACGAAAAAACATGTTTAGGCATTCATGTAAAAATGTCATGATAAATAATATCTTACTATAAAATCACAGTATAATGTTTTAATTTCTTATGCTAACACCCAATATAATAGCAAAGTTCATTCAAATCAAATGTCATATCAAGACTAATATCCAAGCAAATATTAGTTACGGTTCTCAATTGAAGGCTACTAAAAAGACCTAATGGATTTATTTTGCTTTTTGGGATATGGATTATTGAATATAAAGACTCGACTAAAATGTTAAGCAAATAAAAAATATGAGGATATGTACTACATGCACCCCGCATCGCAAGACGCATGAGGCACAGTGAGGTGCGCGTCTTTGAAAATACTGTCAAGAATTATAGTATACTTTAGTAAATAGACTAAATGTTTAATAACAAAACGATATAGTTATTTTAAAATTTTCAATTTAGACATTTAAAAACTTATTTGTAAAAAATATTCTATTTTGAAAATATTCATCAAATTCGACCAAGTTTCAGCCAGGGTGGAATTTGGCAAAAAAATAAAAAAAATTTACGGGACTTCAAGTCCCGTAAAGTTTAAGCCCTACTTAACCAACTTGATTAAGAGTGTCATAACTTCATGGGACTTGAAGTCCCGTGAAGTTACGATCCACTCAAATAATTTATCACAAGACTGAGGTTAAATTTATCCAAGTAAAAAAATGGTTAGGCCCCACTCTCTCTCTCTCTTCTTCTCAGATCTTTCCCCATCCCCTCTAAAAAATTATCGTTCTCTTTCTCTTTCCCACTCCTCCCGCAAGCGGAATCCGCCTCATCACCGCCCAGATCGCTCCGCCACCACCTCGTCGCCGCCCGCCTACACGCCCACGAAGCCACCGTCGTCACTCGAGTCTGCTGCAAACCGCCCCATCCACCTCACCTCCCGTTTCCACGCTCTCGAGCGTCGTTGCCCCCGACGTTTGTTGCAGCCCACACCACCCCCGGTCGTCACCATCATCCCCTTCCTCCGCCACCACCTCCATCGCCCCCTTCGATGCTGACTCTCTGGAAATTTCAGCTGAAACTTGTAATAATTATTTTTTTATCCAATGTTTCATATAGGAGGCCCACTTGATTTGCAGTGGAAGAGGAAAAAAAAAGGAAAAACCAACCAAATTTTCTTTAAGGCCCATTTGTGTTAAGTTAACCAAGCAAGCCCAAAGCAACTTCATCTTCTGCCATTTCCTTTGTAAGATGTGTGAGATCGTGGGTTTTGATTTTTTTTCCTGAAATATCGCCAACTAACTTCGAGAATTTGATCCACCCACATCCTTTTATGAGATTTTGCTATTTTATTTTGCAACGACCCATTTACCTCTTATCTTCTCTAACAAACCCACCTAACCCTTTTCATCTCTTAAAAACCTCATCCACCGCCCCTACCAAAGTTTCACCGTAGTTAAAAAAAACAGAGGAAATAAAATTTAAAGGGAGAAGGAAGACTGTCTGTCAAAGTTGAAGGAGTCAACCTAAGGTTTTTTTACCGGTGTTCGTATTGTGGCAAGCATTCTTTTACTCAATATTATTACTTCATAATTATTATTATTTTTGATTTTTTTCCACTCGTTACATTTTTTCTTCATGTTTTTAATATTTGTAAGTTATCAATCTGATTTATACACATGATATTGGTTCATGACATTCATAGTAAATAGTTTGATGGCATGAGCTGTAAATAAGTTGATGGCATGAGCTGTAAATAAGTTAATGACATAATCTCTTGTTTTCATGATTGGTTTGTTAATGGTGTGGACTGTAAATAAATAAAACATTATAACATGTTGTTTCCACGGTTCTTTTTTTTTTGCCTCCATTATATAATCATATACAATCATGCATTCCTATAGTTTTTATTCCTCATTGTGGGATTATTATATTTCGGTGTATATATATACCTCTATATACATGCAAAATAGTTTTTGTAACAAAAATTTTCAATAATATCTTTGTGATATGAACAGAGTTTTTAGTATATTATATATACCGTTTATATAATAATATGTAATACAAGATGTTTTAACAACTTTAATTATTTCCATTATTTAACAAGTAAATGCTTTTATATAAAAACTTACCTTACACAAGCCTGAGGTAGATATTGAACTATTTTGTTTTTAGTTAGTCCATAATTTTTTTTAGCATTGAAATAATTATCTATGTTAATTTCCTTTATGTTTAGTTGTTTTAGATTTCATTCTTTCTTTATACCATATCATGTTTGACATGTGTGACTTTATGAAAAAAAATTGTTGCTTGATCACCTAATTATCTTCAATAGGAGAAATTGTGCATGAAGACGACTCCCGTAAAAATGTGATTTATAAGCGTGCTTCCATAGCATGGCTATGCTCTCGATATCGATATCCTGATATAAGATTTTTTTTCCTTGGATATTACTATTATAGCATCGACTAGATGATGCACCCCTCTTGATTGGCCATGTTCTGGGTCACGGTTATTTCTCATAGTTTTACGAAAGTTGTTCCACGGTAATACTGTGGTTAGTGCACAACATTTCATGCACCGTTACTTAGCATTGTTTTAAATATCCCCGACATGGCCCGATATATGCCCCGATATATCCTTTTACAGGGCTTGCCGCAACCGATATGATCTTTAAATATCCTTTACCGCTTTTTGGCTATTTTGAGTGATAAATCCCCGATATGGCCGATATATTAGCCGATATATGGACCAATATATCTTTTTACATAGCTTGTTGCAAAATAATATACCGTGTTTGGAATTTTTGGGCGATATATCAAGATTTCCCCATTATATCAAATGACATTTTGCCCTAAAAAAAGCAGATCGAATGTTGCAACGTTGCTTTGCACTTTTATTTGTTTTAGAAGGTTGATTAGTGATCCTATACATATATTATTCATATTTTGTATGCTTAAATTTCATTACATATGTTAAGATTACATTTTAATGCATTATACTATGTATGCAAACATTCATTATGGCATTCCGATATTTACCACATATCCCTGATATTTCCCCGATATCCGCAATCCGATATGAATTTTGGTCATCCGATATTTCCCCGATATCCGATATTTAAAACATTGTTACTTAGGTTAAAATAAACACGGGGGTTAATAAAGGAGAATTAGACGAAGAATATAACATGTATATAAACGGGCATGTGCGCATTCTTGATATCCTGGTTTATATATATATAAGAACTAAGGGCCCATCCTGACTTGAAGCCGTGTTCCCGGGACGGTTTACGGGAAACTGATTTATATATATGAAAATATTTTTCTCTAATTCAAACAAATCAAAAATAATAATACGCTTGTGTGTTTGATGAACATTATTTTGATCTCTATGATTTGCATTTCCTTTTATCATTATTAATTTAGATTTTCATCTTTTCTTTATATCTGTCACATACACTTACACACGCACAATTCATTCATTTTACATGCTTGTTGGGAGTTTTCTGACTCCCCTGGGGTTTGTGTGCCCCAGGTTCGGGAACCGTTCTTTATTCGTAGAATCGAGAGTATTTCGAGGGACAGGCTCATCAGATCACCATTCATTCTATCAGTTATCCAGTTCAGTTGATTTAGGTAGTTATTTGGTTTAAGCTTTTCTTTAGCCACATGTGGCTCTCCAGACTATGGTGTATTTTCCTTTCTCTTTACATAAATTGCGGACTTGTCATAGAACTATAAAAATTTCCGATATTTCTTTATTTATACATTTCTTTTTTATCTTGGTTACATGCTCTTTGGTATATGTTTCTTTATATCTGTATACAGGATGATCTAGAGGCGTGAATGTGACCGTATGGTTGCATTGCCGGCCGAGTCACGTTCCAAACTATTACATTTTAGAACCGGGGCGTGACAAAACTTCACGGGACATGAAGTTTTGTGAAGTTATAAGCTTCACGGGACTTCAAGTCCCGTGAAGTTATGGCACTCCTAATCAAGTTGGTTAAGGGAGCTTAAACTTCATGGGACTTCAAGTCCCGTGAAGTTTTTTAAGTTTTTTCACCAAATTCGACTAAGTTTCAGCCAACTGGGTCGAATTTGGTAAATATTTTTGAAATAGGGCATTTTTTCAAATAAGTTTCTAAAGAGGTCTAAATTGAAAATTTGTCCTTATTTTAATAGTATTACTTAAATTAAGAAATAAGAATTGTTCTCTTGTATACAGTTTCTTATACAAAATTTAATATACAATTTCATTTTTAACACAACTTTAATTGTTCATCATTTTTCAGTAAACAAAAAAATCAAAAACATAATACAAATGTGTATACACGCAAAGCATGTGAAGCCGTGAATATGGTGGTGGGTGGACAGACATAGAGTGGAGGAGAAGGGAGGAGGGAGAATAGAGAATATATAAGGCAGATGAAATTGACATAAATATAACAAGAGGGAAGGACAAGAAAAGGAGGAAGATAAAGGTATCTTAGGGATAAGAAAGAAAATGGTGGAAGAAAGAGAGGTTAGAGAAGGCAGCTTGGACACATTTGACTTTGGTCAAAAGGAGTGGTCACATTTTGGTTTTTACAAATGGGTCGCGATAACAACGGTTGAGACATGTCACAGGTGAGCCATTTTTCGTCGGTAAAAGAAGGGGCAGTGCAATAAGCCTTAGGTCATATGGATTGTTAACTTACTCCACAAAACCAAAAATCCTATTCTACTGAGGTAACTCCAAAATTTTGTCTTTACTAGTTAATTTTGAGTGATGTTTGTTGTTATTAACTATCCATTAGGTATTAATGTTTAGAGATTAGATCTAGAATGATTTATAATCAGAGAATAAAACAGATCGACATAATTTTTATCTTTGTTGGAATTTGTTATTGTAGTCCATATTCGGTATTAGTGTTGTTAATTGTATTTATGTGAAGTATCATACTTTTTCTATCACATATCATGAATGGACTATGGAATACAAAATCAGACATTTGTTAACTTAGAAAAAAATTCTTTCTTATTCACCCCACTTTCTCCTTTCTCGTGCCCCCCTCTTCCTCACTCTTTCCTTTGTAAATTCACTATCACCAAATCTAATTCCGACATCCTCTCCTATCTGAAATCAAAGATCAAAATTAGAGGATGTTTGTCGATCACTTTTCATGTTGTTGTTCGGATTGGGTGGGATTGAGAATATTTTGACATATGGTAAGAACTTTTTATACATAATGGATTTATTCGTTATCATTTTTAAGAGCTCTGCTATTGACTTATTTCATTTATTTGTTTAGAAACCCAAAGCTTTACCTAATTTATTTTTAAACCCACCAGCTCCATCTTGTGCTTCCAAAAAAAATTTCCAAACCCACCACCATTATAGCTCCGACCAACTGCCTCTCCTCGACCCCGTGAAAACAACCACCACCTCCACTCTCTCCTCCCTCAGCCTCCCCTCCCAGTTGCTGTTGTCATCTTCCCATTTGAAACCCTAACACCATGAATGAATCGAGAGAACTTTCTCAAACCCTGATCCTAACCCTCAAAGAAGCTGAGAGAGTATAGCTTCAGTTCTCATGCAACGGCCTCTCTTTGAGATCCTCCAAGATCTAGGATCAACATGGGCATAACTAGAGAGAAGTGGATAGTCACAAGATCACTTTGAAGAAACTCAGAAAAGAGGTGGATGATACACCAAAGAACGGGAGAAAGGGGCGGATTTAGGAGGTGGCAAAGGTCACAGCCTCATGTCGTGTTGGTCAAAGTGTTGGATTTGGGAATTTTGTATATGGAAGAAGTTGGAAGGGGCGGGTTGGATATTTTGTTTCATTTACCGAATACAAAATGTATAAATGTGCGATATAAATAACTTGGGTTCAAAAGTAAATCAACTTAAATAATTAGGTCTATGCATCAATCTGAAAGTCAATAAGCTTTGGTTTGTAAATAAAAACCGCTCATAATTTTACGTGCATACTATCTTTTATTTGTCATTTTAAACTTTGATAGACTTATTATAAACAACAATGCGTTGCAAAAACTCGTCTTACGAGGGGAATTTGTTCTTTCTATCAAACCTTCATGGAGAGAACTGTGGGCTTGTGAAGAATTTATCACATACTGTTGTTGATAGCGCGAGTCATGAAACTATTATGGGTAAGCTAGTTTCATATGGCATGGAAAACTTATCGGATTTTTATTGCTTCACAGAATAAAACAAATAGTCTTTTAAACTAGAGAGAAATATGTCTTGCATAATAAATCAATTCGTCCTCTTTTCCCCTGTCATCTTAAAGTGGCATCAAGTGATTATTGGAACAACTTGTTCACATATAACAGCTGCACAAGTAGATAAAGTTTAGTCATCTTAGAGTATTTTCACATATATGCACTATAATATGTAGGTACGGGTATGGGTACGGGACACAGCAAATTTGTAAAAAGTAGGGTACGGGGACACGGTTGTATGTATATAAAATAACTCACTTTAGATCAATATTGAATTAAATACCTATTACAGTTTTATATTTTTTGTTATGTAAAGTGGAGATTATACATAAGAAATTAAAGAGAAGATGAACATATAGAAAAATAGATCATTATATGTTATATTATTATGTAACCTTGGAGACAATGTTTTTTTTTTTTGAAAGTTTTATGTGAATTGATTTTGATTTGGTTTTAGAGCTAACCAACCTAACTATAACCATTATAGTTAATCAATATGAAAATGAATGGTAATTATAGACCCAAACAATGTTGATTGTATTAGCTCATTCTCTTGAGAAGTAGACTGGCCCCAACTTTAAACCCTGCTCACGTGCTCAACCAACTTAAAGGCCCGCTATTAATCTATTAAAGACCGGCCCAAACAGTCTCCTCCAATCAAAACCCTAATTCTATATAAACGTAAATCTCGCCGCCTCTATCCTCATTCCCCAAACCGGCAAACCCTAACTCGAGATCCACGCTTCTCATACGACGGACATCCCCCGAATCTCGCGGTAAGCTCACCCCGCCGAGATCCACGCCTCTCCAATCTCGTCGTCCCTCGAATCTTGTTGTTGAATCCTCCGTCAAAGCTCGGCGTACCTACAATCTCCTTGTCGACCCCTCCCTCGAAGCTCGTCGCCGACTCCTCCCTCAAAGCTCTTCATCCCTTAAAGCTCGTCATCCCTTGAAGTTCGTTGTCCCTCGAAACTCGTCAAAATTTCAGGTTCGTCGTCCCTCGAAGCTCATCAAAATTTCAGGTTCGTCGTCCCTCGAAGCTCGTCGTTTTTTTTTTCTTCCTCACGAGTGAAGTAGTCGTGTCCTTGTCGTTTGGCTGCGGATCCGCACCCAATACGTACCCGACACGGGTACGGGACCAAAACTCCCGTGTCGGGGTAACATATGTAAGTATTATATGCTTTGAAAATATGACATCATATTTGTATATTATTAACTTGACCACTTACAATTCATTGAAAAATAATAAACTAAAGCTTATGGTTTTGACACCTAGATTCTAGCTCGTGTTTTATGCAACATTGTCTTAGCCCGAAATTTGCATTTATTACACTTCTCTGTTATTCTGAATATTTCATTGCTATCCTTTGATTTTGTTTTTTATTTAGGTGAAGATCAAATTAAACCAACACCAGAGGGGATGACAATATTTTCTATCACTAGGAAAATCAGATGAAAGTCAAAAGCCTCAAAAGCGGGATTTCCTCATAACAGTCCCTTGTAAATGGAGGGACATATCGAATTCATTGGTGTGGAAGAGGAAGAGGTGCTAGTCCACAGACTGGTGACATTGTGATTGAAAAGGTTGCAAAATCTACAGATCAGAGAACCTTGACTAGGATTATAGCCTTCATCTCACAATTAAACCCCCTCAACTAATTTACTAGCACTTCACACCCTTGAAAAGCAATTTTTAGATAGATAAATTGCAAGTGACATCCCTTTTTCTCGTGAATTGAAGGAGGTTAAGTACTAATAACTGGCTTGAAGAGGGTTTAGCAATTTTTAGGTAGATAAAGTACAATTAACATTCTTTTTTCTCATAATTTAAGGGAGTGCTAATAAAAGAGTGGGGGTTAGTGTAATTCAAGGCATAGATGAGGGGTTATGTGCAATATACCCTCTAGATTTACATATATATACACACTTTTTAAGTATATGATAATGTAAAAAGGTATGCAATTTTTAGCGAAGGCATAAATTTTACTGCTACCTTATACATATATGTAACGCTAAAAATACCAGACAACTGAAATTGATTTGCTCGTGGACACCACTTTAAATCAGCACTATGAAAAGATGTCAAATATATGATTCATATGACATCCCTAGAATGACAAATATCTTACTTTCATGCATTAATTGACTCTATGATAAGATTTCAAACAAGATATCCATGACTTCCCTAGAATGAAAAATATCATACTTACATGTGTCACTATATGTTACCATATGGAATGAAAGTTTAGAACCCTGGGGAAACTTATTTTACGGTTGAGTATCTTCATGGCACTAGGAAAACTTATTTTACGGTTGAGTGTCTTCATGGCACTAACTTAGAAATTGTTTAGTCTAATGCCCTTTTCATAGTTGATGTGCACAATGATCGCTTTGAGACCAAAATTGTGTAGATAAGACAATGAAAAGCTTACGAGGGTGATCAAAATGTACATGTAGATAAAGAAGTCATTATCCGGTAAGGACAACATGTGCATTGTGATTTGCAAGGTTTTAAATATCGGTTATCGGGGATTTATCGGACGGTCAAAATCCTTATCGGATAGCGAAAATCAGAGATATATCGGGGATAAGTAGTATTTATCGGAGTAATATACTAACAAATAATAAACAAACATAAGCTTGAAAAAAATATAATGTTAGTAAAAATGGAATAATAAACAAGCAAATAATAAGATAACATCAAGAATGAAGAACCATCTACGCATCTACAAAATTATTGTTTAATCATGAGATTCATAAACTAACTTACTAAGTTGATATTTAGTAGTTATGAGCCATTATCAATATCCATAAACAAACATTAGCTAATCACCAATCAACCAAGTTCCAAAAGCAACAAATAGCTCATAATTTGTAAACATTCAAAGAGCAAATTCAAAAGAAAGTAAAAGCTCCCAAATCCTAAATCAGCCGATAAAGCCGATATTTAGAGCCTACTTATCGGCCGATAAGTGCATTTATCGCCGATAACTCGCCGATAAACCTCAAAAAATGATAATCGATTAAAAATCCTACTTATCCTAGCGGAAAGCTCCCAAATCCGATAACTCGGCGATAATATCGGATTATCAGCCGATATTTAAAACAATGGTGATTTGTGAGTACATATTATTCATTGTGTAAAATTGTATTGTTCTTTTTTTTTTTTGGCAACTTTGAATACTAGGATCAAAACCCATCCTAATATTCACATGACAGCATTAGCCATTAAAGAGTTGTGTAGTACCCAACACAAACATATATATTTAATCTAATGCCACAATTATGATAGCTTTGAAGACCTCAATTGTGTAGATAGACAATGGAAAACTTACAGGGGT
>BQKN01065350.1:48786-64439 GCA_022839385.1 Asparagus kiusianus
AATGTATATATGTATATATACATACACATATACATATGTATACATATGTATATATAATGTATATATACATATGTATATATAAATTATATATATACATATGTATGTGTATGTATATATACATATATACATTATATATATACGTATATACATATAGGTATATATATATACATATAGATATATATATACATATGTATATATGAACATTTTGCAGCTTTTACGACATAGTAATATGGGTAAGGTGAAATAATATGCAAACGAAGGGATATTATCAAAGTGGATACCATTATATCATTATTGTGATGTATGCATTTGGTCGTGCAATTTTTGTGTTGGGGAATGTCGAGTAGCTACTCAAAGTTGGGATTAGGCATGACAAGGCCTTAACAACATCAAAGTTTGCATTACCAAGTTGCTCGTTTTGTAGAACACACAAGAATATCTAAGGATAACTGATGATACATCCATTATCGAGTTGCTCGTTTCATTATCAAAGTTTTCATTACCAAGTTGCTCGTTTCGCAGAAGCAACTGCACTTGATGATACATCCGAGTTGCTTGTTTTGTCGAACGCATTAAGATTCTAAGGATAACTGATGAATAAGATTGGGGGTAGAGAAAGTATTACCTCCTGCGCTTGCTGCTTTGCTCTTTCCTCCAAATCTTTCTCCAAACTGTGCTTCTCGCCTTCTAATCTCGCCACAGCATCCTCTCGGTCCTTAATCGCCTTGGCAGCAACAGCCGCCGCTTTTTCCGCAATCATCTGCTCCCTCCTCTTCCTCCTCTCCTCCATCCTCTGCCTCTCCTCCTCCGTATCAGTTCCCGAGTCCTCGCTACTCCCCGAAGAACTCGCCGATGACCCTCCATCCTCTGCTCCCTCTTCAACGGCATGAGAAGTATCCGCCTTTTCATCAGAACCCTGGTTCTCATGGTGAATCTCCTTCGAGAAGCTCTCCTCTCTGGATTTTCCGATTATTTCCTTCTTATACGAGACTGGAGGGGCTGGGATCCAGGGTTTCTTATGATTCCTCTTGATCTTCCCCGGATCGGGCGAGCTGAGGAGCTCGGTCCAGTCAATGACGGCTGGATCAGGGGTTTCGGTTGGCGATTGATTTGCTGATGATGCCGCTGCAACATCAGCCGTAGAAGGAGGCGGCGGCGGGATCGACGACGGCGATGGCGATGGGGAACGAGAAGGAGGAGATTTCTTAGGGAGCTGATACTTTAGAGAGGGAACAGAATCAAAATCGATCTTTCTTTTAGGGACGATCTCGTCGGTGGATGGAGATTGGGGTTTCTCGTTCTTGCCTAGGGATTCTGCGGCTTGTTGATCGATCTGGTGATTACATCGGGGGAAATTAGATGATAAGGAGGAGGAGGAGGAGGAGAATGTGATAGGGAACTTGCCTGTTGGAGGAATGTTTCGGCGACCTTGAGCTTACCGGAGATCCAGCCAGCCATGGCTGCGGTGTCCTCCTGCAGATCTCTCCCCCCAGCAGCGGAGATCGAGTGAAGTTTTTCGTCGAGGCACGGTTTGGTGAACCAGAAAACCAATTGCGGATCTATCTCTCGGCCGAACCCGGCCCGAAATAATGGGCTTGTTGGACTTTGGAGCCCGTGGTGGTGCTCTCCGATTCTTGCCCATGTTTATCCACCACCTGAAACTCTTTGGTTCGCTACTGTAGATAGCTACAGCGTCATAGTATTTTCAGAAATTTTTCCCTCATTTTTTGATTTATTTATGATTTACGTTCACTAATTTTAGGGCCCTCTAAAGTATTCACAGCCTTCACATGGTTGTGGACCCCATCAATTTTACTGATTGAATATATGGTCGAATTTGAAAATTTGTCCTATATTGTTCTAGTGGTTCTAGGGAAACAGTTTTAAGTAATGATACGTTATTACATAGTTGTGGGCCCCATTAACAGTGGGTCTCTTAAAACGAAGTGCACGGGACCAGTAGTCCCGTGCACTTCGCAAAAACAGCTCTCGCTCCAAAACGGACCCTTTTCAGATTAAAAAGGTCGGTTTTACTAATTAATTTATAAAAAGGTCGTTTTTGCTGATTAAAATCTCAAAAAGGTTGATTTCAAAAATTTGTCCTAAAATCAATGTATGAGGACGTAATCCCTTGATTTAAATATTAGCAACTTTGAAGGATTTATTGCCTTTTTTGGGTAAAATTAATGAGGTTTTGATTTTGATCTATTAATTCTTCTGTTTACATTTTAATTATCATGGCATGGTTATATAACTTCTGTGAAGATTGAGAATTGAAAGTAGAGAAATCTGAGACCTTGATCCTAAACTTATTTGTTTAAGTTTTCAAGCAGTTGCCCCTTTAGCAACATGATTGTGTTCAGTATGTATTGAACTTGAAATTCTGCTTTCAGTGGGATTACTCAAATGATGGGATATCATCTAAAGTAATATATATGAGAAAATAGGAGGTGAACTGGCAACGTAGGAAAATTCCTGCACTGCTGCCACGTATCAAATTTTAATTTGATTGTCACACATTAGCAATAAATATTAAAATAACAGTTAACATTCGGCATTAATTTGAAATTTAAATAGAACAAGGACTTAGATGCAAAAAAATCCCGCACTTCCTTGCACAAAAGCGCCGCTGCTTTCTCATCTTTACCAAAACCGCTACTTTATATTTCTCCTCCATCTTTGTATCCCAAATATTCATCGCCGATCTTTGAAAAATAAATGCAATTGAACCTAATTCTCAAGTGAAGAACGGACGCATCACCCTCGTCGATCTTCAGGACACCCAATTTTAGTATGGTCTTTGTGCTACGAGCCCAGTTTGGTTCGATTTGGACTTCGTTTAGAGTTTGGGTCTCGATGTCGCGAGACAGCTCGAAACCTATAGTTTTTCATTTTTAATATTTTATCTATAACTCGGATGGTGTGCGGTCAACGCCATCATTCTAAGAACGTCAAGACCATGCTGGGGGTAAATCGACGATTTATATTGGCACCGGAGAAAATCAGCCGAACTTCGAGCTGGTAAAATACCCGGATATATATCTGTGTTTATCTGCTTTGATTTAAGTTGTTATCTATTATGGAGAGTTAGCTTGGTCAACTTTTTTCATGAGTCTTTGGATGAGGGTTTGGGTGATAGATTAGATCTAGACCTTTGAGTTCTTTTTAAGAGGATGAGAGTGTAAGATAGGGGGATATATATATTTTGTCATGACCATTCTCTCTCCCTCTCTAACCATCTTCTTCCTCCCCTCAATCTCACATGAACCCATGGCCATGGTGGGTCCAAAAAAATTTGGAGGAATTTGAGAAAACTTCATGAACAAAAAGTATTAGCGTCGAGCGGATCTACAACTCTTGTGAAAGCCGATCCACTAATTCTCGATTTATGGAGATCGAATCCCTCTCAAGGCAAGTTCATCTCCTCCAATCTCACCCTATTTTAATATGTTGTATTTGGTTGTGCTTTTGAGTTAGATTCATGATCAAATACTTATATTTTGACTAATTAAACTATAAAGATGTTTTTATCCAAACAAAAAACAAAGTTACATGCAAAAAAAATCCAAGAGGGGTCAGATTGTCTTTCCAGTGCACGTGCATAAACTTTAGCTAAAATTTTGAGATAACAACTAAATTCCAAACTAAACCAAACTAGTGCCAAATGAAAGCTGTGTGAATCTAGTTTCCAAAATAGAAAACTATTCTTAAAAAAAGTTTGTCTAGAATAAGATATACTCAATTTACTAATAACATATTCTGCAAAAAACTGCTCAGTGCACGTGCGTAAACTTTAGCTGAAAAATTGATATAACAAATAAACTCCAAACTGAACCAAACCAGTACTGAATGAAAGTTGTGTGAATCTAGTTTCCAAATAGAAAACTATTCTTAAAAGGAGTTTGTCTAGAAAAAGATATGCTTAATTTACTAACGACATGTTCTGTAGAAAACTGCTGCACAAGGTTGATACCTCATTGGAAAGAGGGTTTTACACGAAGGTTTGGGTTTCGTTCCTTAATAATCGATGCATGACCTTCACGATATATATATATATATATATATATATATATATATATATATATATATATATATATCTGTGTGTGTGTGGATGTAAGCACGTCGTACGAGATCCATACGTGGTGCATGTGTTTAGCCATAGAGCTCTCGTAGCTTAATTTTGATATTTGTGTGATACGTGGGAGTACGTATCGTTGGGGAATTGGATGATCACGATGGGGTGATGATCATCTATTGTATTATTGGCATTATAAATTTAATATATGTTGATATGAGCTTGTTTATGATAACACAAGCATGTTGCTTGAGTTAGGCCTATGAGCCACTCAGCAGATTGTTGCCTGAGATGGGCCTACGAGCCACTCAGCAGACTATTGCCTGAGTTAGAACTATATGTCACTCAGCAAATTGTTGCCTAGGTTAGGCCTATGAGCCACCTAGCAGAAATATGAGTTGGATAGCAAGCCACTCCAACGGAAATCTGTATTTGGTTGTGAACCACTTAATCATGTGCATGAGATAGGTCGTCGAATGTCTATGCTCCTTAACCTATACTGTTATGGGATGGGTTCCATGTTAGTGCTCAAGAAGTTATTTTTTTTAGTTGTTACAAGAAACTTGTTGTAAATTCGTGATTGTTGAGGTCATTCGCGACCATTTGGATGAACTACGGGCAGCTTGATCCCTTGGGAGAGAGGGTACGTAGACAACCACATTAGTGCAGCCGGTTTTAAAGCTTCTACGATTTTTGGTTGAGATGTTCTTACTGATGTGTAACGTCAATGTTTTAAGTCTATTTCAGGTAGACCTTCAGGAGTGCAAAGAGGCGCAGACTAGCTTGTAGCAGTCAACCTTGCTTTTGCTAGGTAGTACTCCATCGTGTAGTTTTTGATGTCTTTACTCTTGTAGCCGGAGTCGGGTCGTACATGTGTAAGTTTTACCTTTTTGGAGGTAGAGAGCCTCCTATGGATATGTATATTTTGATACAGTGTTAGATATCAGTGGTACTTGGATATCTGTATAGAGTCTGTTAGATTTCTAAAATTCTTGTTTAGAACTTCTCACATATATGATATATGTTCACTTTTCAGCTCCGAACTGTGTTGTGCCTAAATTTTAGCTTGAGAATATTATAAATCATTATATACCTGCTGCGTACCATCATTTCTGAGATTTGCCATGATATTAATACTATTTGATTAGACTTTGGGTGTCTCCCTATTATTGTTTAACATTTACTAGAGTAATAGCAACAGTATCATGTTAAGCTTGCTTATGCACAGAGGAGGGTGCATAGTAGGTCCTAACATCTCTGGGGTTCACCCTGGACTACAGCCAGTGTGAATTGGCATTTACTAGAGTAATAGCAACAGTACCATGTTAAGCTTGCTTATACACAGAGGAGGGTGCAAAACAGGTTCTAACATCTCTGGGGTTCACCCTGGACTATGCCCGAGGATGCAGCGCGCACCGCCTCGGTGTGCCCTTCGGGGCACAGGCCGGGCAGGAGATCGACACAACCAAACACAACATATTTGAAGAGGGTGAGAATTAGAGGAGATGAACTTGCCTTGAGAGGGATTCGATCTCTATATATTGAGAATTAGTGTATCGGCCTTCACAAGAGTTGTAGATCCTCTCGACGCCAATCCTTTTCATTCATGAAGTTTTCTCAAATTTCTTCAAAAAAAATTTTGATCTACCATAGCCATGGGTTCACGTGAGCTTGAGGGGAGGAAGAAGATGGTTAGAGAGAGAGAGAGAGAAAGGTCATGACAATATATATATATATATATATATATACCCCTCTCTCTTACACTATCATCCTCTTAAAAGAAATCAAGGGTCTAGATCTAATCTCTATCACCAAAACCCTCATCCAAAGGCTCATGGCAAAAGTTGACCAAGTCAACTCTCCATAATAGATAACAACTTAACTCAAAGCAGATAAACACAGATATATATCTAGGTATTTTACCAGCTTGCAGTTCAGCTGATTTTCTCCTGTGCCAGAATAAATCACTGATTTACCCCCAATTTGGTTCGATTGGACTTCGTTTGTAGTTTCGGTCTCAGTGTCGCAAGACAGCTCGAAACCTTTGGTATCAAAGCTCTAGCTCTAGCGTCCTTAGGAATCTGTTCTGTGTTGGTCTGTGGAGCTAGTGTAGAGTTTTCTAGGACTCATGTATAGAGTTCACTAGGAATCTCCTAGTTTGAGTGAGGACGTAATACGTATAGTTTAAAATTTTTGAGAATTTTTTTATATACATATTTTTCTTGGCTTTTCTAGTATTTTCAAAATATTAGCTCTCCATGCTTTCGTGTTATTATTATATATTAATTGTTGATGGTAGTAAGAAAGTAAGAAAAATGTATCCAATTGAAATGGCTAAACTAGACACTTATTTTGTTTAAAAGCTAGATTCTTTTCTAAGTTTATCTAGGTAAATTATTGAGCATTGATTATAAGTTGCCTTCTAAGTTTTTGTATTACTTGGCTTCTAAAGGTTTGCAAAATGCTCTTCCTTATTAAAGTTCTGACGCTTGAGTATGTGAATGGTAGTCAGTAATCAGGTTCTTTGCTGCCTTTTGGATGTATCTGAGCTCGTATGTTGCTAGTTTTGCTCTGTTTGAGCTTGTTGGATGCATGTTGGCTCTGTTTGAGCTTGGTTCTTGTTGGTTTTGCTCTATTTGAGCTCGTTTGTTGAATATTTTCCTCTATTTGAGCTTATTTGTTGAAAGTTATGCTCTGTCTAAGCTTGATTATTGTAGCTTGTGCTTTGTTTGAGCTTATTTGTTGAACTATGCTCTGTCGAGCTTGATTATTACACGTTGTGCTCTGTTTGTCGTGTACTTGTACAAGGTAAGAATGTTTCCTACCTTCTTTGCTTAGTTTCATCCCAGTAATAATACTTTCTTCTTTATTCTGTACATATATTATGCTCTTTTTTTGAAAAATGTTGGCGAACTTCGATCATCTATGCTAAGTATTCAGTTCTCTGGATTTATTCCACTGCAAACTGTAGTGGCTTATGCAATAGTGCGCAAGTCTCTCCAGACAGACAATTCTGACTTCTGCATTTTAAATCTAGATTCCGACTTGAGGGAATGCATTACTTCTCGGAGTAAATTTTTAAGCTTTTGTTTACATGAATAACATGAACCCACTACTTCTGTAGAAACTAGAACGCCTCCTTTCTTCTTGCTACATTTTCGTCTAACGTTAGTGAATCTAATAAGTTGCATAGTCCTATTTAAATTATGATGTACAACAGGTGAAACTAGCTTGTAAAATTGAGTCAAAGAAAAATTAAGTTTTAACTTTACGAGGTATGATTTTCCCTAATTCTCCAATTGTGGATGGTAATATAGACACTTATCTTCTAAACATGTGAACAATGGTATATACATAGGGGGTTCCTTGTTTGGATTTATTCGCTCGACGTACTAGTTTCACTTGCTTAGGAGTGTAGTGTACGTACTTACCATCTAGAATGTTGTTTTATCCATATCTAGGGATTAATGGTACAAGAGGACTATACTAAGGGTTTCCTTGTTTGGATTAGTCGCTCACTGCACTTTTCTCTTATTATTAACTTCTAAGATTAAACTGTCGAATTTCGAGGACGAAATTCTTCTTAAGGAGGGGAGAATGTAAAACCCTAGAATTTTTGTAAATTTATTTGATAATTTATTTAAGCTTTAATGAGTTTTATGATGTGTGCTTACTATTATATAACAAATAGAATCAGTTAGAATTTATTTGGAGTTTGTTTGCAGCTCGGGTTATGGTACCGCGAGTCTGTCGTCGTACAGAAGTTTGAGCTATTTTTGGTGATCGAATGGGCCTCTAGATAGCATCATCGATCTTAGAATGTGGTCTTTATGCTACGAGCCCAGTTTGGTTCGATTTGGACTTCGTTTGTAGTTTCGGTCTCGGTGTCGCGAGATAGCTAAAAACCTACAGTTTTTTATTTTTAATATTTTATTTGTAACTCGGATGGATATACAGTCAGTAACATCATTCTCAGAATGTCGAGATTATGCTAGGGGTAAATCGGTGATTTATTCTGGCACCGGAGAAAATCAGATGAACTTCGAGCTGGTAAAATACCCTGATATATATATTTGTGTTTATCTGCTTTGACTTAAGTTAGTATCTATTTGTCGGATAGCACGTTCCTAATATGTTTCCTAATTGTTTTGGTAATAGTTTAATGAGATTTCTAATCTGTTTTAGTATTATGATTCCAAATTTGTTTTGGTAACAGGTTTATTAGGATTCCTAATTTGTTTTTTTGTTTTGTTTTAGGACTCCTAGTATGTTTATGATTTTAGGATTTTTATATATATGGAACAATTGAAAGAGAGAATTAAGAAGAAAATTAGGGATATTTGGAGCATAAAAAAGAGTATTTTCTGAGCTATTGGTTAGGGTTTTGTTTGGAGAGAATTAGAGATTTGTTGGTGAGATTAATTGGTGAGTTTGAGTGATTTGTAATCTTAGTTTGTACTCTTCTTCTCTATTAGTGAAAAACCATATCCCCTTCTTGCCCCGTGGAAGTAGGCAACTTGTCAAACCACGTTAAAATTGGTTGTTTGTGTTTGTGACATTAATTTGGTTCATTTGGCCTTCTCTCGACGTTCGTTTGATTTGATTTCTTCTAGCATGTTGGTTTGGTTGTTTGGCTTCCTCAGCGCTCAACAAGTGGTATCAGAGATCGGGCTACGCTTGGGCTATTTGGAAGAGTAGGTCATTTTGGAGGCTCGCCTAGGGCTTCGTTTGGTGATAAAGGTAGGATTTTTTTTGGTAAAGACTCTATCTTTTTCAGTTTTGGATCTATTCTTCATTTGTTCCGCATTTGTTTTGGTGCTTTGAAAAAGATGATCGGGAAAGAAGGAGTTGTGGAGGGTACTTCCAGCGTGAAGACCGTCCAAAGTTTCAATATCCATTCTATGAAGATAGATGTGGAGAAGTTTAATGACACAAACAATTTTGTTCTTTGGAGATGTGAAGTCTTAGATGCGCTCAATGTGCAAAATTTGGAAGATACTTTGGAATTAGAAAGAAAACCGGACGACATTGAGGAGAAGGTTTGGAAAAAGATGAATAGAACGGCATGTGTTGTGATTAGATCTTGTTTGACTCAAGATTTAAAATATGATGTGATCAATGAGACTTCGGCTAAGAAGATTTGGGAGATTCTAGAGGGTAAGTATTTGACCAAGAGTGTAAAGAACCGCTTGCATTTGAAGAGGAGATTTTATCACTTCAAATTGAAGAAGGGGACCTCCATTGGTAATCACATGAACCACTACACGAAGCTTATTGCAGATTTAGTGAAGGTAAATGTGATGATTGAAGATGATGACAAGGCGTTGTTGTTGTTGAGTTCATTGTCTGATGAGAAATATGAGACATTCGTTCTTACTCTTATTAATGGGATGACATCTCTTTCTTATAGTGAGGTCACCGCTGTACTTGTGAATTATCAGCTTCGAAAGAAAGATAATGAGACTTCAGTTGAGCCGGTAGCGGGGGCATTGGTCGCAAGAGCAAAGAATCCAAACCGTGCTAGGAGGTCGCAGCCTAGAGAGGCACATCTTGGAGTTCGTAGGAATCAGTGTGCCTTTTATAAAGAGGATGGACATTGGAAAGCCGAATGCCCAAAGTTGGTTGATCGAGCCGGGAAGAATAAGGGGAAAGTTATTCAAGTTTCAGAGGTGAATGTTGTCAAGGCTAGTGGTAATAATTTAGATTCAATTTCTTTAGGCTACTCGTTATCTGCACTACTGTTAGTTTGTGTTGCAGACTCTACAGAGTGGATGTTGGATTCCTATGCTTCATATATTCCGAATGGTAAGGAGCTAAGTGTTAATACACCCATTCTAGCGTTAAATATAAATATGACCATATAACCAAATCACAAACAAAAGCAAATCATAATTAATCAATAAATTTACCTGCTCAAACAGGTGCGGTAGTCACGATGCATATTCTCTTCGCGCTCCCAAGAAGCCTCCTCAGTTCCTTTCCGGTTCTATTGAACTTTAACTAGAGGAATCACTTTGTTTTTAAGTCTCTTGTCCTCCTTGGTAAGAATACACATATGAATTTCAATAGTAGTTCAAATCATCATGAATTTCAATATTTGACGTGTCTAACACTCGCTGCTGCTCCTCGTCGCATAGATGCTTCTTAAGCAGCAAAACATGAAAGACATCGTGTATACTCAACATCGATGTTGGAAGATCTAGTCAATATGAAACGGCTCCAATGTGCTCCACTATCCTGAATGGGCCAATATACCTCGGGACAAGCTTTCCATGTCTACCAAATTGTTGAATTCCCTTTATTGGTGCCACTTTCAATAATACATAGTCTCCAACCTGGAACTCTAGCGGTCGTCGTCTCTGATCTGCATAACTTTTCTAACAACTCTGTGCTATAATTATGTGCTCCTGAATCACTGCTACCTTCTCTATAGTCTGTCTCACAGGCTCTGGTCCAAGTAATAGGTTGTCATCCAGTTCTGCCCAACAAATAGGCGATCTGCAAGGTCTCCCGTATAATGCTTCATACGGTGACATCCTAATAGTCGCTTGTTAACTATTATTATAAGCAAATTCAATTAATAGGATGTGGTCCTCCCAACTACCCTAAAATTCTATGACACACGCCCGCAACATGTCCTCCAATACCTGGTTAACTCTCTCTGTTTGTCCATCTGTCTGCGGGTGGAAAACAAAACACTAGAATACGACAACTGGCTACTGAAAGACTTCTGGAAGCTCCTCCAAAAGTGTGAAGTGAAAACCGAGCCTCAGTATGATATGATCATCTCTTGAACTCCGTGAAATCTCATGATGTCCTGGATAAATATTCTCGCATAAGTCTCTGCTGTATAGGTTGTCTTTACTAGTATTGTGCCAACTTCGTCAACTAATCAACTATCACCCAAACTAAATCGTTCCCCATCTTTGATCTCGGCAATCCTACAATGAAGTCTATGGAAATATCTGCCCATTTCCACTCCATAATGGGTAAAGGCTGTAGGGTTCCTGCTGGTCTCTGGTGTTCTACCTTCATTTGCTGGTAGGTAAAGCACTTAGCCACATACTCGACAATCTCCCTACGCATGCCGCTCCACCAAAAGTATCTCTTCAAGTCCTTGTACATTTTTGTTGTGCTTGGATGCGCTGTGTACTTAGTACGATGCGTCTCATCAAATAAGTCTTTCTTTAACTGTGGACTATTCAGTATCACCATTCGGCCCTTCATTCGAAATCTCCCCTTTTTGGGTTTGAATCCAAGAGTCCTCTAGCTGAGCTCTGACCACTCTATCACTCCAAGATAGTTGTACTGAAAAATCTCCCAAAAATGCACTGCTCTCGCCGATCTCTAGCCTAAAGTCAAACTGGATAAGGGTGTGAAGATCTCAATACAACGAGCACCTCTAAGCCGCAATCCGAAGCCGACGCTTCCTGCTCAACGTGTCTGCAACTACGTTCGGCTCCACCGGATGGTACTGAATCGCGAACTCATAATCCTTAATAAATTTCACCCATCTTTGTTGTCTCTGATTTAGCTCTTTCTGAGAGAAGAGGTATTTCAAACTCTGATGATCCGTAAATAGCTTGAACTATACTCCATACAGATAGTGCCTCTATGTCTTCATTGCGAAAACCACTGCTGCTAGCTCCAAGTCATGTGTGGGATAATTATCCTCATGATTCCTCAACTACCTCAAAATGTAGGCCACCACTCTCTAGGTCTGCATCAAAACTCCTTAAAGACCTGATAATGACGTATCCATGTAGACAATAAAAGTTTTATCACTGCTCGGAATGATCAACACTAGTGCTGTAGTCAATTTAGCCTTCAAAGTCTCAAAAGCCTCCTAGCACTTCGTGCCTCAAACAAACTGTATACCCATCTTCGTAAGGCGTGTAAGTGGTTTCGTAATCTTCGAGAAGTCCCAAATGTACTTCATGTAATAGCCTGCTAATCCCAAGAAACTACGAATTTCTGTAACCGTCTTCGGCAACTTTCAATCCAGTACGGTCTCTACATTAGTTAGATCTACTGTAATGCCCTCTTGGCTGATAACATGGCCTAAAAATCTAACCCCTGATAGCTAAAACTCACATTTACTAAACTTGGCGTACAACTGATGCTCTCGCAAAGCCCACAATGCCAATCGAAGATGCTGCTTGTGTTCTACCTTCGATCTCGAATAGATAAGAATATCATTAATAAATACAATCACAAACTGGTCCAAGTATGAACGAAAGACCCGATCCATCAAATCCATGAATATCACGGGTACATTGGTCAGCCCAAATGGCATGATAGAAACTCGAAGGACCCATATCGAGTCAGAAATGCGGTCTTGGGAATATCCATCTCCCGAACCCGTAACTAATGATAACTAGAATGATGATCAATCTTTGAGAAATGTTATGCTCCATGCAATTCGTCGAACAAGTCATCAATCCTCGATAGTGGGTACTGTTGACCCTATATTTTTGATGATGATTTGTCAAACAATTTATTGCTAATATATTCTCTAGTTTTGTGTTTATGTTTCTCCTTACAGGTAATTCAACACACGTCAATCAAGCATTAAAGATTCAAGTTCATATGCGTGGAGTTACCTAGGTATTAGTTTGGTTTACTTACATATATTGTATGATTATATCTAAGCTCAATATATGTACACTTAACACGTTTTTTTAACGTTTTCTATCATATAATTGATTTTTCATCAAACGTTGTTACAATAACTTTTATCTCATGTTTACAGCTCTTTCATACTTCATTATATACATATAATACATGCATAATATATATATATACATATTTACAAGCCTTATGTCAATTTTCATGTTCACGAAAAACAGGTTTTCTGAACACTTTTCAAAAACAGGGAGTTTTCACAAACAAAAATTGATTTTCCAAAAATTCCTTTTCAAACATGTTTATTTCATCATTTAGAAACTTTCCCCAAAGTTTCACTATTTTTGGATTTGATTTGATATTTTTAATGAATTTTCAAAACAGCCCTAAAACCTGTTAATATGCCATATGTTAGATTTCGGTCAACTGGTTCGGTCGACCGCCAGCTGTATTTTTCTGAGCTCATTTGTTTTATGCTCGTGGTCGACTGTACCGGTCAACCGTGAAAACATCCAGAGACTTTTTCGATCGACCGGTGCGGTCGACCGCCAGCTTTAAGTTTTTATTCTCTGAGTGTTTTGAGCTTCGAGGTCGACCGGACCGGTCGACCGCCGAACTGTCAGAACTTTACAACGGCTAGTTTTTACAGCTGTTTTCAAAATGGGTTTTTGGTCTTTTACTCATGTTATTGCTGTTGTATTGGGGTGCTATATAAACCCCATTGCTACTCTTTCACCACATATCCAAGAAATCCAAGTTTTGTGTTTAACAAAATATTAAGTGTGTTTAAGAGCTGTTTAATAGCTGATTTCATCAATCCGTTTTCAAAAGAAGTTTTTCTACAACAAGAAATGGCATTCAAATCCTATTGGAATCATCTCTACTGTTCTTCTTGTTTGAGAAGTCTTTTAAACTCTTATATAGCTTGTTAATTCATTTTCATTTCATTTAGCTATATCTATTGAGTTTCATTCACTGTTATCACACACTTATTGAGCTTAATTAATATTTTCATACCATATAGTGTGGGTTTTGGTGTGTAATCTAGTGAGAGCTTCATTGTGTTCTCACTTGTTATTTGAGAACAAATCATTGTATTTAACTTTTATTTGTGAGAATCACTAGTAATACACTTGTACACCGAGAGAAGTGTGAGGCGAGAGACGGGGTCGAATCCAATAGGAGTGGCGTCGATTGACGAACCTAGGGAGAGGTTGTAATCGAACACTTAAGGAGGAGGACACGGGCTAGGTTCCTACACTTAGTGTGTAAAGTGTGATTGCATAGTGTTTGTGTAGTGTGAGAGTTTTCGGTGATCTTGTAAACCGAGTGTGTAGAAGTTCCGGCTTCCAAACCGGATTGTGATAGTGGATATCTCCTCGAGGTGAGGAGCGGGGACGTAGGTCGTGGTGACCGAACCTCGTAAACATATCGTGTGTTTGTGTTTTGCTTAGCGTACATTCTCTTCATCTTTATTGTTCATATCCATATCATTTTTCTTCTTGCAAGAACAAATTGATCAACATAATTTTAATTAGCTTTTAATTGGGATTAGATTAGCATAAGACCCTAATCACCCCCCCTCTAGGGTCTAACAGGTACCTGTTTCGGATGGTGACTTTGTTCAACTCATGATAATCTATGCATAATTGCATGCTACCATCCTTTTTCTTCACGAAAAGGACCGACGCTCTCCACGAAGAATGACTCTAGCGAATAAATCCCTGAGATAAAAGCTCATCTAGCTGAGTCTGTAGCTCCCTCATCTCAGTAGGTGCTATACGATAGGGTTCTCGGGATATCGGTGTTGTGCTTGGCTGTAACTCGATGCAGAACTCAACCTATCTCACAGGAGGTAACCCAGGTATATCTTGAAAGACATCCTGATAATCTGAGACAACTCTAGTCTCGCACAAATCAGCACTCCGGTCCCTCAGCATCACCTCCTTGACGTACGCCATAAATGACTCCACAATCTGGTTGCCCAGTGAGGTTGCTACAATCAACTCAGACCCATCGGACGCCCGCAAGCTGACTGTTTTAACAAAATAGTCGATACTGACATGGTAGGATTATAGCCAATCCATACCGAGAATGACGTTTAAATCTAACATCCACAAAATGATCAGGTCAATGATAAACTCGAACTCATCTAGACTGATGATACATCTCCTACAGACGCTCTCTAATAGGGATACTTCCCCTAAAGGAGTAGGGTCGAATAATGGTACATCTAAATGATATGCGACCAACTGGAGCCTATCCATAAAGGTATGAGAGATAAAAGAATGTGAAGCTCCTGAATCGAACAAGATCCGAGCTATGAAGGAATTTACTAAGAAAGTACCTTACTATGGCTCCGCTCGCACCATGATCATGTGGTACGACTGTATAAACTCTGCCAGTGGTTGGCGTCTGTTGAACTGCTGGCTGGGGAATGTATGGGACTATCTGTCCCTCAGGAATCTCCTGAATGGCACGAATCTGGCCTGCTGGAACCTTAATCATTAGAATGGCAGGTGATGCATCAATCCTCTATTGATGGCCGTAACCGCGGCCCTGCTACTGGCCCTAGCCTCTGCCCTACTACTGGGGTCTTCCAAGTCTTACAAAAGGTTTCTTGTCCTTGCCTTTGTCTCTGGATAGTCCTGTTTCCATAATTAACTATAGGTTTTCCTGCTCTAATTGGGCTAGTTCTACCTGTTTATCGAAGTAGTAGGTGAAATCCTCTCATGAAATTGACATTCGCTGCTCCAGCGAAATCTAAAGTCGAGGCTATCCTCCGGCGTCGCCCTTCAATCTGAATATAGATAACCTCTGCTTATGTACTGAGTCAACGCTAAGTATATCTAAAAATACTTCTCATATATTCCTGCCACTTATAGGTTGCAAATGAATCCAATGTGCCCCAAAATCTTTGGTGTTCTCAGTTTCTGATATCTTTCTCAATCTC
>BQKN01065351.1:0-14940 GCA_022839385.1 Asparagus kiusianus
CCCGCAGCTTCAAGTCATTTCTCATCTATCATATAATCCAAAATTCGTTGTTCTCTACAATCTCACAAAGAACAAAATCATATTCAAGATTATTAATGAGAATTTGTCATGCAATTAGGGAGGATGGCTCTGTTCTTCTTGGCTACACTCTTGATGATGGATGATGTCGATGGTGATGAAATCAAGTTCTCGGATTGGGAGGTTTTGGAAATAATACAAAGGTGATTTTTTTTCTTTGTTATTCTAAGATTTGTCAGATCCAGTCTATCAATTCATTATAAGGTGATTGTTTTGAATTTTTTCCGTGGACGAACAAACGGTGGTGACACAAAAGAAAATGTGCAGAAACAGATTAGTTAGTCAAGGTGAATCGACATGGATGTTTGGTACTGATTTATTCATTAGTTATTTGAAAATTTGGTACTTGTTCAGGGAAAAAAAACCCATTGATTGTTTACTATTGAAAAGATTTTTGTATGTTTTCAAGTCTGTTTTAACTTGTCCTCAAACTTCTATATTGAGTTTTTCACATTGTTTTGTGATTTTTATCATAAGAATTATGTTGGCCGTTTTTTAATATTTTATCCAAATTCAAGTGCAAATTCTCAAAAATAAAATAAAATGGAAGCTAACATATAATTTGTTAATATCAAATGAAAATAGGAGGGAAGAATAGTTAGAAATGTCAGCTTTATGAAAGACCAAAATAAAACTATTATTCAAACATAAATTTACAGATGAAATAGAAGGAAGGATAATTTGAAGCTACCATATTGTGGAAGAATATTATACATTGGCCGTTATTTATGTATACTAGCAAACTGGTGTTTCTTATGATAATAATATTTTGCGACAAAGAAAAACTGACTATGATTTATGTCAGCTTTATATAGGACCAAAATAAAGCTACTATTCAAACAAAAAATTGTTGATAAAATTGGACAGGATAATTTGAAGCTACTATATTAAGAATGGAAAACCATTTTATACTAGTGATTATTATTGTGTAATGCCAAACTGGTGTTTTTTATGATATAATATTTTTGGCAAAGAGTAGGTTTGATTTTACACAACGTCCATCTAATGAGGCTTTATTTAGCTGTTATATGAGCTGAACATGACTATTGTTATTTACGCATTTTGTATTATAATGATACATATCATATGCTATTAATGTAAGTTTGTACTTCGTCAAGTATTTCTCAAACTAAACCAACATGTTAACAACAATTTCATGTAATTTAGACAACAAGCAAATCCAAATTAAATAAAGTTCTAAACAATTGAAACTATTTAATTTATATAACCAATATAAGGTTGTCCTACTGTTTCATGTGTTATAGCAAATATTTTTATTGATAAAGCACTTCTAGACTTAGGAGCAACTGTAAATCTTCTTCGTTATTCACTATCAACGGCTAGAGGTAAAACAACTAGACTCCAATTAGCTGATAGCTCTGTAAAGATACCTAAAGGAGAAAAAAAATGATGTTTTGATTAAGGTTGGAGAGTTAATATTTCCTATTGATTTCATAGTTTTGGATATGTAGCCAATTTCCAATCTCAAGGGTCAGATCCAGGTCATTTTCGGAATACCATTCTGAACCACTTGAAATGCTTTGATTAATTTAGAACCCGGCAAATGAAATTGTTCTTTGAGAATATGATTGTAGTTATTAAAAATATAATATATTAACAAAAAATTGCCTTTTTTTTCTTACACAGTAGGATAACATTGTGTGTAACTCTATTCGGAGATTTAGCTAAAAATGAAGGATCAATTATTGAAGACAATATCGACAACTATAATAGCACTATCAGATTTTAAAATATCAGTGTACACAGGTAACATATTTTTATTATTGAATTGCAAATTAAATATCAATAAATATCAAATTATAATTATAACTATGATATATCCAGGGGAGATGTGCATGGCTTCGGAAATTGCATCAACAATATGTATCAACCCTGAAATACAGCTTGCTAAGGACATGCAAGAATGGTAATTCAAAAAAGAAGAAGCAATGTAACTTAATAAATTAAAATTTTAAAATTATATGCAGGGCTCATTCAAAAGACGATATCAAGACCAATGGTCCTTCATCAAGGCTATTCAGAAATGCAGTAAAAATGAAAATTGTTGACATTATGCAAGCATCACAAAAATTATCAGAGGTATGATATTGTAAATTCTACTATAAAATAATAATGAATCGAGAGCTTCAGTTTCACAACGAGCTGAGATAAATAAATTTAGTTTCATTGGTAAGATATAAAGTAAACAAGATTTTTTTACTATAGTGCCTAAAATTTTATTACAAAATGATATGTACGATACTCTTTGGGATCTCACTTGAAGTTAAAATCATATGTACGATACTCTTTGGGATCTTACTTGCCATTATCATACTTCTCTGATCAAGGTTTCTACTTAAGCGAAGAGGAGAAGGCAGGTCAGCTTGAAGCAGTTTGCTGTCTATTTGTTCCAGCATTTGGAGGGGAATTCTGGCGAGTCCATATGTGAGTTAGACATCTTGTCACCTACTGCCGTCAATGAGTTGATGGAGAAGGCTAAGGCTTGCTCTTACACCCTTGCCAGTGCTGAGGGAGCTTTTCTTGCAGGAACCAAGTTTCGTATATTCCTTTGTCATGCACAGAAGTCCATTGAGCCCCGGACCCTGCTAGCAGGCTACCTTGTCCTCTGGTTGAAGAAATGTGTCGTTCCGTATCAGCTTTCAGATGCCTTACCTCTCGAGGTGCTCTTCCCTGCAGTTCAGATAGCTTATGGGAGGGAGCTTTCTCTGCTCCCAGCGATGGTTGCTGGCATCCATTGTGGGCTTAGGTATCTGGTCAGTGGTTTTGCGCAGGTGAGTTCTGAACCATCGACCGAGCTTATTTGTGCGAAGGTCGAGCTTCCTTATGCGTATCTGATGGCGTGGCTTGTTCTTCACCGTCCTGACTTGATGTCGACGCCCAGCACTGTTGATGTCCCTGTTCCTCTCGTGCAGCTGTTGGAGAGGAGCAGATGGCTCGGGAAAACATTCAGTGATGTACAATGAGAGCTTCAAGTTCGTAAGAGCTGGGAGTTCTTCAAGTATTTTCCTCACTTTTTGGGTCGCTATGGTGATGTGTTGATTGATGAGGAGAAACCCAGAACTAATCGGACTGCTCTCGATGTTGGTTGTTTCCGCTGGTTAATAAACATCCGCGTTGGGTATCTCGTTCTTCGCGTGAAGAATCGTTGTCACATAGAGCCTTACCTTCCCTGCCGTTTTGCTCGTCAGTTTAGCTACGACCAATTATATGTTAGGAATCCGAGCCGTGGTTTGAAGGTTGAGGGAGGGCTTATTGACGGTGTCCGGGCATGGCTATGGACTATGGTGGGCTGCACTGGATCCCATTTTGTTCTTCCTTCATATAGGCGTAAGCCGTTGACCTCAGTTGCAAGTGGTTCCTTTCTGCCAATGAGTCCGTAGGTGTGAGGAGTCTTTCAGAGTTGCAGTCTGAGCACTTGATTCAGGTCACTATGATGGCTGCTCGTAAGGCTGAGCTTGCTAGGAAACAGGGGAAGAAGCCTGCCAAACCTTCTCTCTCGATCAAAGACTGGATGGAAGACGATGAAGAGCTCCTTCCTACTGATGATGAGGACGAGACTTCTGAGGAGGAGTATGTGGATATAGATACTGACAAAGAAGAACTTAATGCAGGTTTGTCATGCTCTTTGGTCTTCTTTCTCAATTTCAATTGGTATCAACGAAAGATCTTGTTTACTTAATGAAATGACCCTTATCACCTCAGGTAGGATAGTCGACGATCATGAGTCGCTCGTTTCTCGTTATGCGAGATCCAGGCCTAGCGGCAAAGCTCCTATACAGGTTGAGACGCGTGGCAAGTCCGTGCACGAACGACCCGTTGGTTCTATGAGGGCTGGTATTCCGAAAAAAAAGAAAACCGCTCATAAACCACACGTCGGTCGGCGCCCCTATGGAGTGGATCTAGGAGACATCGCCGACGGAGAGGAAGGTAATATTTTATCGTTTTTATTGCTTTAAGATGATTTACCTTCTGGGATTCGTAATCATGTTTTATGTTCCAAGACTCTGTGAAGAGGGCGAACTTCCACCGGATCCTGTATTCCCTAGTTCTGATAACCTGGATAGCTTCATGCAGCAGATGTGTGACGCCATTCGTGACGGTTCCATGGATGTCGATGCAAACATTGATATTGAGCAGGTGAATAGTATTGAGCCCACCATTCCATGTTCAGGTATATCTACATCCGATGATACCCTACTCGAGTAGTATTTAGAAGAGTTAGGGAATTCATGATTCATTATATTTGTTTGTGCTTGGCTTTCTTTCAGATTATTTGAAGAATCCAAGCATGGAAAAAGAATCTTCTGTTCCTGCTGCAGGTATTTCTGAGCTTTCCCTTCTTTCCTCATCTTCTTATACATATATCCAACACTTAAATTATTCTGCAGGTGTCGTAATAGAGAAGCCAGTTGAGGATGAGGCCTTTCATGATGTAGGTTTCGAGGAACAGCGGTGTGCCTCTGCACCGAGTTTCTCGGGACCCGATGTTGGATTATTAGTCGATATGCTGGCTGAACAGGCCACCAGAGGAACCGTGGGACCACCCTTTGAGAGTGATTCGTTCACAGGTATATATCTGATTTCCTTCATTTTGCTTCATCTTTTGTCTGACTAATGAAGGATTAATATTACAGTACCAGTTATTGGTACTGATTCAGTAATGATCCCCGGCATATCTAATTTACCTCGGATTGACGGACGTGCAAGTATGCATACGATCTAGGACGTCATGTTCCTTTTCATTTATCTGATTTTTTTTACTAATAGAGGGGTGTAATCATAGGACCAGCCACTGGGACCGATACCTTTATGACTCCTGGCATTCCCCTTGCATCTGAGGACGATGGACTTGCAGGTATGCATACGATCTTATCATCCCGATTTTCCTTATTTGTTCAAATTTCCATTTTGACTAATAAAGACGTGTAACTCTAGGACCAGCCGTTGTGCCTGATGCCACTATAGTTTCTGGGACCGATAGTTTGCATAAAAGCGGTGTCTCCCCGCCACAGCCGAGAGGTATAACCGATTTGTCTACAGGGATTGATATACCCTCCATGACTATTCCTGTCGTTATCTCGGAGCCTGTCGGACCTCAGCCCGAGGGGACCTCTGTTGGCGTTGGTATGCTCGGAATTTGCCTTTAAATTCCCTTATCGTATTCGATAATCTCTTAGCTTTTCACACTGTTGCTTGTAGGATCTCGATCCTCTCTATATGAGCATGTCCGCGCCTTTTTGGCCGATACCGATCCCGACAAAGACATTTTTCGTACAGACCTCGGTCTTTTTACCATCTTTTTTAACGGCATGATCGAGAAACTTCTTCATCGAGGATATTGTTTCGATCAGTTCAGGCGTTCCTTTTCTCGTCACATGACGATGTTCAGAGAAGAAGGATATCCAGAGTTGGCCGATTCCTTCACCGTCGATTTTACTGTTCTAGAGTCGGAGATCCGAGAGTTGAAGGAATTGAAGGCTAATGGGGCTTCTTCCTTCGTGTCCTCTTAGATGGAGCATAGGCTGGCACAGTGGCGCGACCTGAGATCTTCCATCGACCGCGAGCTTCAGTCACATGAGAGTTCTGTTGCGCAGCTGATGGCTACTGTGGCGAGGAAGGATACAGATAGAGCCGGATTACTCAGCTCTTTGGATTCCAGTCACGAGGAAGTGGCTAGGTTGAAGGAGGCCTTGAAGCACGCCGAGGAGTCCGTCACTATTATTACAGAAGAACTGGCTGGATTAGAGCGTTCTCGTGGACAGGCACTCGAGAAGCTAGGATCTACACAGGAGAGATTGATGAAGTTAAAGAATGAAGCCGTGAAGATCTTGAGTAGTTCTGAAGAATCTGTCCGAGCTGGTCTGCAGGCAGAACTTGAGCAGATTTATATAGATAGGCTTTCTAGTTTAGAGTCTCATGTTCTTAGCCGCCAACTGCCTTCGGGCTAATAATCTTTTTATTGTACGCTTTGACCTGATCTATTAATAGAGACTCGGTGTTTGATTTCTTTATGATATTTTTTTATTTATTTTGAACCCTGCAATGATAAGATTTACAAGATTTTTGGCAAACCCCCAGCCATCAACGGGTTTGATATGCCTTTACCGATTACCGTTTGAATCGGGCTAGCATGTGAATTATTAAAACCCATCTCACATGTAACGTTGCGCTAAGAGAATTGCTTTTCTTAGACTTAATGCTATGACTTTGAATACATAGACTTCACCATTTCTTATAGGGAAAAGGTACCCCGCACCGCGTATTAGACGACGACTTATCCCTGCTTAGGCTTCGGGATAAAATTCCCCGGGTTTAGACCCTGGTGTCTTTTTCAATCGGCGAAAGATTAAACCGGCAATGCGTGTTAGACATAGACTTTGGAATTTTTGGCAAACCCCCAGCCTTCAACGGGTTTGATGTGCCTTTACCGATTACCGTTTGAATCGGGCTAGTATGCGGATTGTATAGATCCGTTCTGCATGTAACGTTGTGCTAAGAGAGTGAATTCTCTGAGACTTTGTGCTATGATGTCGAATACATAGGCTTTATCATTTCTTATAGGGAAAAGGTACCCCGCACCGCGTATTAGACGACGACTTATCCCTTCTTAGGCTTCGGAATAAAATTCTCCGGGTTTAGACCCTGGTGTCTTTTTCAATCGGCGAAAGACTAAACCGGCAACGCGTGTTAGGCGTAGACTTATCTCTATTTAGGAGTTGAGATAAAATTCCCCGTATACAAAGTGCCCGGATTGGAGATTAGGAATTATGTCTTTTCTAAGAACAAAGACAGACTGGAAAATGAGAGAGGAAGAATTTTATATTCTATCTCCCGGTACTGAAGAGGAAGAATTTTATATTCTACCTACAGCTGGAAAGGAAACTCAAGGTGGGATCTCCACCCCCAGAATCCGAAAAGACGAAACTAGGAGTGGGATCTCCACTCCGAGAATCGGAAAGGTTCAAACGACCCTAACTTTTATAGGATTGGTCATTTGAATCAAAAGAATCCATCATTCATTGAGGAGAAAGCCCAATTTCGATCCTAACTTTTATATGTTTGGTGGAAAAAGGAACAAAGGCAGACTTTCGTTTATCGAAAAGGAATGACTCGGTCTTAGCCCTGGTATTTGTAGGCTTGACTAAGTGAGATTGGGAACAATCCTAACTTTTATAGGTTTGATTGTCCGAACTGAAAGTGGACCTCTCGTTCATGGGAGGAATCGAGAGAGGAATTTGGCTTTGGTCCTAACTTTTATAGGTTTGACTTGAAAGCAAAGAGGGTGAAATACAGGTAGCAATGAAAATACCAACTCGTACTATCACCCACAGGGGGACTTCAATGCTAAGTAACTAGGACCTAACATGTTGAGTCCGAGAATCGCCAACGACTGGTGGATAGAAATTTTGGTGAATCCACCGTCGATTAATTTGATCAGTGGATGGTTTGGTGAGGGAAGATTAACCTATCAAAGGATTAGATCTCGTCTCACAAAAATAACTCATGAGGGTTAGAATTTGACAATAATAAGAAGAAACATTCCGACGTTCGGAGTTCGAACGTGGATTTCTTATTCATCTCTTCTACAGTGACTGAGTTATCCCTAAGAATACCACATGTTGTATTCTTCCGGGAACTTTTCGATACATTAGTTATCCTGAAGATACTAAGTATAGTATTTTTTTAGGAATTTACCATTTATCGGCATCATAAGTCGGTCGCCGTCCTTGGTGACTAGGCGATATGCGCCACTCGAGTAAACTGTCTCTACTACGAATGGTCCCTCCCATTTGGGTTCAAATTTGCCCTTCTTCTTGGAGTTAAGGATCATAGGCCGCCTTTCGGTTAGAACCAAATCCCCTTCTTTAAAACTCCTCTGTCGAACCTTCTTGTCGAAAGCTCGAGAGATTCTGGCTTGGTAGAATTCGATATGCTGTTGAGCCTCTAAACGCTTTTCATCTAGCCTTTCAAGCTCCTCAAGGCGCTTCTGATGTTGCTCTTCGGTTGTCATTTGGGTCGCAAGGGCGATTCAAAGTGACGGGATTTGAATCTCCAATGGAAGGACAGCTTCACATCTGTATACCAGTGAATATGGGGTCGCTCCCGTCGGTGTGCGCACTGTGGTCCGATAGGCCCATAGAGCCGCGCTAAGCTTATCATCCCAGTCTCGTTTATTAGTTTTCACGAGTTTTGACAGAAGCTTTATGATAGTCTTATTGAAGGCTTCGGCCAATCCATTTGCTGTGGGATTGTAAGCTGTCGACGAGATGTCCTGAATTTTGAATTTTTCGCAAAATTTGATGAATGCATTGCTGACGAATTGAGGACCGTTGTCATGTATGATTCGTCTCGGGACACCATGCCGGTAGATGATATGGTGTTTGATGAATGTAATGACGTTGCTCGTTTTAACTTCTCTGAGCGGAACCGCTTCAGCCTATTTGGAGAAGTAATCGGTAATTACCAGGATGAACCGGTCACCTTTGACTGACGGGGGATTTATAGGGCCAATAATATCCATTCCCCAGGTCTCAAACGGTCATGACGTAACCGAAGGATGCAGATGCTCCGGAGGTTGATGCATATAATTCGCATGTGTTTGACATGCATGACACTTTCGGGCATACGCGATTGCATCACTCATCATGAAAGGCCAAAAATATCCCATTCTTCTGATACGGTCATAAAGCTTAGGGCCAGGTTGGTGTGCACCACACTCTCCTTCATGTGCCTCTCTAAGGACTTCTTCAGCTTCTTTAGTTGATAAGCAACGTGCTAGCAACCCATCGTACCCCCTACGGTATAGCGTTCGATTCTCCGTATTATAGTAGAATCTTGGTGCTCTTCGTCTGATTGAATCTCTTTCCTTCACGTCTTCTGGCAAGATTCCATGCAAGACGTAATCGATGATGGGGAAACGCCAATCTCGGGGTTCATACTCAATTTGAGTTGAGTGTGTTTCCTTGATATCTTCTTCTTTGTCCTCTTCATCATAGATCGGCACTAGGAGTTGGTGAGTCCTTACTGTAACAAACTGTTCTGTTTCAGGAGGCTGCGCTAAGGATACGGCTAATGCCGCTAACGCGTCTGCGTAAGTATTCTGCAACCGTGGAATATGTTCGATAAAGAATCCTTCAAATGATTCTGTCATCTCCACTGCCATCCTATGGTATGGTATTAAATCCTGGCTTCGGACCTCGTACTCTCCCTGAACTTGTTTAACTATCAGTTGAGAATCACCGAAGGCTTCGAGATACTCAACCCCTAGTTCTTTGGCGAAACTGAGTCCTATGAGTAATGCATGATACTCGGCTACGTTATTTGAGCACGGTTCGGTCAACGAGTAAGCTCGAGGCATTACGTGTTTTCCTGGGGAAACTAAGACGACTCCAACCCCGGAAGAAATTTTAGAACCTCCAGGAGTACTCGCTACATTTGTTGCTCGTGAAGCGCCGTCGAAGTACAAACGCCATACTTATTGGTGTGAAGTTGCGTTGACTTCGTGGGTTTCATCAGGTAGGTCGTCATATATCTCGGCGATGTCCGTAGTTGGATTAGCTGCCAGGAGATCACAGATGGCCTGTCCTTTTACTGACTTCTGTTGTTTAAAATGTAAGTCATATTGGGACAAGAGTAAGGCCTATTTTGCTAACTGCCAATTCATGAAAGCTGGTTGAGTCATGAATACTCGGACTGGGTTAACTTTAGAGATAACATAAATGGTCTGTCCAACCAGGTAATGCCGCATCTTCTGAATAGAGAACACTAAAGCGAGGCATTCTCTCTCGATCATGGGATATCGAGATTCAGCGCCTACCATGGTTCGGTTTAAATAATATACCGCCTGCTCATGACCGTTATCGTCATCTTGTGCAAGTAATGCACTTAATGAGTGGCTCGTCGCCTTGACATAAATCAAGAACGGTTTGCTTGATTTCGGTGCGACGAGTACGGGAGGTTTTGAGAGATATTCTTTAATACTCTCGAATGCCTTTTGACAACCGTCGTCCCATACGAATGACACGCCCTTCTTTGTGAGCTTGGAGAACGGTTGGTATTTTCCTGAAAGGTTCGAGATGAACCGACGGATATAAGCTAATCGCCCTTGTAATCCTCTGAGCTCCTTGAGGTTTCTCGGCGGTTGTAATTCATTAATCGCCTTTACTTTATCAGGGTCGATGTGAATACCTTTGGTGGTGACGACGAATCCCAGGAATTTACCACTGGACATTCCGAGGAAAGACTTGGTAGGATTCATTTTTAATTGATGGGCTCGCATCAAGTCGAACATGGTCTTCAAGTCCTTAATGTGATCTTTCTTATCACGACTGTTCACGATCAAATCATCCACGTAACATTCGACAGTCTTCCGAAGATGCTCATGAAAAATCTTTGACATGGCTCGCTGATAAGTGGCACCTGTATTCTTTAAGCCGAAGGGCATAACCCTGTAGCAGAAAACGCCAAGGGGTGTTCTAAACGCGGTATGCTTTTCATCATCTGGATGCATTTTTATTTGATTATATCCAGAGAAACCATCCATGAAAGACATCCTCTCGAATCCGCACGTATTGTCGATAATGACATCCGTGATGGGAAGGGGTAAATCATCTTTTGGGCAGGCAGCGTTGAGGTCTCTAAAGTCGATACAAAGCCTGATTTTCCCGTTCTTCTTAAGAACCGGGACAATATTGGCAAGCCACTCTGGATGTTGCTCTTCCCTAACGAAGCCCGAGTCAATAAGCTTTTTATCTTCGGTTTCGATTGCCTCCATCATTTGCGGACGAAACCGTCTTTGTTGTTGTTTGATAGGTTTGACATCCGGCTTAATATTGAGACGATGCGTCGCTACGTTTGGATCGAGCCCTGGTATGTCTTCATAATTCCAGGCGAATACATCGATGTACTCCCTGATAAGAGAGATTAACTCCTCTTTCTCCTCGGGTAGGAGACTGTCGCTAATGAATATCGGCTTCGGATTTTCCTCGCTTCCCATATTCACTTGGACTACTTGATCTTCGGTAGGAGGTTCTCTTTGTTCGAACCTATCACCGTACTGCATGTTTAAGTGACGAACCCAAGGATCTTCCCAAGTCGGCATCTGATCGTCTTCTTCTATTGTCGCTGGATCAACCGTAGCCATGTTCGACATTAGCTTTTTAAATATTTCACCAAGACTAGCGTCGGAATCCCAAGCCGAAGAGTCAGAAGAATATCCATTTCTAGCTTTGTTAGTAATTTGATCAATGACTTGCCAGCAACACTCATCGTCGGATGAGGAGACATAACCTAGACCTCTTTTGTGACGATAATAATCATCGGGTTTTCCTTTTGGTACATAAGCCATTCGAGGCGGAACTCGCGGACCTCGACCAAAGCAAAGACCCTCTCCTAGCGTGAAATCATATCCATACTTTTCCATCATATTGCGCGCTTTCGTGTTATACCTGAATAGATGAGGAGTAGGTTTATCATCATCGTCTTCCTCCTCCAAGAAGTGGTCGAGTATCGGAGATTCTTTTCCTTTACCGTAGACGACTTCTTTCCCGCCTCCTGTCCTTGCGGGGATGACTAGCGTCGTTCCGCACGGGTCTTGTACCTGCTTTTTCGTCATGCAAAATGATTGAAGTGACATATACAAGTCAGGGTTATCATAAAGCTCTTTAGTGACATTATCAAGACACATCAAGTACTCTAAATCATCGTTTATTGATAGTTCTTCGGCAAGTTGCCAATTACAACTACTTTCCGATGATTCTTCATCGTCAAGATTGATTACAATGGGTACAATGTCATTTAATACAAAACCACCATCATAATCAAACCCAGCTTCGGTATCAGCTTCATCCCCGCTGTCCGTCCCTTGGGCCGATGGTTCAGTATCGGATGGTAAAGAAATATAAAGAGGTAAATATAAGTTTTTTCACATAACTTAAGCTAATTAAAACAACTGAAATTTATAAAATTTTCCAACAACATGGTTCACAAACTCATAGACCTTGATTTATTTTATTGACTTAACATTTATTTTTCTAATACTTGTCTCAACTCATTTTTTCTTCTCCTGACGAAATTTCCATATAGCTGCTAGAATTTCCATAGCTTTAGCAAACAATTTATCTGCTTCTTCTTCATCTTTGATTTTAACAGCAAAAGGGACATTAACTTCAGGAGTAGCAGGAGCATCTTCGCTAGGTACATAATCAGTATCTGAATTTTCAACCTTCACTTTTTTGTTAACTTCAAAAGAACTCTCCTCCTCATCATCATCATCATCATACTTCTCAATGGAAGGTTCTTCTTCATAATCATTTGATGAAATTTCTATAATTTCCTTGTCATTAACAAACTTTTTAAATTCATATTGTTTAGGAACTGATTTCCGGACAGTACGTTTCAACAACATCTGTTATGAAACCATGAAAGGAATTATTAATATAACTATAATATAAGTATTGACATTATAGAGATCATATTGGCTGCCACAAACACTATAATAACATGATAAAGCAAGGAAGTATTGAAATAAAACAAATAAGTATAAATGTTCAAGCTCGAACTTTTGCAGTTTAAAGCAATGAAACACAATAGATCGAAGATGATTCTGAATGGGACGTAATAGACTCTGTGATTGTGCAAGTTCAATGTGTTAAGTAGAAGTTGAACATATTTTGGTTAGTTAAAGAAGATATGTGGAACTTGTGTTTATGTAGTAAAGGATGTGGCTCATTGGACCTAAGAGGATACCATGGCACTGGAAAATAATTGACCTTTTCCACACAGGCAACAACTGTAATTTTTTCCTAATCTAACATAATAATATACTGTAAAATATACTGTATTAATACAAAGTTGGATAATTACGTAACCTAACATAATAAGATATGTGAAAATATTATATAATTAATATTACTGATACCAGTTAACTCATAAACAACTATATATTATAACTGCTTATATATGACTCATAACAAATATAAATATTTGTACTGATATGAGTGAATATGATGCAACTTTCATGTAATATACAACTACTGACAGATGTAAGATATACATTAAAACTATATCTAATAACACGTGTAGATATGCAACTTATTTTCATTCTACAATCTGACTTTATTATAGTACATGAATACATAATGCTGTGCTACCTACACTTAATTATTCTAACATCTTGGCATTTACATTAACTATGTAATTCTGTTTGACATAAGCATATGCTATAGCAAAACTTGGTTTATGAGCAAAACTTGGTAATGGACTTGAAGATATCATGTTCATGAATTTAGCAAAACTTTGTTTATGAGCATAAATATAACTAATGATTAATTTTTCTATCTGTTCGCTAGTATTTGCATATGTGGTTCAGTGAAGCTATTTTTTCACATTCATAAAACATACAAACAAATATTATGTCAACAGGTAAACAAATATATAATTAAAACAGTAACTTCATATATCCCAAAAACCCCTTATTGTCATTTGCTAAATAATGATTTCACAAATTAAAAAAATAAATGTCATTCAAAATTATACTGTGTGTATCTGCAGCATTAAACAAAGGTGATCTCACATTTTGTATGTAATACGTGCAAAGCACGTATAGTAAAAAAATAACTTGATTCTTTTGAATGATATCTTTTTGACGCAGATAGTGCAAGAGTGATACTTTTTGACGCAGCAGAAACTCTGATAGGATGCAAGGCTCAGATATTCATCGCTGATATAAAAGAGGTAACTTCTTACTTTATTACATTTTATACATATAAAACCATATGTTTCATGTATAAGAACTTAATTGTTTCCTCATTAAAACAGAAGAATAATCAAAGTTCGTTCTTCCAAAAGTTTGTGCTAAACATCGGAAAGATATACAAGTTCCTTGGGAAGTTGGATGAAAACTCAAAGGATGAACGTGCACAAGGAAAGATAATAGCATAAGAAATCGAAATCCAGGAAGACATCGCAATCAACATTGACGACGATGATGTGGTTCTCGAATTACCAAAAAAGAAGATAAAGGTGGAGAATGAATGATCAAGGGACCAAACAAAATTTAACATGAACAATTTTTAATTTTGAATACATTTACAAATCTGTTAAGGATTTCTAATAAGCTATTCATATGCTTTTAAGATGATAATCTGTTAAATGTAATTTGTTAGGACAATTTATGAATTATAAGCATATGCACATATAGTTGTTTGATAACTATTACATGCTTTGATTAATTATGCAATTATTAACTTAAATTTATCATTCAATTGTGTGAATCTAAATACAATGTGAGAAATACAATTTCGATTCTTCATAATCATGTGCTTGGACCATTTAAATTATTGTATTTATAGATGACGTATGTGCAAGATGACGTATAATCAAGAAGAGGTCGTCTACAATGTGAGAAATACAAGTATCGATAAGTTATTATTGATTTCTTCTGTATATAAAATTCAATCTTTTTGGCAAGTACCAATAAGTTATCATTGATTTCTTTTTTTTTTAAATTTAATCTTGAGAAGAGTTGAGCTTGTCTATTATAAGCCACATGACTATCTTGAAAGGATCAACGATTTTAAGGCAGCTGCAAGGGTGGCCTTGAGAAGAGTTGACCTTGTCTATTATAAGCCACATGAAGTTTATGACCCAATGAGGTTTGTTATTTTGCTTATATCAGGTTTACGCTTAATCTTTCATATTGATTTGATGCAGCTTCAATAGAGTTTATCAGGTCTCAGATTCTAACAGAAGCTCTGGGTAGGAACTGCATATTTAGATTTGCATCTCTAACTTCAGGTTTGTTCATGGACTTGTAATCTTTTTCAATGTTTAAAAGATGTC
>BQKN01065351.1:15350-27134 GCA_022839385.1 Asparagus kiusianus
ATGAACATGTTTGTTATAATTATTGATCAAGTCGAAGTTTGTTATAAACCAAGAAGTCAGTTTGTTATAATTATTGATGAACATGTTCATTGGTATTTTCATGGAAGGATAAGTTTATTATTGAATGAAAAGTTTTAATGGATAAGATCAAGTCAGAAGTTTGTTGCCCTGTAGGAAAAATGTGATTCCATTGTTTTAGTTGGGATACAAACAACAAACTTGGGCTCGTCCATCCCACTTTTTCTAATTGCGATACAAAATCAGGGTTCGTCCATCCCACTTTTTCTAATTGCGATACAAAATCAGGGCTTGCCCATCCCACTTGATGAAAATACTTTAACTGATGTATAAATCAAACCAGGATTCTACTTAATTAAAAAGAAATGAAAGATATTGAACCTAAATATTTATTTTTTGGAAAGCATTATATACTAATAATGTCTACTAAATTTGGGTGCATGTAGCGGTTGTGTGAACAAGCTTAAGACATTTTCAAAGGCAATGATACTCAAAAAGAAAGTATGCAACTCTGGTTAGCAATTCAATCAAGAGGATCAGCTCACAAATCAAAATAAAGGTCCTGCAAAAAAAAAAGAATCCAAAAAAAATCAAAGATACAAATGAGACTTTGAAAAGGTAAAAGTTTTAACAAAGTACCATTAAAATTAGTTGACTTAAAAAAGATAAAGACAAATGTAGCAAGTGATTCTCTTGTGGATCTTCAACAAAAAATAGGGTAGGGCGGTTTAATGCAGAGAATGCTAAAGATAGCAGGTGATATTTAAAGGGAAGGACAAAGTTTAATAAGTATATTGGAATTTATATGGGATTTTGAAATTTTCATGCGTGAATATATGTACTCACACATTACGTATTTCAAAGGCTTAGTCAAGCTTCTAAAGCCTTGAGCTTGGATTTACATCCACATCATCAAACATTACTTTTAGGCATATTCTTGTGACAATATTTGATCGATCGATCACGTTATAGATGCAACCAATGTACTATCACCCAATTGTAGGCATCGAAAATTGCCGATAGGTCCCCACTCACAGCTCGGTGTTAACGATCGATGATTAGACGATGCTACCCAGTTCACAAGAGCTCAAATGATGCCGGTGAGCGACTAAAGCAAACCGACGGATTACGTGAGCCGACAGAACGTCAGAATCACGAGGATACGGGTTGACCGAAAACCCCGCGATCACCGCAATTGGACCAACGCCCGCTGTGCCCCGATCACCCCACGGATAATCCAACCATCGGGGCCTACAGAGCTCGCCGTCACGATTCCAACGCATCTGAAATCACTCAAATCCGAGTTCGGACGAAAAGTCAACGGCGAGTCAACGGCAGAACAACGGCACAGCCTCGGACTGCGTTGGGACACCCAAATGGGCCTCGGCAGGCCCGAGACACCCGAGGGGTGTCTTGGCAAAGCCAAGACACCCCAGGGGTGTCTCGGCCAGGCCGAGACACCCCAAGGGTGTCTCACATCAGCCCCCCCTCTTGTTCGCCTATAAATAGGCCCCTAGGGCCTCCTTTGTGAGGGGCTCCTGATTTTGCTCTCAATTCAAGGCTGAATTATCTTAGCCAAGGATTGTTCTGCAAGAGAGCGGCGAAGCCCTGCCGGAGTGAGGAGTCAGAGTCTGCAAGATAGCGGCGAAGCCCTGCCGGAGCAAGGAGTAAGGCGTTCTTCATCAGCTCCCTTCATTCACCCATCCTTTTCCTTGGTGTTGTCCTTCGCAGGCAACACTAAGAAGAGCTATTATCTCGCGTTAGTCGAGATATACGCTTTAAACTTCTAGATCTCACGCGGATCGACGAAGTTCTGTTTCTATATCCCTCCGCGGATAGACGAAACTCTGCCGGATTTTACCGGAAAGGATCTTGAAGAGTCGGCGGTCCACGGATATTGACGTCCCTGTCACAGGCCAACAACCCACGCAAGCGAGACCGTACCAAACCGGGATCTCGTGTTTATTTTCGTTAAAGTTGTAACCCTTTTGTTTTCATTTTATCCTGTTGTAACGCTTGAAGTTGTAACAGATCTCGAAAAAAAGAGAACATCAATGAAAACAGCAACTTTTACCGGAAACAAGCTGGCGACCACAGTGGGAGCCACCGATCACGTTGCCGAGATCGGAGTGACGCAACCGGTCTTCAAGATCCGGGTGAATGAAGAGGTCGAGTACGAGTTCGACCAGCAGAAGTATGAAGAGTACCTCTCCTCCTCCTCCTCCAGATCTGCCTCTCCGCACCAGCGCAGGAAGAACCCATCTCCAAAAAGGGCTTGCGGGATCTCCAACTCCTCAATTCAAGACCCCGCCGTCGCTGCTGCTACACTTGCACCACACAACGGCCTTGCGTCGATCAGTGTGGTCAAGAACGTAGATCCAACAGCACCAAAGGCAATGGGTGATGTTGCTCCAACTCCATCAAAAAGGGCGATCCAAAGACGTCGCCAACGCCTCGCTCAACAGCTCGCCAGGGCCAAGGAGTCGAAAGATGGAGTGCGCTATGAAGAGGATCTGAAGTCGAGGCAGCGACAAGAGCAACGGCAAGCAATCAACCTCCCCTCCAAAACAGAAGCAAACGAGTGGATCCGCGTCAAGAGGAACCGCTCCACGCTCGAGGAGCGAATCAAGAAGCGCCGCGCTCTATTTGCACATGCCCGGATCCTCCTGAAGAAGGCAGAGGAGATGCAGCAAGAAACGGTGGTCAAAACACCGTCCAAAGGTAGATCGGTGTGGGTTCCTAAATCGACACCAACACTTCCAGCAAAGAAGGGCAAGATTATCGCCCAGAGTTCAACCAAATCAGAGCATACTCCTCCTGTACCGGCACCCTCAACGGAGCCAGGTAAAAAGGGGGATCATTCAAGATCCCAGGTTCCTTTGCCGGGTCGCCTTGGTCCCTCACCGGAGAACCGAGGTAGAATACCCGTCAAAGAACGGCTGGGACCATTGAAAGGTCCCCAAATTAAAAACCAGACCGGGGGTCGAATCAATCCCCCCAAGAAAGATGAAAAAGGGAAAGCCCCTATCACCGACCGCACCGGGTTGCGAGTCGAACTAAAAGAGCCCGTTCGATTTTTACGCCCCCAAAAGCGTAAAATTGAACGGGCCACTCTTGAAAAATCTAACCAAGTTTTGCATTCCCAAAGGGAAACACACTCGTCTGAGGATGAGCGTGTTATACCAAGGGACACCTACCAACACTCTGTAGGTTGCTCCAGCTATCAAGCTGATGAGCTGTACTACAGGGCCGGGGGTGTGGGAAAATCTCGAAAGAGATACATGCAGGATATGGAGTCCCGCTGCCCGTGTGCCAACATTATCAAGGCAGTGCTGTCCGAGTGTTGCTGTGCTCAGACCCCAACAAGAATCTCGGTGTTCGAGAGACTCTCCAAGCCGAAGCGTTTCCACAAGAAGAAATCGCTCCGCCGAGAGGATGAATACTCGAAAGTGTCAGTCAACATGACCGGCAGAGGGGGATCAACACCACGTCTCAACTTGGATCAGCTTGCCGAGGCATCCCGATGCATGACGTGGTTGCGGTCGGGAACCATCAAACGAAAGAACTACCCAAGAGTACACAAGGGACTTTCCCTAGAAGAAGAGGAATCCGATGCTGATTCTGATACCTGCTCCGCCGTCGCATCCGACGACACAACTTCAAGTGCGGGCCAACCTTATGAATCGCTCATGATCAGCGCCGAACAAGTATCGAAGATACTTGAAGAAGCCCTGGCCAAGCAAAAGGAGAGCTTCAAATTCGAGATGGACATGGCCATGCAACGGATGAGGGAGATGCACGACCAACAGATCGCGGCGATGACGGCTCACCAAGGAGAACCGAGTCAACGCCATCCAGAGGAGCAGGAGCGGGAAGCGGATAATGTCAACATCCCTCCCGTCAATACCAACACTCCCAGAAGCCACTCGAAGACCGAGACGAGCGAGGACAGGAAGATGAAAGACTTGGAGAGCAAAATCAATGCGTTGATGAGTGCTCAAGAGGTAAAAAGGTCTGGTATACCCTGCCCCTATCCAAGGGAGTGGGAATCAATCCCATATCCGGCAAAGTTTAATCTAATTAACTTTACGCCGTTTGATGGGAAGGGTTCCCCTACCCAGCATTTAATCTATTTCAAGTCTCATTTGGGAATCATTTCCGGAAATGAGCCCCTCATGGTGCGGTCATTCGTCGGCACTCTTCGCGGAGCTGCCTTCGATTGGTATCGCCGTCTCAAGCCCGGGAGCATCAACGGCTGGGATGACATGGAGGACATGTTTCTAACCAATTTCTTTGATGATGACACCGAGATTTCGATCGGCACGCTATTCGATGAAAAACAGAAGAATGGCGAAACGGTCGAAAACTTCGTGAAGAGATTCCGGAACAAGGCTATGAATTGCAGGGATCCAGTCAGCGAGGATTTCATCCTTGAGACTTGCCACAACAACCTAACCCTCGACATCCTCGAAGCTATGGGAATGGCTCCATCAAAGACTTGGAAGGACCTAAAAGTGCGGGGAGAGCGAGCCGAGCGATTCCTCAAGAGGAAAAAGGCAGAGAGGGGACAAATACCCGACAATGCCCCGCAACCAAATTTTACCCCCAAGGGTAAAGGGAAGGCACATGCAAATGCGGTGGTCGCAAATCAAGTTTTTGAAGTGCAAGCACAACCGCAACAGCAGCAGCAGCCGCAGCAGCAGCAACAGAGGGCACCTCAACAACCCAGGTGGCAACAACAGCCCCAGAAGCAAAAGGTTGGGGAGCCAAGGTTCCCAAAGGTCTACTCATTCAAGGAGGATGAAATCCCGGGTATTTTCAAATACCTCGTGGAAAACAACAAGATCAAGCTGCCGCCAATTCAGGATCAAGAAGATGCCAAGAGGGTCAACGATCCGAAATACTGCGCATTCCACCGAGCGGTGCACCATCCTACCAAGGTATGCTACGCTCTTAAAGACAAGATTTAGGCCCTGATCGATGTTGGGGTCATCACTATGAAACAGCCCAAAGAGAAGAAAGTGGGTGCAAACACCGTATCCATTAGCTTCGGATCTGTTCCCTCGAGTTGGTTCCAACACGAGTCAGTGATCAAAGCGGCGGTGAAGACGGTGAATGATGATCCGCACCAGCAGCGTCAGAAAGGGCTTGTGCCACACACAGCCCCGAACGGCGAGATTTTGTGGGTTCATCCGGACTTGATCGCAGATGAACAGTGGGCCGGGACCTCTTCCACAAAGAACAAGAAGAAGTCGAAGAGGAAGGGCAAATCCTGTTGCGGGGCCTCTGCTATACCGGGGGTGGATGACGACAGAATTCCAACCTTCCCGCTTTCTGAAGACGAGCAGGAAGCCTTTGCAACTCGAAGCGGGAACGAATATCACTTCAAGTATCCGGACGCCTCCGAGCAGTTGGGTACTAAAACCCCTCCTTCCAAGACACTGGCGGAGTTGGGAATTCCAGCAATTCCCCCAACACCAGCGGTGGCTACGGAGAGAATCCCGTAGAAGGATAAGGGAAAGGAGCTTGTACGTCAAGAAGTGCAGAACCCGAGGCAGCCTCGATTCAATAATCCAATTGGACGAGACAAACCGGGGATTACAAGCTCTCCGCCTCATTTCGACATCATGGCGCAGTTGGCCAACATCCCGGCTATGATAACTCTCTACGAGTTGTTACGTCTTTCAAAGGATACACGGAAAGCACTACAAGAAGCCTTGAGTGATTCCGAAGCATTCTTGACTCGCATCAAACCATCTCCTGAAGAACCGGAGTCCTCAGCTCAACAATGCAATTTGGCGGCCCATCACTTTCCCTGCATTTCTTTCACCAAAGAAGACATGCAGACAAAGAACTCCAATCATGATAGGCCGTTGTACTTCACCGGGCATATTGGCTCCAGCGTTGTCAACCGGATCCAAGTCGATCCGGGTTCCGCTGTCAGCATCATGCCATTCCGATTGATGCATCATCTCGGAATCCCGACTAGCAAATTAGCGTCCACTGGCACGACGATTTACGGATTCAACACCAGCGGGTCCAAACCCTTGGGGAAGATCCGAATCAAATGCCAGATTGGAGATTTGAAGTCGGAAGTTACATGCTATGTGATTGACGCGGAAACATCCTATAATTTACTGTTGGGTCGGCCTTGGATCCACGGTAACCTTATAGTTCCGTCAACTCTGCATCAGTGCCTCAAATATGTGGGCACAGATAATGAAGTCAAGACGGTGGTCGCGGATAAGCAACCGTTCAAGGGATTGGAGAATTATTTCACCGATTCCCTTTTATACGGCGCTGAATCCGATACTGAACCATCGGCCCAGGGAACGGACAGCGGAGATGAAGCTGATACCGAACCAGGGTTTGATTATGATGGCGGTTTTGTTTTAAACGACATTGTACCCATTGTAATCAATCTTGACGATGATGAATCATCGGAAGATAGTTGTAATTGGCAACTTGCCGAAGAACTATCAATAAACGATGATTTAGAGTACTCGACGGGTCTCGATGATATCACCAACGAACTCTATGCTAACCCTGATTTTTATATGCCTCTTCAATCATTTTGTTTGACGAAGAAGCAGGTACACGACCCTTGCGGAACAACGCTCATCATCCCCGCAGGGATTGGGGGTGGAAAGGAGGTCGTCTACGGCAAAGGGAGAGCATCTCCGATACCCAACCACTTCATGGAAGAGGAAGACGACGATGATAAACCAGCCCGTCATCTATCCAGATACGATGCGAAAGCGCGCAACATGATGGAAAGGCACGGGTATGACTTCAAGATCGGAGAGGGTCTTTTCTTTGGTCGAGGTCCACGGGTTCCACCCCGGATGGCCTATGTACCGAAGGGAAAACCCGATAATTATTATCGCCACAGAAGAGGTTTAGGCTATGTCTCATCAGATGATGAGTGTGGCTGGCAAATTATCGACCAAATTGCTAACAAGACTAGGAAGGGATATTCTTCCGACTCTTCGGGTTGGGATTCCGACACTAGTCTTGGTGAGGTGTTTAAGAAGCTAATGTCGAATATGGTCACGGTTGATCCAACGACAATAGAAGAAGATGATGAGATGCCGACATGGGAAGACCCGTGGGTTCATCACTTAAGCATGCAGTACGGTGATAGGTTCGAGCAAAGAGAGCCTCCTACCGAAGACCAAGTCGTTCAGGTGAATATGGGAACCGAGGAGAATCCAAAGCCAATATTCATCAGCGACAGCCTCCTACCTGAAGAGAAGGAGGAGTTGATTTCTCTTATCCGGGAGTATATCGATGTATTCGCCTGGAATTATGAAGACATGCCAGGGCTCGATCCAAATATAGCAGTGCATCGTCTCAACATTAAGCCGGAGGTCAAACCAGTCAAACAACAACAACGACGGTTTCGTCCGCAAATGATGGAGGCAATTGAAGCTGAAGTTAAAAAGCTCGTCGATTCGGGATTCATCCGAGAAGAGCAACATCCAGAATGGCTCGCCAATATCGTCCCGGTCCTTAAGAAGAACGGGAAGATCCGAATATGCATCGACTTCAGAGACCTCAACACGGCATGCCTAAAAGATGACTTTCCTCTCCCCATCACGGATGTTATTATCGACAACACGTGCGGGTTCGAGAGAATGTCTTTCATGGATGGTTTCTCTGGTTACAACCAGATAAAGATGCATCCAGATGATGAGAAGCACACTGCATTCAGAACGCCTCTCGGCGTATTCTGCTACACAGTCATGCCCTTCAGCTTGAAGAATGCAGGTGCTACATATCAGCGAGCCATGTCGAAGATTTTTCAAGAGCATCTCCGAAAGACCGTCGAATGCTACGTGGACGATCTAGTCGTGAAAAGTCATGATAAGAAAGATCACATCAAAGACTTGAAGACCATGTTCGACCTAATGCGAGCTCATCAATTGAAGATGAATCCTACCAAGTCATTCCTCGGGATGTCCAGCGGCAAATTCCTGGGATTCGTCGTCACCACCAAAGGTATTCACATTGACCCTGATAAAGTGAAGGCTATCAATGAATTACAACCTCCGAGGAATCTCAAAGAACTCAGAGGACTGCAAGGGCGATTGGCTTATATCCGTCGGTTCATCTCGAACCTATCGGGAAAATGCCAACCGTTCTCCAGGCTCACAAAGAAGGGCGTGTCGTTTGTATGGGATGATGCTTGTCAAAAGGCACTTGAGAGTATTAAAGAATATCTCTCAAAACCTCCCGTACTCGTTGCACCGAAATCGGGCAAACCGTTCTTGATCTATGTCAAGGCGACGAGCCACTCATTAAGTGCATTGCTTGCACAAGATGACGATAACGGTCACGAGCAAGCAGTATATTACTTAAGCCGAACCATGGTAGGCGCAGAATCTCGATATCCCATGATTGAGAGGGAATGCCTAGCCTTAGTGTTCGCCATCCAGAAGATGCGGCATTATTTGGTCGGACAGACCATACATGTCATCTCCAAGGTTAACCCCGTCCGGGTGTTCATGACTCAACCGGCTTCCATGAGCTGGCGATTAGCGAAGTGGGCTTTACTCTTGTCCCAATACGATCTGCACTTCAAACAGCAGAAGTCAGTAAAAGGACAGGCCATCTGTGATCTCTTGGCAGCTAATCCAACTACGGACGCCGCCGAAATATACGATGATTTACCTGACGAAACCCACGAAGTCAACGCAATTTCACACCAACAAGTGTGGCGTTTGTACTTCGATGGCGCTTCACGGGCAGCTAATGCCACAAGTGCTCCTGGATGTTCGAAGGTCTCCTCCGGAGTTGGGGTGGTCCTAGTTTCCCCAGGAAAACATGTGATGCCTCGAGCCTATTCATTAACCGAGCCATGCTCGAATAATGTGGCAGAGTACAACGCACTGATTATAGGGCTCAATTTCGCCAAAGAGCTGGGGGTTGAGTATCTCGAAGCTTTCGGTGATTCTCAACTGATAGTTAAACAAGTCCAAGGAGAGTATGAAGTCCGAAGCCAGGATTTGATACCCTACCACCAGATGGCGGTGGAACTGGCGGAATCGTTTGAAGGTTTCTTCATCGAGCACATTCCGCGGTTACAGAACACCCATGCAGATGCGTTAGCAGCTTTAGCTGTATCCCTGGCACAGCCACCCGGGACAGAACAATTTGTCATGGTAGGAACTCACCAACTCTTAGTGCCGCTTCACGATGAAGACGACAAGGAAGAAGAGGTTCAGGAGGCGCACACAACTCAGGCTGAGTTTGAGCCCCGGGATTGGCGCTTCCCCATCATCGACTACGTCCTACATGGGATCTTGCCAGAAGACGTGAAAGAGAGAGAGTCGATCAGACGAAGAGCTCCAAGATTCTACTATAATGCAGAGAATCGAACGCTATACCGCAGGGGGTATGATGGCATGCTGGCACGTTGCCTATCAACCAAAGAAGCTGAAGAAGTGCTTAAGGAGGCGCACGAAGGAGAGTGCGGCGCGCACCAACCTGGCCCCAAGCTCTATGATCGTATCAGGAGAATGGGATACTTTTGGCCCTCCATGATGCATGAGGCAATCGTATACGCCCGGAAGTGTCACGCGTGTCAAGTACACGCGAATTACATGCACCAACCTCCGGAACATCTACATCCTTCGGTTACGTCGTGGCCGTTCGAGACTTGGGGAATGGACATTGTTGGTCCTATAAACCCCCCATCAGTCAAAGGTGACCGGTTCATCCTGGCGATCACTGATTACTTCTCCAAATGGGCTGAAGCAGTTCCACTCAGAGAAGTCAAGACGAGCAACGTCATTGCATTCATCAAGCACCATATCATCTACAGGCATGGTGTTCCAAGACGAATCATACATGACAACGGTCCTCAATTTATCAGCAACGCCTTCATAAGGTTCTGCGAAAAGTTCAAAATTCAGGACGTCTCATCAACGGCTTACAATCCCACAGCAAACGGATTAGCTGAAGCCTTCAACAAGACCATCATAAAGCTCTTGTCAAAGCTTGTGAAGAATAACAAGCGGGATTGGGATGATAAGCTCGGAGCAGCTCTATGGGCCTATCGTACCACAGTGCGTACACCGACCGGCGCAACCCCATACTCATTGGTGTATGGATGTGAAGCCGTTCTCCCTCTGGAAGTTCAAATTCCATCTCTTCGGATCGCTCTTGCAACCCAGATGACGACCGAAGAACAGCATCAAAAGCGCCTCGAAGAACTCGAGATGCTCGATGAAAAGCGCTTGGAAGCTCAACAGCATATTGAGTTTTACCAAGCCAGGATATCTCGAGCCTTCGACAAAAAGGTTCGACAGAGGAGTTTTAAGGAAGGAGATTTGGTCTTAACTGAAAGACGTCCTATGATCCTTAACTCCAAGAAGAAAGGCAAATTTGAACCCAAATGGGAAGGACCGTTCGTAGTAGAAACAGTTTATTCGAACGGCGCATATCGCTTAGTCACTAAAGATGGTGACCGGCTTATGATGCCAATAAATGGCAAATTCCTGAAAAGATACTATCCTTAGTATCTTCAGAAGATCGACGTACCGGGAAGTTCCCGGAAGAATACCCCATCGGATATTCTTAGGGATAACCCGGTCGCGGTAATAGAGATGAACAAGAAATCTACATTCGAGTTCCGAATGTTCTCGTTTATCAAACTCTAACTCTTTTGCTGAGACGAGATTTAATCAGTCAATAGATTAATCTTTCCTCACAAAACTTTCATTGGTGTTTGACGACTCACAGTCTTCACCACACAATCCCCACTTGGTCAAACCTTACTACAGTTAGGGCCAAAGCCAAATTCCCCTCTCGATTCCTTCAATGAACGAGAGGTCCACAAATCGGGCGATCAAACCTTCTTTCGGTTATGATCATTCTTACACTCCCCACTTGGTCAAACCTTACTACAGTTAGGACCACAACCAAAATCCCCTCTCGATTCCTCCAACGAACGAGAGGTCCACTTTCAATTCGAGTAACCAAACCTTACGACAGTTAGGGTTATTCGAATCTTTTTCGATTCTCGGAGTGGAGATCCCACTCCTAGTTTCATCCTTCGGATCCTGGGGGTGGAGACCCCACCTCGAGTTTCCTTTCCTGCTGAAGATAGAATATAAAATTCTTCCTCTTCAGAGTCAAATGACCAAACCTTACGACAGTTAGGGTCGTTTGAACCTTTCGATTCGATAATCAAACCTTACGACAGTTAGGATTATCCGAATCTTTTTCGATTCTCGGAGTGGAGATCCCACTCCTAGTTTCATCCTTCGGATCCTGGGGGTGGAGATCCCACCTCGAGTTTCCTTTCCTGCTGAAGATAGAATATAAAATTCTTCCTCATCAGAGTCAAATGACCAAACCTTACGACAGTTAGGGTCGTTTGAACCTTTCGATTCGATAATCAAACCTTACGACAGTTAGGATTATCCGAATCTTTTTCGATTCTCGGAGTGGAGATCCCACTCCTAGTTTCATCCTTCGGATCCTGGGGGTGGAGATCCCACCTTGAGTTTCCTTTTCTCCTGAAGATAGAATATAAAATTCTTCCTCTTCAGGTCCACATGACCAAACCGACTGAAGGAACGGTCGTTGGAACCTTTTTCAGCTGCAGATAGAATATAAAATTCTTCCTCTTCAGCACCGGGAGATAGAATATAAAATTCTTCCTCTCCCCTTTTCCCTACCTTTGCTTTCAGAAAAGACAGGGATGAAGTCGACGCCTAACCAGTGTTGCCGGGTAGTCTTTCCCGTGAGAAAGACGAA
>BQKN01065352.1:0-27819 GCA_022839385.1 Asparagus kiusianus
CGGCTATTATCTCCTTGGTGGGATAATACCCGTCATACCACGTAGATCTGTTCGGATCGAGATTGCGCGGTGGTCCACGGTAATCAACCCCGGCACAGGCAAACAACCCACAAAGCGAGTGACCGCAAAACAGGAACTCGTGATCTGTTCGACAAAAGAGAAAAATTGTAATTTTTGTTTCTTTGTTTTGATTTTCATTGTAAACCGGATCTTATAAAAAGACCGGATCTTTCTGTAACGCATAAAGTTGTTCTTTAAGATAGCAATGACGTCATCAATGAAGAAAGCACCAATTTTTCCCGCGAACAGCTGGGACAACAATCGGAGGTCTCGCCTGAGTAAAAGGGCGGAATTCTTCTTCTTCATCAACCACTGTCCCTGAAACATCAAACAGTTGTTAAAACTAATAATTCTGGAGGACAGAGAGAAGAGAGGGGTGACTAACCTCGCTCGAAGTCTCCCTCGTAATCTTCAGGATCTTCGCCTGAGGTCTCTTCAGCAGAATTGAAGGTTTTTGTTCCCTCTTCGTCAATCCGACGAGTCTTGCTCTGTGCCCTCTGCGACCGAGCATTTTCCCAAATCCCACGAGAATCAGCCTGAGAAGCTTCCTCGGCCACTAGCTCTGCAATCGGCTTCACGGGGACAGTTTTATTAGCTGCTAACAACCACCTGCAGCTTAAGAAGGTGAGATTTAACTGCCGCTCAGCACTCGGGAGACTAAACTTAGCACCAGTGCAACCCGTCACGGTCCACAACCATGCTCGGAGACCGTCCACCAAACCGCCATAGGTCCGAGGCTGCTGACGTGGATTCCCCACATAAAACTGATCATAACCAAACTGGCGGGCGAATCGGCAGGGAATATATGGCTCGATGAAACACTGATCCCTCACCCGGAAGGTCAAATAACCTGGCCTAATGTTCATTAGCCAGTTAAAGCAGCCGACATCTAAATGAGTTCGGTACTCCCTCGGCCTCTCCTCATCAATCAGACACTCGCCATATCGGCCGAAGAACTGCGGGAAGCAAGTGGAAAATGCCCAACACTTGTGAACCTGTAGCTGCTTTCTGATATCAGGGAACCCTCGCCCCTCCCACCTGCCATGCTCAAGCAACTGTAGTAGGGGAACAGAGTGGTCTGCGGTGCTAGGTACCGACATCATATCAGGACGATGAAGAACGAACCAAGCCATCAAATAAGTGTATGGGAGCTCCACCTTAGAAAGAGGAATCTTAGCCGACGGTTCATCTTCTTTCTGTGTGAAAGTACTAGAAATCTGTCGAAGCCCTCGATGAATATTAGCTACCATCACCGGAAGAAGCGAAAGTTCCTTCTTATAGGCAAGCTGAACCGCTGGGTAGAGCACTTCTAATGGCATGATGTCACCGGACTGATACGGGACCACGCATTTCTTCAACCAGATGGCGAGATAACCGGCAAGGAGGGTCATCGGCTGAATCGATGCGGTTGCATGCCACAAAAACGATTTAAACTTGGTCCCTGCAGGAAAGCCACCCTCGAGACTGCTAATGGTATAAGAGTGAGCGTCAATCTTCTTCAACAGACCATTAACCTCTGAAGGAGTAAGTGTTGCCCGTTCGCAAATAGCCTCGCCAGAATGACTCTCTAGATTCCTGAACAAATAGCACGCAAACTGCTTCAGACTCACATGTGACTTACTCCTCTTCGCTAAAGGCTCAGACTGCGCCAAAGCTATGTGGTAGTGACATGTGAGATCCCATAAAGTCTCGTAGCGGTCGGGCATGCGATCCTTCAGCCGACTCAATTCATGATTGGAGGGAAAGTATTCCTGATATAGCATCTGACCCATAGGCAGACCAGAAATCTTGTGCATCTCATGAAGAGCCAAGCCCAACTCTCCGTGCTTAGTCAGAAAAGTGTTCGAGTCCGGGTTATAGAGCTCGCACAAAGCAAAGAAATGCTTCGCGCTGACAGGTAAGCCATACATGGTGGAACGAACGGCGGCATACAGGCCACAAGCGTGCAACTCCTCGCTCCATCGGCTTAGGACATACTTCGTCATACGAGCCCACTAGAACTTGTCCAAAGAATAGACCCAGCCATAGAATCTGTAGCGCGTCGTAGGCATCTCCCGTCCTAAAGCAGCGAGGCGATTCCTCAAAGTAGAATCAGAAGAAAGAAACTCATTACGCGGCGGTGCATCCAGCCCCAATACTCCAGGACGCAAGCCAACAATATGACTCCTGCTCGAGCCTGGAGCTGCCTGGTGGGTGATATAGCCACAATGAACGCTTTCATGCTCCTCTGTCAAGCGCCACGACATCTCCCGTGCAACAGCTTGACGCCTGAGCTTAGTCAACGAGCGGTGTCGAGGAATCTTCGGCAAATATAGAAAACCAACGCCATTTTTATGAAGCCACTGCTCGGCGTCAATGAACACTGCATCAAGATCTCTGACGGAGTCGCCAAATAAAAAGTCAGTCTTCCTGAGAGACTGAACAGAGCTGGCATCCTTCACGAAAGGAGCATCTGTGATCAACTGTCGAAGAGCTCGATGCCCACCTTCCTTCACCACCTGGGCAACCTCAGTTGACGTACCCGGAGCAAACTGAAAGGCGAGCGGAATAGGCGAAAAATCGTCGGACGTCGAATAATACTCGTCACGATGCCCGTTTACTGCATGAGATGGGAACGCTCCAGACGGCGTCGATCCTCACCAAGGAGAATCAAGGCTCTTCTCGATTGTCTCACCAAGGAGAACAAAAAGGGGATAAAGGAATAACTACAAATACGCCAAAAAAGAGCTCACCAGCATACGAAGGAAGCACGCCATCAGCCGATGCAGCAGGGGACTGGCCTCTCATATGCGACATGGTGATCTGCAGAGTAAATCAAGGGGTCAGATACAAATAAAATTTTAGTTAGGGTGATAAACTCTAACCCTAAAATTTTATCCCCTAGTTTTTATAAAAAAACCCCTCAGATCTCTAAATTTTACCCCCTGAAAGATGCGCTCGAGGGGCCTGAGAGAAACTTTAAATATGGAAGTTTTGAAGGATTTTTCGGTCTAAGATCAAAAGGAAACCTAGATCTAAGACAAATTTCAAGGTTTGAAGGAGAAAAGATGCTCGAGGGAAGAAAAATCAAAAGAAAAGGCACAAGGGGGGTCGACCCTAGAGAGGAGGAAAGAGGGGCTTTTATAGAGGTGAACCAGTCTGAACCAGACCAGACCAAGCTGAACCAGACTGAGCCAGTCCTGAACCAGTCTTGAACCAGTCTTGAACCAGGTTGAACCAGATTGAACCAGTTTGAGCTAGTTTTGAACCAGTTTGAACCAGATTTGAACCAGAATTCAAATTGAAGCTGAATCGAGCATCGAAACGACTTTAGATCAACCTACGGTTCAGTCCCTCATTTATTCACCACTCTCTCATATATTTGGAGGAGTTGGAAGGATTTTTGAGCCTAATTACTGCCTTTTTTGGGTCATTATCAAGCTAGTTCAGATCATTCGAACCTAAAAATTACTCCAATGAGGTATACGAGTATAAACTATTCCCCATTTTTTTTTGTTGAGAAGTTTCTGGAGAATATTTTTTAAAATATTCTTAAGGATAACTCAACATAACTCCCAGGAGTGTATGAGTATAAACTAGACCTCCCTGCTCTAACTCCTTAAGAGCTTAAACTGTGTAGACTCCAATAGACATACGAGTATAAACTGTGCCAAACGCCGGATAACGCATTACGATGAAGCTCAAACGCCGGACAACGCGTTGCGAATACCAATCGATGATCAGTTCTATGTTGAAATAACCAACACGAGCTAAGGAATCAGAAAATCAGGGATTGACTTCAAGTTCAAAATTCTGACAACGGTCAGACAATAAATGCAGCACCAAAACCCTTTCAAGCATTCGACAAAGCACCGAATAGCCTGGAGGATTGAAAGAATCAAGAACAGAAGCCATTCCAAGGCCCCGTTACACCGATTTAAGGTTAGGGTAATCCTATCCAAAGTATTCCAGACTCTTCTATAAAAGAACGAGGCTGGAAAACTTTGGAGGGGGTATCTGTAGGCGTATAAAACTACCTATAGGTCCCTTAACACAGTTCGGTATGGTGATTCGACAAATCAACGAACCATCGGACGATATATCCAAGCGTGTTCGAAGCTAAGTGAGACGCGATGAAGCGGGTTAACGAAGCGACGAGGTTAATGAACCATACGCAAGCTAACGAGTCGAGAAATCAACGAGTCATTCAATCAAGAGCGGACTCGAACGAATCAAGATCGAATCAAGATCAGTTTCGGACTCGAACTCAAAAGCGGATTTACTGCCAAATCAGGATCCGGATTTACTGCCAAATCAGGTCAACGAATGAAGTCCGGATAAGTCAACTACAGAACCGGAAAACGGACACAACGACAGGAAAAACCAACACCAAGAGAGGCTCGGCCGAAACCGAGCCACCTCTTGGTGGCTCGGCAACCGAGCTGCCTCAAGAGGTGGCTCGGCAACCGAGCCACCTCTTGGTGGCTCGGCCAAGGCCGAGCCACCTCAGGGTGGCTAGGTGGTTCGGCCACCTGTATCCGGGCACAGTGAAGAGAGGCTATAAATAGGAGAGGTGTGGCTTATTTGAAAGGACTTTTGGACTCTGGAGAGAAAACTCTGCCGAATTGAGAACTCAACCTCGAATCGTCGGAGCCTCTAAGACTTGGACTAAATCCTCAGATCTGATCCTCAGCGACCATCGACACCAAATAAGGCAAGAGTTCGAGAGGAAGTCGGATCTCAGATCTACGCGGTCATCCTCCGGATCAAAGCTTGGTCTTTGATCCCGAGAATCGGGCGATTATTTCCTTGGTGAACTAATCCCCCCCGGCTATTATTTCCTTCGTGAAATAATACCCGTCGTACTGCATAGATCCGACCGGATCTAGATCGCGCGGTGGTCCACGGATAAACCCCGGCGTAGGCAAACAACCCACGCAAGCGAGGGACCGCAAAACAGGAGCTCGTGATTTGTTCGACAAACACTGAGAAAAAGTTGTAATTTTTCTTTTCTTTTATTTGATTTTCATTGTAACCGGATCTTATAAAAAGACCGGATCTTTATAACCGATAAACTGTTATTTGAGATAGCAATGGAATCAGTGAAGAAAGTAACGATTTTCCCCGCGAACACTCTCTTGCACTAAAAGATGAATTGCTAGGAGATCTCGATTTCGAGAATAAGCAATTAAGATAAAAGATTGAAAGACTAGAAATTAAGAGTGGTAGGACTAGACTCACTCATGCTTATGATAATTATAATCATCATGGTAGAAATAGATTTCATAGATCTCATGCTCATACACACAAGAGAAATTTTGTGTGCACATATTGTATGAAACATGAACACATTTCTACTCATTGTAGGATTAAAGACAATCATGATTTTTATAGAATGATATGGGTACCCAAAGGTACCAAGACTACTAACCACCAAAGACCCAAGACTTGGGTACCTAAAGTTACTACATCTTCATCTTCATCTCTTGTAGGGAACATCACGGCAACGACGTAAGGAGATGTGGTACCTTGATAATGGTTGCTCACATCATATGACGGGCAACAAAGAGTTATTTATAACCCTATCAAGGATTGAAGGAGGTAACGTCTCCTTCGGTGGTGGTGAGAAAGGTAAAATCATTGGTGTTGGTTCTATTGGTAAGAAACCTACACCCGTTATAGAAGATGTTTATTTGGTAAATGGTTTGAATCATAATCTTCTTAGCATTAGCCAATTGAGTGTTAAAGGTTTTGATATTTCCTTTAAACCGGATAAATGCATTATTAGTATGAATGGAAAAATTATTTTTGTTGCTAATCGCAAATCTAATGTGTATATTTTTGAGATGAATGAATTAGTGACTCAAGATGTGAAGTGCCTTGCGGCAATTGATGAAAACCCTTGGATTTGGCATAAGAGACTTGGACATGCAAATATGGAATTGATATCAAAATTGTCTAAAAGAAATCTTGTAAAAGGGTTACCTAGCTTGCACTTCATCAAAGATACCATATGTGAGGATTGTGCCAAAGGTAAACAAACAAAATCTTCTTTCAAATCCATCAATGAGGTATCGACTTCTAAACCTTTGTAATTGCTTCATCTTGATTTGTTTGGTTCTATGTGTGTTACCTCTCTTGGAGGGAAACACTATGTTTTTGTGATTATTGATGATTTTTCTCGTTTTACATGGATAATATTTCTTGCAAATAAAAATAATTGTTTTGAAGAATTTTCTAATCATGTTAAAAGAATTAAAAATGAAAAGGATTTGAAAGTTGTTAAAATAAGAAGTGATCATGGAGGTGAATTTCAAAATGATTTTTTCTATGAATTTTGTGCTCATCATGGTATAACTCACATGTTTTCCGCTCCTAGAACACCACAACAAAATAGTGTTGTTGAACGGAAAAAGCGCACCATACAAGAGATGGCACGCACTATGCTCAATTCATTTGATTTGCCAAAATATTTTTGGGCGGAAGCCGTCATTACGGCTTGCCATGTTTTAAATCGTGTATTAATTAGACCAAAGCTTAAGAAAACTCCTTATGAACTATTTTATGGAAAAACTCATTCTATTGGTTATTTTCGTATCTTTGGTTGCAAATATTTTATTTTAAATACAAAAGATCATCATGACAAATTTGATTCCAAAATTGATGTTGGTATTTTTTTAGGTTATGTACCTCGAAGTAAGGCTTATAGGGTCTTCAATAAACAAAGTCTCGTTGTTGAAGAATCTATAAACATTACTTTTGATGAGACTAATATTGGTTCTCAAGTTATTTTACCTAGGAAAGATGATGATGATGATGTTGAGGGAGGATTGGACTTGTTATAAATCAATGATACTCCCTCTATAGAAGCTCAAAAGGATGTGGATAGCTCCAATGCTCATGAACAAGTTGATCTTCCTAAAGCTTGGAAATTCGCATCAAACCATCCAAAGGAACAAATTATTGGGAGCCCTTCACAAGGAGTTGTTACTCACTCAAAAGCTTTGAGTGAGTGTGGTAATGTTGCTTTCTTATCTCAACTAGAGCCTAAAAAGATTAATGATGCTTTAAATGATGAATTTTGGGTTTTGGCTATGAATGAAGAACTAAATAATTTTAAAAGAAATGATGTTTGGAAATTAGTTCCTAGACCTAACAATGCTAGTGTAATTGGTACTAAATGGGTTTTTAGAAATAAACTTGATGAACATGGCATTGTTACTAGAAAAAAAGCTCGTTTGGTTGCCCAAGGATACAATCAAGAGGAGGGCATAGACTATGATGAAACCTTTGCACCGGTTGCAAGGTCGGAATCTATTAGGATGTTTTTGACATTTGCTAGCTTTAAAATTTTCAAATTATTTCAAATGGATGTTAAAAGTATATTTTTAAATGGTTTTATAGAAGAGAAAGTATATGTTGAGCAACCCCCCGGTTTCATAGATCATGCTTTTTCTAATCATGTTTACCGGGTTCAAAAAGCTTTATATAGGTTGAAACAAGCTCCTAGAGTTTGGTATGCTCGCCTCTCTAGTTTTCTTGTTAAAAATGGTTTTTCAAAAGGAACAATTGATAACACTCTTTTTGTGAGAAAAAGGAAAAATAATTTCATTTTAGTTCAAATATATGTTGATGATATCATTTTTGGTGCTACTAATGAATCTTTGTGCAAGGAATTTTCTAAGATTATGCAAGATCATTTTGAGATGAGTATGATGGGAGAGCTTACATTCTTTCTCGGGCTCCAAGTCAAGCAAACTTAGGATGAGATATTCATTTCTCAAAGCAAGTATGCTAAGGAATTGGTGAAGAAATTCAATTTGGAGAATTCTAAGCATGCGCCTACTCCCATGAGTACAAGTATTAAGCTTGGTGCGGATAAAAGTGGTGAGGACGTGGACCAAAAACTATACCGAGGTATGATAGGTAGTCTTTTTTATCTCACCGCTAGTAGACCCGATATCATGTTTAGTGTGTGTGCATGTGCACGTTTTCAAGCATCTCATTTAATTGCGGTTAAAAGGATCATTAAGTATGTTAATGGAACTTTTAATCTTGGTTTATTTTATCCAAAAAGCACCTCTTTTGATTTATATGGTTTTTGTGATGCTGACTTTGCCGGATGTAAGGTAGATCGCAAGAGTACGAGTGGAACATGCCAATTCTTAGGAAATTCACTTGTTTCTTAGGCTTCCAAGAAACAAAATTGTGTTGTATTGTCCACTACGGAAGCGGAATACATTACCGTCGGCTTATGTTGTGCTCAGGTTTTATGGATGAAACAAAGCTTAGTTGATTATGATTTGAATTTTCAAAATATAAAAATCTTTTGTGATAACACTAGTACTATAAATATTTCAAAAAATTCGGTTTTACATTCTAGAACCAAGCATATTGATGTGTGCCATCACTTCTTACGCGATCATGTAGAGCGTCTAGATGTATCCCTAGTGTTTGTTGACATAAAATCTCAATTAGCGGATATATTTACTAAGCCTCTTGGAAAGGATGATTTTTGTCGCATAAGAAATGGCTTGGGCTTATGCAATATGTGAAAGTTCTAAATTGCTTGCTTGTTTAGTTACATTTTGCATTTCTCTTTACCCTATTTTTGATGGTGACAAAGGGGGAGAGAAATCTCCTCATTTGTTGCACATACTTAGGGAGAGCTCATAGATAGGGGGAGCACCTATCTATAAGCTATATTTATTTTTACTCTTATATCATGGTTGGTTGTCATCATCAAAAAGGGGAAGATTGTTAGCCCTTATGTTTTGATGATGTTTTACAACCACCATTATCGGTATTAATAGCTTATTGAGTACAAATGTAGTGAACTCATTTATCAAGCTTGTTAGTGCCACAAATGGAGGATTGGATGGAATATGCGCTACAACGATGATATCCAAATGAGGAGAAGGCATAGTGATTAAGCAACGTTATTTCAAGAACAACAAATTCAAATAGAAGCTTCATCCAACTCAAACTATATCAAGACTCAAGAATTGCATTCTATGTGAGGATATTAGCTAGTTTTTATTTTTCTCTCTAGTGCTAGAATGTAGGCAAAGAGTTATTGATTTCACTTGAAGCTATTGGGATATCACACACACGTTTTCATACTTATGTTTTTAAGCGTTTTTCATAAAATACTACTTTTCACAAGTATGAGGACCTATTTACAAAATTTCTCTTCTAAACAATTTATTCCTAGTATTAAAAACATTTTACAAAGTTTCATAATTTTCAGAAATCAAATGAACATTTTACAAATTGTTAATGTGTGTCAAAGATCAGTTTTTTAGAATGTATCAGTATGCGGTCGACCGCACCGGTCGACCGCACCTGTGCTCATTCGTCAGTGGACAGCAGAAAGTTTGTCGGTCGACCACCGCGGTCGACCGAGAGCTCGAGACTTTCCACGGTCGACCGGTGCGGTCGACCGAAGAAGTCTCTGCTCGTTTTCTCAGTTTGGGATCTGGATCGCGGTCGACCGCGAATTTTTTTGGTCGACCGCCAAGTGTTTTCAAACGGCTATTTGTTTTCGATTTCTACGCCATCTGTACACAATCTCCTTCAGATTGTTTACAGACTGTGTTCCTGATTTTAGGGGATTAGGTTTTGAGTTCAGACAGCTGGTTTTCACCTATTTAAACTCTTCTTCTTCTTCTTCCTAAAAGTCCCAGCTTTTGCAAAAACCAGAGACGTTTTTTTTACTGAGCAAAATTTTCAAACCTGTTCTTTCTGAGTTTTGTGTGTTCACTTCCCAACTTCAGTGTGCTCTTTCTCTTTGCCATAGGGACGTTATAAAGAGAGAGTCTTACACCATTTCTACTATCTTGAGAGTATGATCTTGTGTAGATCAATTGTGTGGAAGTGTGATCTAGTGAGATTAACTGTGTAGTTGAGATCGTGAGGGGATCGCTGTGTAGACGAAGTTCCGGCTTCTAAACCGGGTTGTGTAGTGGATTTCTCCTCGAGAGTGGGGAGCGGGGACGTAGGTCAGCGGACCGAACTTCGTTAACACATCGTGCGTAACAGGATAACGATTCCTAACCCTATCTCCTCTATTTTGATTGCATTAGAATACCGTAGTTTGCTTGTCTTAATTTTATTACATAATTATAGCCTCTTGACCCTAATCACCCCCCCTCTAGGGTCCAACAATTAGGTTAGTAAGTATTTTATCTTTGGATGTATGATTTGAAATTCCATTGAAGCATACATGCCTAATCTTTTCAGTAAATTTTTTAAAGCACTCACAACAAGAAATAATGTACTTAATTGATGAGGTTGAAACTTTATATTTTGATTAGTGGTAAATATGTTTTCTATTCCTTCAAACTTTCTAGGTTAACACGTTTTCTATTCCTAATCAATTTTTTGAAAGTTAAAGGTGCATTTGAAATTTCATAGAAATTTGATATATATATATATACAAACTAAAAGTTAACATGTTTTTCCAATTGTTCAAATTTTAGTGTTTACTTCCGATCTCTCTCTTCATGCATGCACATGGAATTTCGTCATAAATCATGTATCATGCCTATGGAATTTAGTCTATTGTATACGTTTGTGCATAGTGATGCTAGTAGCATTAGTTGTTCGTATAAGTAATAGACATGTAGCATTCGAAGTTAGAAATATGGAATTATAATTATTTATAATAAAAAATAATTTCTATGAAAATTATTTTTCAATTAGTAAGCCAAAAGTTCAAAATTATTGCTGAGGCAGTGTACCAAAATATAACTATCAATTAAAAAATTATTTCTATAAGAAAAATATTATTATTATAAAACTTTTTTTCTATTAAAAGAATTATTTATTCATTTTTTAAATATTTTATATTTTTAAAATTCTGTGTTTTTGCAATGGCACTATTAGAAAACTAAATTTTATTCTTACTTGTGAACAAATGATACCAAACATGGGAATGAGAATAATATTGTTATTCCTGTTTCATTTTCTAAACGCGCTCAAACATGAGAATGAGAATGTGCATTTCATTCCCACATCTATTCCATTCCATTCCTATCTTCTTTCTATTCTCACTTGATTCCATTCTCACGTACCAAACAAGGCGTAAGCGTCTGTTTGGCTCTTTTCGTGTAATCCATATGATCTCTATAGTAATACGGGATTGAATGGTCCACCTTAGCCTAACAACTATAGTAAAATACCCATAAAACATCTCCTACTACTGGGAATTAACAAGAGGCTGCCAAGTCAGCTTTTATCATGCCACATCAAATCCCACTTTGCCCAAATAAATGCTCTTTTTAATATAATATTGTAGCAATCTGACAACTACAATTTTAACCACCCAAAACCTCCTCAACCAAATAGCCCCTAACTCAATTTCATTACCAATAGGAGAGACGAAGATGCTTTTGATTTGGCGTGAAACAATAAGCAAGAGCAGACATGGGATGCTGAAAAAGAAAAGTAAGGCAATTTTATAGAAATCCCGCACAAATGTGGCTCTTTGGAGGCTGTTTGGTTCATTCCGGAAAAAAGGAATAGGAATAGGGTACTAAAATGATTTTTCCATACCTTTTTCTTAATTTTGTTTATTTATAGAAATCAGAAGAACTCTTATGTTTTGTTCATTGGGTAAAAATGGGAAAAAAAACATAAAAATGGATGAGGTATATTAGAAGCTGTCTGAATTCCAACATAATTCTTCTCGATTTGAGAGGTTGTGGGTTTCCATTAAAAAGAACTCCTTTTCCACTTTATAGAATGTCCATTCTATAAAATAGAAGTGAACCAAATGTAATAATAGGAATAAGATGGAATAACTTTTGGAAATTCTGATACTATTCATTCTCATTCCTTCCCCATTCTATTTTAAAACCTATACCAAACAACCCAAAGGCAAAGAAAGCAAATGAGGTCCACATTTGGAATCAATAGAATTATTTTAGCTAAAATTAGTAGAAGTAATTTAAACGTTGTGTCCTAAAAATTTCCTTTGGGAGTAACATTAATTAAATAGATAAAATGAAGATTATCGAAAGTGGGGTAAGCAAGACTACAACACAGAAATGTATTCATTCAAATAGTAATAATCGTTTGTTATAATGGAATGGGTAAAAGATGGCCATTCTTCAAGTCACACTATAGCATCAGAAACTAATAAGGCATGTTGCACTAATCAATGCGCAGCTCTATTATAAGTATGTTTAACATGTTGAAATTCACAAAAGAAATAAACTGCTTTGCAACTTTCTTAATGTCTTCAATCAAAATACCAAAGCTAGTTAGTCAAACAAGGATCTGCGCTCTAGTAAAATAAGCTGATCAAACATTTCTTCATCTAATTCAAAGAAGGGTAAATTTCAAAATACTCTCCTCGTGTTTACGTACAATTATCTCAAAATGGTCTGTAAAATTTACTTTTAAAAGATAATCATAAATAAGAATAGGGGCAATTGCATATTAATTCCTTAAATCATCCATAATTACAAATCGGTCCCTTAAATCTCAGTATTTGCTCATTAATCCCTAAATTATATGCCTCTTGCAATTTTCGTCCATCTGGTTTAGTAATGCGAGTTTGAAGAGAATATTATGTGATCTTTAACGGAATGAGAGGATACCCTAAACTCACCAAACCATTTATTACAGGTTTAAACCCACAGTCCTTTTTTCCTAGAACCCGAATCCAAAAACATTCTTCTTTTCCAATGGTCTAGGGCACTACCAAACCTATTTAAGAGCTCTTTCTGTGGTAATATTTTCTGTAAACCCTATATGATCCTATAAATTTTCCACTTTGTCCATTTCTCATCATCCCCTCTAACGCCTGAAGTCAAAAGTTGAGTTTTTTGGATCTTAATATATGTCATATTGGAGAGAAGTATTTATCAATTTCACGTGATTTGGGGGATGCAATTTCTCCTTTTAGAGAGAGGGATGAATTTGAGAATTAAGTAGCCATCGGGTTGCTTCGAGAGGAAGTATATACAAGAGGAGGCTATGTAGGTAATTGTAGATGTTGGGTTAGGAGTTAACCCAACCATAGGTCGAGAAAATAACAGAAAAGCTAAAATAAAGAGACAAAATTGCAATAAAATTACAGATTTGATGGACTAAAGGGCAAATACTGAGATGTCAGGTACTAATTTGCAATTATTCATGATTAAGGGGCAAATATGCAATTAACCCACATGATTAAGGGACTAAAATGCAATTAACCCACAAGGATGGCCACACATTCTTTATCAGATGGAGACAAACAAAAGCCTTAATTTGAGGCCTTAAAAACTAGAATTAATCTAGGCCTTCGTTTTGGGCCCAAATAAAGTCTCTTTGTTTTGTTTTGATAAATAACCGCCCAAAAAAAAATTGAGAAGTCCATTAGTATGCCGTCGGAGACAGAGACCATGCGATGACCTTTGTACAAAACTAATTTCTGAATCACGGTCATTCTGTTCACGATTCGTGACATTCTCCGCTGCGATTCCCAAAATTTAATAAAAAAAACAAAGAGAGCAACCCTCCTAACTCCAATGTCAGCATCAGCAGGAGAGGATTCAATCGAAGCTACTCTCGAGCTCACTCTTATCTCCACCGACCTCCTCAAGAAACCCAGACCCTCCTCCTCCTCCCCATTTGCCGTCGCATGGATCGACCCTTCCCTCAAGAAATCCACCAAAACCCTAACCGACTCAAACAAGCTCCACTTCCCCCTCTCTCCTTCCACCCTCCGAAACCCTAGCTCCATCCTCACAGTCGAGATCCTCTCCTCCCGCCTTCCCCTCGGCCGCCCCATGCTCCTCGGCTCCGCCACTCTCCCCCTCTCCTCCCTCCGCTCCGCCGCCGCTGATGTCCGCACCCTTCAGCTCCGCAAACCCTCGGGCCGCGGCCGTGGCACCGTCTGCATTGCCGCCCGCATCTTCTGGTCCCTCGGCGATCCAATTCTTGATGCTGATTGCCAAAATGTCGGTAAGATTGTTGATCCCACTGCGCCGCCGATGCCTCAAGAACAAGATTGGGTCTTTGAGGGTGTCGAGGGGGGTTTTGATTCAAAGGAGATGGAGATGGTGGATGAAAGTAGAGGGAGTGAATGTATTTGTGAGAAAGAGATTGGATTAGGAGAGATGGGAGATGTGCGGGAGACGAGAGGGGCATGGAGGAGCTTCTTGGTTGGATTCGCTAGTGGAGCCCTTGCGGCTGTTTTGGTTGGAGCTGCAGGGTTTTCTGAGGGCTGATGGGAGCTTCTTTTGATTGTTTTATCCTCGATTGATTTGGGCAAGTGCTTTGCCTCTTTCTGTTTGGTTTGAATTATTATCTTGCTTATCAAATTCTTACTAGTATATATTATCTTGTTTTCCGCATGATAAGCCTAGATAAAAGTAGCTCAGAATGTACAAACAAAATACATTACAATTACTCATCGATTAATGGGTCATAGTTATGAATTTAGTAATGCATTTAGAAATTGTAACCTTTTCTTGAATAAGAATCTGAACTATTGGTCTTTGACAAGGCCATGGGAGAGTTAATATTTAATAAAACATACTCTTTATGAAAGACGGTGAAGTGCTTGTCCTTAACAGTTAATCAAACTCAAGAAGTTCAAGGTAAGATAATGTTGCATAGGCCTTGGTCATGAGGTTGGTACTTAAGGTAGACTCTGAGTTGATAATCATGGTTAAGCTTTGGCAAGTTAGATGGTGGATTATTCTTCATCAAATCCTGATAACTGTTTTAACTGTTCTATGTTGTATATATCTTAAGAATGATAGTTAGTTGTGCATGTTCCCTATGTAGATCATTATCACTAGTGGCATCTACGCATTAAGCCACTAATCTTTACGCTTCTCTTGTACGTATGCGGATAGTAATTACAGTTGCATACCCATATTCACCGGCTATTCAAATAAATAAATTAAATAGAACACATATAATGGGCTCTCATAATTATTACGAACTCACACATGAACGTGAAGAAGGAATGAGGACATGAGGTTATTATATAATACTATATACTAAAGTTGGGAGATGACTTTAGTATAGGTTGTGATTTTGAAAAAAGAAAGCACTTAGCTTAGTTGGTATGACTTAGTTGGTATGACTTTAGCCTTGTACTGGGAAGGTCTCAATTTTGACCCACTCCACTGATTTTTTCCAAATTTTTTTGATACATATATAAACCCAACTTTTAGTCCGTTTATTTGAAATTCACCTATGTAACAAAAGTTTTTTTTTGTATTAAACCCTTAAGATGTTTCATATTTTGAATTAATCCCTTAAATCATTGAAATTGCTATTTGGTAATTTTTGTTCTTTTACATGTAAACCCATAGTTTCACTCTGTTTATTTGAAACCCACCTACTTAAAAAAGTTTTTATCTTTATCAGTCCCTTCAATCTTTCATATTTGCAAATTAATCCCCCAAATCATTGAAATTGCTATTAGGTCCTGCAATTTTTAAGTCATTTAGAAGTTGGTCCTCAAATCATTGAAATTGCTATCAAGTCTTGTAATTCTTAAGCTATTTAGTAATTAGCCTCTTGAAATCATTAAAATTTCTATTAGGTCCGTCAATTCTTAAGTTATTTTAAAATAGTCTCTCTAATCAGGGGTAAAAGCAATAACTGGATAGATGATTTTTTTTGATAGAAATAACTGGATAGATGATTAACTTGAAAAAAATTATGAGACTCAAGGTGCCTAAGAGTAGTTTTAATGATTTTCTTTAATTTACCCACTTAACAAAAGAATTTTTTCTATATTAGTCCCTTAAAATATTTCATATTGTGAAATTAATCCTTCAAGTCTTTGAAATTGATATTGGGTAATGTTTGTTCTTTTACATGTAAACCCACAGTTCACTCCGTTTATTATGAAACCTACCCACTAAGAAAAGCTTTTTTTCTTTGTCAGTCCCTTGAGTCTTTCATATTTTGTAATTAATCCCTCAAATAATTGAAATTACTGTTAGGTTCTGCAACCCTTAAGTTATTTAGAAATTGGTCATCAAATCAATGAAATTGCTATTAGGTCATATAATTCTTAAAGTTATTTAGAATTGGCCCCTTAAATCATTATAATTGCTATTAGATGCCTCAATGCTTAAGTTATTTTGAAATTATTCTCTTCTGGGGTAGAAGTAGCAACTGGAGAGATTAATTTGAAAAATTATGTGAATCAAGGGGCATAAGAGCAATTTCAATTATTTGAGGGAGTGATTTCAAAGCAACTTTAGAATGTGGGACCCAATACCAATATCAATGAATTGAAGGACTAAATCAAAATATGACAGATCTAAGGGACTAATATCGAAAAGCCCTGAAAAGAAAACATCTTCTACTTCCTGAGTATTCATGATATGGCCTGTGTTTAAATCAAGCTTAGTGCTGGAAGCAGAACCTGCTCAGGATTCGACTTGTTATTGCAGCATGCAATCAATATTCACCTAAAAGGATCCAAACTGACTGGCGGGTCGTCTAGTCTCAAATTATCTAAAAGTTTATGGTAAATAGAGTTAAATTAATTGTAATTGCCTGACTAGGAGAGTTCTATTGCTTTAAGCTAGACTTTAATTTCCAAGCAATATCTTTATGTTAATGTTCACTTAGAGGGAAGTCCCCTTGGCTGGATTCTTGCTGGAAAGCCTACATGCAAGGTATGAGCAAAATATCTATATTAATTGATTGTTCATCATGTGGAGATGGCTAACCAAATTTCAGTATACATCTTTCAATCTTTGGTTGAATGTGGCAATGCCAAAAAGTTGTTGCAAAAGTAAAGTAGACTAAACTAAGGAGAGTGGATGATGCATTCAAATTGAATAGTATTCAAACAATAGGAGCATCCTCAGCAGCAGAGTCACTCATGGAATGACGCTAAATTGCAAGAAGTGTTATGGGATATTGATGTGGTTCGGATTCTTCGTTTGCCTTTTCCAACATTACCGAAAAGGGATGTGTTGGTCTGGCACTTTACCAATGCAGGGGTGTACTCGGTTAAATCAGGATATAGACTAGCATTGAAGTTGAAATATGAAAGAGGCAATGATTCTCATGGAGAGAGTAGTGTTGGGATTGCTAGTGATGGATCTTTGCGTTGGGGTTTGTCGTTGCCAAACAATATCAAGCACTTTCTTTGGCGTGCCTGGCGAGGTATTCTTCCAATATTTTGTAAAGATAACACCGATAGTGCTTAGCACTAGCCCAAGACCGTAATACCCGAGAAACTCAAAAGAAACCAAGAAAATAAACCTGAAGAATATGAAGAACACTTGGAGAACACTTGAAAGACTTTTAGAGAAATGTAGAGAACTTATGAAGAGGAAGACTCTTTATTTGAACTTGCTTTATTCACTTGTTCAACTTTTTCTTCTTGCTTACAAATGAGAGAGGTGAGAGGTATTTATAACCTCCCAAAGATATGTTACAAATGATCTAGATTCTTCTAATATCACCTCTATAGTTCCTAGATATTTTTCTAATCTTTAGAAATTTCTACATAATATCTAATATTTTTATCACAAATTATCTAGATGTTTCTATACTATTATCTAGATATTTAGCTTAAAGATTTCTCTAGAACACTTTAAGGAGGTGATCAACCTTCTAGAGTGTTTCTAGAAAACCTCTAGAGTTTGGACCTAATTTTGGGTTTGGTCAAACTTAGAATAATTCCATCATAAACCCAAAATTAAGCTTGATCCGAAATCAAGTTTAATTTCAATACTCCCCCTTAAACTTGATTTTGTCAACCATCCCGAGCTTCGAGTGAAGTAACTCAAATTGGCCCTTTGATAGTGACTTGGTGAAGATATCGGCAACGTTGTCTTCGTTTCGAACCTCCAAAGCTTTAATTGTTCCATCAAGCACCTTCTCCCCTATGAAATGATGTTCTAACTCGGTATGCTTCGTCCTTGCATAAAACACCGGATTATTAGCCAACTTGATAGCACTTTGATTATCTCCATATATTGCAACCGGCTTATTGATTGGCTCCAACAAATCTTCAAGGAGTCTTCGAAGCCATATACACTCTTGAGCTGCGAGTGTTGAAGCTTTATTTTCCGCTTCAGTGGTAGACAATGACAACGTTGCTTGCTTCTTGCTGCACCACGAAACACTTGTGTCTCCACATAAGAACACATACCCTGAAGTTGATTTTTGATCATCTAGATCTCCACCAAAGTCGGCATCTGTGAAACCATGAAGAGAAACCTTGGCATTGTACTTGTACATCAGACCCATGCCAAGAGTTGTCTTTACATACTTCAAAATCTTCTTTGCCGCTTCTAGATGTGGCTTCCTTGGTTCTTGCATAAACCGACTTACGAGACCCACCGCGAAGGCAAGGTCAGGTCTTGTGATGGTTAAGTATAGAAGACTTCCTACAAGAGAGCGATAAGGTCGAGAATCAGGTAGCAAGGACCCTTCATCGCGTTTAAGCTTTATGTTTACGTCCATCGGAGTAGTACGTGTCTTCCCTTCGTGTACTCCGAACCTTTCAACAATCCTTCTTGCGTAGCTTTGTTGGCCGACAAATATTCCATCCTTTACCCTTTCGACCTCCAAACCAAGAAAATTGTTCAACTCACCCAACTTCTTCATCTCAAACCTCACCGACATATCCTCTTGTAGACGAGCAATTTCAGCATCATCATTCCCGGTGATGATCATATCATCCACATAAAGAAGAACCACCACGTGGACTCCTCCATTCTTCTTGAAGAATAGACTCGGATCAGAATTTGATGGCACATACCCGCAAAACTGAAGGAATTGAGCAAGCTTTCCATACCAAGCTCGAGGAGCTTGTTTAACCCGTACAAAGCCTTTTTAAGCTTGCAGATATAATCAGGATGCTCTCGTGACTTGAAACCAAGCGGTTGCTCCATGAAGATTTCCTTATCAAGCTCTCCGTATAGAAAAGCATTTTTTACATCTAGTTGCCATAACTTCCAACCAAAGCTTGCAGCTAAAGATAAAAGTGAGCGTACCGTAGTCATCTTTGCCACTGGACTGAAAGTTTCATCATAATCTTCTTCATATTTTTGAGAGAACCCTCGAGCAACCAACCTTGCCTTAAATCTGTCAATGCTCCCATCCATTTTTCGCTTAATTCGATACACTCATTTACAAGAAACGGGTTGGACATCCTTGGGTTTTGGAACCAAATCCTAAGTTTCGTTCTTCATGAGAGCATTCATCTCCTCCTTCATTGCGCCCTCCCACTCTTGAACTCCTTTTGCTTCATCATACGATGATAGCTCCTCTTCATCTAATAGAGCTGCAAAGTAGCATGAGTAAGTAGTAACAAACATTTCATCTCTGAACCGAGTAGGCTTAACAATGTTCCTTTTTGGCCGTTGATTAGCCATGGAACTACGATCTTCTTCCTCATCTTCCTCTTGATCAGTGCTCCCCCTTTCTCCTTGCGTCTCTTCTTCAAGATTTCCGCTTTCACTTGGTATTTGAACAACTGGTTCATCGATCTTGGAGGAACCCCTACCTTCTTGTTCGATCAAGACTTGAGGTGGCCCATAAAACGAGGAAACTTCATTAAAGACAACATCACGAGACACGGTGTACCTGTGTGTCTCTGGATCCATACATCTCCAGCGCTTCCTTTGTTCATCATAGCCGACAAAGATGCATTTCTTCGCCTTTGCCTCCAACTTGGTTCTTTGAGAGTCAAACACGTGGACGTAGCAGATTGATCCAAATATCCTGAGATGTTTCACCATTGGCTTCTTCCCATGAACCATCTCATAAGGAGACTTCATATTGTTCGGACTAAGTGGCATCCGGTTGATGACATATGCTGCACATCTCATGCCTTCCGCCCATAAGGCCTTTGGCAAATTTTTGTCATGTAACCAGCTTCTACATGTCTCGCTTAGATGTCTTATCTTCCTTTCCGCTACTCCATATTGCTGAAGTGTATACGGACATGTAAATTCTCTCTTGATACCATGTTTTTGGCAAAAAAAGAGAAACTCCTTTGACATGAACTCCCCTCCATTATCCGTCCTTAAAGTCTTGATCTTCTGACCTAATTCTCCCTCCACAGTAACCTTGAATTCTTGAAACTTGGAGAATACTTCTGATTTTTCCTTCACAAAGTATACCCAAGTGTACCGTGAGAAGTCATCAACAAACAGTAACATGTATCGAAACCCAGAATAGGAGGATGTTCTTGTCGGACCCATCAAATCACTATGGACCCTCTCAACGGAGCGCTGCATCGTGAAGTGGAGTTGTCAAATGGAAGCCTATGTGACTTTCCATATTGACAGTCTTCACAAAGCTTTCCTTCATCATGAATCTTCAACTTTGGGAGCCCGTTAACCAAATCCTTATTCACCATAACCTTTAGCTTAGTCATATTTATATGACCAAGCCTAGCATGCCATATAAAGGCATTATCATTCGTACTCATCTTCTCAACATAAGAATTTGAGGCCAATAAAACATATAAATCCTTAACCCGTGCTCCGGTGTGAACCACGTCCGCTTTTAATTCTTTAATATTCTTTAAGAATTTAACGTCTCTTGAGCCAAATAAAACGTAGTTACCTGAGTCAACCGCATTCACCACAGAGAGAAGATTCTTCCTTACTCTAGGAACATGATATACGTTCTTGAGAGTGATTGGGCTTCCATCATCTCCTTCAATAACGACTGTCCCTTCCTTCTCAACGCGGTGGATTGAATTATCCGCAGTAATGATGGCTTCTTTCCCGTCATGACGCTGAAGACTAGAAAATAACTTCTCGTCTCCGGTAATATGATGGCTACAACCAGAATCCACAATCCAATCATTTCCAAGATTTTTAGCTGTGGATGTACCTAAAGATGCAGCCTCCACCGTGAAACATTTTCCCCATTCTTCGTCTTCAGTATGATCCTTTGATTCCGCCATATTTGTTTCCTTCAGCTTGACTCGACAATCCTTTTTGAAATGCCCAAGTTTTCCACACCGATAACACTTGAATCGCTTCTTGTCTCCCGTAGAAGATTCTTCTCGTCCATCATTATTCTTCACATTACCATTTTTGGGTTTGGCTCTGAAGCTTTGTTGTCTCCCCGCTACAAAAGCGTTCCCCGAGTCATCATGTACTTTAACTCCCGTCATTTGCATGGCTAGTGATTCTTGCGAAGCTAGTAGATTTTCAAACTCCTCCAAGGAAGGTTGTGTAGCCCATCCTTGAACTGAAGTAAAAAACGGTGTATATTCAGGTCGTAGACCACGAATAATAGACCGCTTCAACCGTGCTTCCGAAATCGACTCCTCCGGATTGAGAGTATTAATCTCAGAGCAAAGATTTTTTACCTTGATGAAAAACTCTGAGATTGAAGACTCCCCCTGCTTCGCATTCGCCAACTCGTTCTCTAACAGTTGTAGACGAGCCTCGTTCTTCTTGTTGAACAATTGATCTAGTGCCTGCCAAATAGCACTTGCGGATGTACATCTTGAGACATGCTCAAATAGTCCTGAAGATATTGACCTCTTCAAAGCAAACTCCGCCTTGGCATTCTTCCGTGTCCACTCCTTTGTCGCTTCCGCTGTTGCAGCATCTCCCCTTGGTGGTGTTGTGCTGCTACCGCCGACGACATCCCATAAGTCCTCACTAACCAAGTATGACTCCATACATGACTTCCATAACCGGTAGTTAGATTGGTTTAAGATCTCCATTCCCAATCCAATGACACGACCCATTGATTCCATACTTAGAGTAAACCCGAGAAATGTAGAGAACTTATGAAGAGGAAGACTCTTTATTTGAACTTGCTTTATTCACTTGTTCAACTTTTTCTTCTTGCTTACAAATGAGAGAGGTGAGAGGTATTTATAGCCTCCCAAAGATATGTTACAAAGGATCTAGATTCTTCTAATATCACCTCCATAGTTCCTAGATATTTTTCTAATCTCTAAAAATTTCTACATAATATCTAATATTTTTATCACAAATTATCTAGATGTTTCTATACTATTATCTAGATATTTAGCTTAAAGATTTCTCTAGAACACTTTAAGGAGGTGATCAACCTTCTAGAGTGTTTCTAGAAAACCTCTAGAGTTTGAACCTAATTTTGGGTTTGGTCAAACTTAGAATAATTCCATCATAAACCCAAAATTAAGCTTGATCCAAAATCAAGTTTAATTTCAATACATTTTCTATCCCCTGTCGGCGTCACTTGAATGTGGAACCAATATGCACGAGATGTGGGAGTGAGGCTGAGACAATCGTGCATGCAATGTAGTCTTAAGAGTGGGAGGTGAGTTTTCTACCGTCCTCTCTTTTCCCTCAGTCTTGAGAGTTTTGGTAGTTGATGGACCTGTTGTCTATAGACTTTAGAAAAGGAGTTGTTAGTGCAATGGGCTGTTGCTTGCTGGCTTGTACGGAATGATCGAAATGAGAGTTTATTTGATGAGCTTGGGTTGAAGGATCAAAGGGATTTATGGAGTGAGTTCATGGGTATGTGAGTCAATGGCATGCAGCGCATGAAACCTCTAGACCACATTATCTACATGGTCCTTCTGCTGGGGGTTTATCATAGATTGTGTTTTCCAGCAGCGGGAAAGAGGAAATTAAATGTTGATGGAAGTTTCCTCAGTGCTCATAGAGCTTCGAGTGTGGGCAGGGTAATTCTTGATGACTCCGGTAATGTTTTGGGGTCTTTTGAAATCCCTAAAGTGGGAGGAGTATCCCCAGAGCATACTAAGGTGCTAGCAATTATTTGGGGCGTTCGATTTGCTATGGAGAGTTGCTTTCAGATTGATGTTGTAGAGTCTGACTGTTTGGGGATTGTCCGCCTTCTTTGTTTAGGGGAATTTGCTCACCATGTGTTGGGAGACGTCCTTCGAGAGGCTCAAGACGTACTTGTTGATAATAGTGTATTGTAGTGGGTTTTAGTCCCACATTGCTTGGGAGAATAAACCTCATACTCCTCTACTTGTATAAATATATGTGCACACTCAATATTCAACTCAAGGGAAATTTACCCAAGATTCTCTCTCTCTCTCTCTTACTTTAACATGGTATCAGAGCTAGGGTTATTTCCCTTCCAATAAATTTTTTTTAACGCTTCTGCGTTCTTTTGCCAAATTTTGGCATTGTCGCTTTGCGGCCTCTTAACGCGTTTTGCGTTCTCGTTTAGTCTTCGGGTTTCATTCTAACCTTCGGGTTCTATTTTAAACATTCGGGTTTCATTCTAACATTCGGGTTCTATTTTAACGGTATTGTCGTTTCAAGACTGTCTCTCGGTCTCAAATTAACGGCATCGTCGTTTCAAGCCGTCTCTCGGCCTCAAACGAACGACATTGCCGTTTCGTAGTCAGTAACTGCATCTCGACGTCTTAGCATTGCCGTTATGGCTCCTTCAGAGAAGATTCCCAAACCACCTTTGCCCCTCAATGATCAAAGTGACTGGGCAGGGTGGTCCACCATTGTCACCAATGCCTTGCGTGGCGCTGGTTTGCTTGATCATCTCACCAGTACGGGACCAGTTCCACCGTCCATCAGCACTGTTACTTCATCCAGTACTATTACCTCTGGCAGTGGTGATGTCGACCTTCAGACTGCTCGTGCTCTCTATGTCAAGGAGAGTTCAGATTGGCAATTGCAGGAATTTCGTGTCATGGATTATCTCACTCGATGTGTTGGCTCTGGTCTCACTGTCGAGATTGGCTCGCTTCCCTCTGCTCGGGCCATGTGGACTCGTCTCACTGAGCGTTTCACTGAGTGCTCGGGTGCACGGGAGGCATATCTTCTGCAACGCATTGCTCTACAACGCAAAGGTAGTTCATCTCTACAGTCCCATTTTGGACAAATGCAAGCTTTTGGACAGAGTTACGCTCCATGCTTCCTGGACGTAATTCCACATATGAAGACTGGCTAGCCTGGTACGAACGGCATGAGGTGCATCAACTGTTTCAGTCCCTTCCTGAATATTCAACTATGGCTGATCAACTACTTCACCAGCCTCAATTTCCGACTTTGGCCTCAGTTATGGGAGCTCTCACTGCTTATGAGACACGGCAACAGACATCACGACTTAATTTGTCAACAGATACTCCTACCTCTTCACTCGAGACTGTTCTGTCTGTACCTATCACTGCACCTGTTATGAATCATACTTCTCCACAGGCTCCCTCTCTACAGGCTCGAGCTAAGCTCTCTTGCAAATATTGCAAGAAGGAAGGACACCGCATTGAGACATGCTTCAAGCTTCATCCTGAGTTGCGTTCCTCAGGTACTGGTCGTGGTCGGCGACCCCCTCAGTCTCAACCCTCTCGTACACCGGGATTGTTGGCCAATGCTATACCTTCTACTACTTCAGACTCTACTATTCAAGCTATTGAAAGTCTTCGCCGTCAACTTGATGCTTTTCAACATATCACATCTACATCCGCCGGACAACTCTCTGGTATGCATTTTGCTGGTTCTTCAGCTAATCCTTCGGTCTCTGGTATGAATGATCTCTGGATTTTTGACTCTGGTTGTTCCTTTCATATGACTTGTAATGCCTCACTTTTATCCTCTGTCTTTACTTCATCCTCTCTTCCTCCTATCTACACGGCTGCTGGACAACCATTGTCCATTACTCAGTATGGCTCTATTACCCCACAAAATGATCCATCTGGTCGTCTAACACTTGGTCCCATTTATGTGGCTCCACAGTTGTGCTTGAATTTAATTTCTATTAGCTCTTTATGCATGGCGGGCCTGTTTGTCTCATTTTCTTCTGATACTTGTATTGTGCAGGATCCACAGACGGGCAAGACGGTTGGGACGGGTCGTAGGAGGCACAAACTGTATTTTCTGGAATATCTTCACCTTCCAGAGTTCATACATCCACGTTCTCTTGTTGCTTCTCTTCGTTCGTCAAAACCCTCTACCTCGCTTCCTGCCAATTTATGGCATAGACGACTTGGTCATGTGTCTAATAAAAGGCTGGAGAGTCTTATTCAGTCTGGAGTACTTGGTCCTGTATCATCTAGTTCTAGTATTGAGTCATGTACTGGTTGCAAATTGGCTAAATTCACTGCTTTACCATTTAAAATGAGTACATCCGTATCCACTTCCTTATTTGATTTAGTACATTCTGATATTTGGGGGCCAGCTCCTTTGCCTTCTTCATTTGGCTACTTATATTATGTTAGCTTTATCGACGATTTCTCTCGTTTTACATGGGTTTACCTACTTAAGAATCGTTCTGACGTACTTACTGCTTATCAAGCCTTCACTGCTATGATTTTTACTCAATGGCAATCTCGTATTAAAGTTTTTCGTTCTGATTGTGCCAAAGAGTACCTATCATCTACCATGTGCTCTATCATGTCCTCTCATGGGACTATCTTTCAACAGTCATGTCCCTACACCCATGAGCAAAATGGTGTTGCTGAACGCAAACATCATCATATCCTCGATACTGCCCGATCAATGCTCATTTCTTACTCTGTTCCTCGTCGTTTCTGGGCTGAGGCTATTCTCACCGCGACTCATGCCATTAATATCACTCCATCTAGCTCTCTTTCCGGTGCTACTCCTTATAGTCGTGTTTATACTCATCCTCCCCGTTATGATCTAGTTCGCGTTTTTGGTTGTCGATGTTTTGTTCTTCTGCCATCTCACGAACGTGATAAATTGTCTCCCAGAGCTGTTTCTTGTGTTTATTTAGGAATTAGTTCAGAACATCGAGGTTATCGTTGTTATGATCCCGCAACTCGTCGAGTTCATATATCTCGTCATGTTCAGTTCGAAGAGGATTCTCCATATTATTCTGCTTCTGATGACTTTAATTTCCTCCACTCTACTGATCATGCTTCCCCGTCAACTGCACCACCCACTTCTTCACCTCAATTTTCCTTTCGAGATCTCCCTGACATCTCTCCCTCTCCTTCTGCTGACTCTTCCTCGCCCGAGTCTTCTCTTACACCATCTAATCCATATCCCGTGGACACAACTCTCACTCTAGAAAATACTGTTGATCTCCACGCACCTGCGCCAGCATCTCCCCCGCCTGAGGTTCCGCTTGCTCTTCGTCGAGGCAAACGCCCACATGTCATGCCTGCCCGGTATGCTTCTGTTACTTCTTATTCACCTATCTTTCATAACTTTCTTGCTGTCATTCATACTATTGTTGAGCCAAAGTCCTTCCAAGAGGCAGTTCAAATTCCAGAGTGGCGACAGGCTATGGCTGAGGAATTTCAAGCCTTTCAGCAAACTCATACCTGGGATGTTGTTCCATGTCCTCCTGGGATCTCTCTTGTTGACAGTAAATGGGTTTATAAGGTCAAGATTCGTCCTGATGGCACCATTGAACGTCGAAAAGCTCGTTTAGTGGCTCGAGGTTTTACTCAGCAACAAGGTATTGATTATGAGGAGACATTTGCTCCTGTTGCTCAGATGCCCACTGTTCGTACTCTCCTTGCGGTCGCTGCTGCTCATCGTTGGCCTTTATACCAGATGGATGTCAAAAATGCTTTTCTTCATGGCTCTTTATCAGAGACCGTATATATGCAACTGCCTCCAGGGTCAAATATTCCTTCGGGACATGTATGTCTCCTTCGCCGTGCTGTTTATGGTCTTAAGCAGGCACCTCGCGCTTGGTTTGAGTATTTTCGCGATGTCGTGCTCAAAGCGGGCTTTATAGAAAGTCATCAAGATGCTTCTCTGTTTGTTCGCACTACATCGCATGGCAGAGTTTTATTACTCATCTATGTAGATGATATGATCATTACAGGTGATGATATGGCAGGTATACAATACGCAAAATCTCAGTTGCAACAACAGTTCCACATGAAGGATCTTGGATCTCTTCGGTATTTTCTTGGTCTAGAAATTTCTCAAGGCCCCCGGGGTGTATTACTGTCTCAACAGAAGTATCTTTCAGATATTCTAAATCAAGCTGAGCTAACTGATAATGTAACTGTCGATACTCCACTCCAGTAGAATGTCAAACTTTGCTCCACTGATGGTGAGCCTCTATCTGATCCTACCCGATATCGATATCTTGTTGGCCAGTTGGTCTATTTGTGAATCTCTCGACCACATATCTCTCATGCTGTTGGTATTCCAGATTGCTAATAATCCAGTATTTCATGAAAGGACCAAACATATTGAGATCGACGCTCATTTTGTCCGTCACCAAGTTATCAAGGACAAGACAATTCTACTTCCTCATGTTTCATCCGCTGACGAGCTTGCAGATTTCTTCACAAAGGCCTTACCTGTTCATCGGTTCCAGTTTCTTGTACGCAAACTCACTTTGTTTGATCCAACATGAGTTTGAAGGGGGCTGTTGATAATAGTGTATTGTAGTGAGTTTTAGTCCCACATTGCTTGGGAGAATAAACCTCATACTCCTCTACTTGTATAAATATATGTGCACACTCAATATTCAACTCAAGGGAAATTTACCCAAGATTCTCTCTCTCTCTCTCTTACTTTAACAGTACTATAGGCTCATGGTTCACCATTTGTGAAGTTTGTGCAGCAGGACACAAATAAGGTTGATCGTTTGGCGTTATATGGTCAACAATCTGAGATTGCTAGGTTTTGGTTAGAAGAAGTTCCTCCAGAGCTTGTCTGGTTGTTGGTGATTTTTCTAGCTAGTTGTGGGTCTCCTCGAATTAATGGAGGGTCCTCATTTCAACAACAAAAAAGAAAAAAGAAAAAAAGAGCAATAGGTGTATTCTAACCAAACAGATAGTTACTGTCAGAATATTTCTAGTGGTTGAGTTATTTGTTTGAGAAAAACCATCACTAATTAGTGGGAAAAAAACTAATGATT
>BQKN01065352.1:27829-63024 GCA_022839385.1 Asparagus kiusianus
TGTTTGAGAAAAACCATCACTAATTAGTGGGAAAAAAACTAATGATTAACAGTAAGAACGCTGATGATGATACTTATGCCACTATGAAACACAATATGCCTAACTAATCATGTGAAATTAGGAAATGGAAATTCAAGAACTAATTATTGACCATATTTAGAATTATCTCTTGCGTGAACCTGACAACCACTTCTATATTTGCAATGTCCAGAGGAGGTACTTCGTTGCCAGTTTTTATGCTTGGATTAAATGATGGAAGTATTCATTTAACTACACCATATAGCTGATAGTAAAAGTTATGCAGCGGGAAGAAGAAACATTTCATTGTTTGGAGAGAAAGTTGATATCTTCATTGATGTATTCATTACAACTTCAGTCGTTACAATGAAAATAAAAAAAATTAGTCTTTTTATAAGACTCTTACACAATAAAAATAAAAATTACAACTTTCCTTACAACAAACACAACAGACGTTTATCCTTCGCTGCTTGCGTAAGATCTTGGCCTGTGACGGGGATGTTGATATCCGTAGACTATCAAAAGATCAGATTAGATCCGGAGATTCGTTGATTCGCAAAGGAATCAAGAAACCGAAACGATTATCTCGGCAACAGCGAGATAATCACTCTTCTCGAGATCACCGCAACGGGACAATCTCAAGGCAAAGAACCGGGAAGTGTAGATCTAACGAGCTCCTCTTCTTTATGCTGATGAACTCGATCCGATCTCCTCCTTTCTTCTGAAATTCGTACTCCTTCAGTCTTCAATTCAGCAGGGCTTCGCCAACGCTCGGGAATTCCAGATCCGAAAAAATAAAGGCCCTGGGGCTGTATTTATAGGCTTTGGAACCTCTGTTTTCGGATAGCAATGATCGATTCACTCTTATCTTCAGTTGTACCCACTTAATCACGTTCTTGGATAGATTCAGATCAGTTGGAACAAATCCAGGTGGTTAACGTCGAAAAACAGCTTAAAACTGTCAAAAATCGGTTTTCGGGGGTGTGGACACCCATGGGTGTCTCGGCTTGGTCGAGACACTCGTGAGTGTCTCTCGTGGGTGTCTCGGCCTGGCTGAGACACTCGTGGGTGTCTCGCTGAGGCCTAGAGAATTGTTTCGCGCGTCCCGTCTGTTTCCGTCGTATTTTCATTGTCCGAACTTAGAATTGCGCGATTCAAGATGCGTTGGAAAGCTGACGAGAAGATCTACAAGATCCTACAGTTGGATCATATGTGGAGCAGACGAAAAATGAAGAGCACTTCGTCTTTCGTAAAAGAAGTGTAGCTCCCGATCAGTTCGTATTTTCGTTATTCTGAAGTTCTGTTGCTTCACACTGTTCGTCGACTCACTTCATGTGCTTGTCGAAGTTAATGACTCGGATAATGACGTTCATCGTCATATCTCTGTCTCGAGCTGCGTACGGGAACCTATAGGTATTTTTAGACGCCTACAGATACCCCCTCCAAAGTGTTTCTATCTCGTTTTTTTATAGAGGAGGCTGAAATACTTTGACTGTGATCGGTCCAACCTTCAGTCGGTGTAAAAGGACCTGTAGTTAGCTTTGATTCTTGACTCCTTCAATTTTCAATCTATTCAAAATTTTAACGAATAGCTAAAATTCTTCCGGCGCTACGTTTATCGTCTGGCCATCGTTGAAGTCTCGAACAAAAAACTAGTGAGTTGATTTTGGCTCGTGTCGTCGAATTGACTTTGAACTGACTATTTCTGTCACAATTTATTAACTTAGGGCTACGCGTTGAACGGCGTCGACCTTAGGGTTTCGGATCGCTAGGCGTTGACTTTCATCGCAACGCGTTGACCAGCGTTGACCTAGGGTTACGCGTTAACCTGCGTTGACCTTAGGGTTTCTCATCGCCAGGTGTTGACTTTCATCGCAGCGCGTTGAGCTAGGGTTACGCGTTGATCGGCGTTGATCTTAGGGTTTCGGATCGTCAGGCGTTGACCAGCGTTGACCTTAGGGTTTCGGATCATCAGGCGTTGACTTTCATCGCAACGCGTTGACCGACGTTGACCTAGGGTTACGCATTAACCGGCGTTGACCTTAGGGTTTCGGGTTGCCAGGCGTTGACTTTCATCGCAACGCGTTGACCGGCGTTGACCTAGGGTTACACGTTGACTGGCGTTAACCTTAGGGTTTCGGATCGCCAAGCGTTGACCGGTGTTGATTTTCATCAGAATAACTAGTAACCGACGAAAACGATCGAAATAGAGGTCATAAAAGCACTTGGGGGCCCGGCCTGGGCTCAAGACACCCGTGGGTGTCTCGGCCTTGGCCGAGACACCAGTGGCTATCTCGGCCTTGGCCGAGACACCTCTAGGTGTCTCAGCCAATGGGCCGAGACACCCCCCTATTCTTGGTTTTTTTTGTCTTTTGTTCCCTTGTACTCTCACTTCTCTCTCTCTCTCTCTCTCTCAAAAATTCAAATTAGAGTCTTTTCCCCCCTAAAACTCCTCCCTCTTCTTCTCTTATCAAAACTCCTCATAACCCATTTTCCCCCTCTTCAAGCGTTCTAAAAAAACTCCAAACTCTTGTTCTTTAAAACCATAAACCCCTCAAAAACAATTTCAGATTTTACTCTCTTCATTGGCCGAAAATTTCATTTTTCCAAGGCCAGGGTTTGTGGAATCTCCACCTTCAAGAGTTGGGCTTTTAAGTTGGGTAAGTTTCTTTTCCATCTCCTCTATGTCATACACTTGATTTTGATTCAAGAGTTTGTGGGTTTTGAAGGAAAGATTGAAACTTTGTGATGAGTTTATGTGTATGGTCGAATTTTGGGGTCTTATGTGCAAAAGGGGACTGAAATTTTAGCGGTTTTATGTGCAAAAAGGGACTAAAATTTTGGGGGTTTTATGTGCAAAAAGGGGTTGGAATTTTGGGGGTTTTATGTGCAAAGAGGGACTGAAATTTTGGGCAAAGTTGGCCGAACTCTTGAAGGGGTTTATTTGCAAAAGTAGGCCGGATTTTCTTGAGGGGCTTGTATGCAAAAGTAAGCTGAATTTTCTTGACAGGCTTGTATGCAAAATGGCCTTTTTTCGGAGGTGTTCATGGCTAACATAAAGCCTTGAGCATGAGGAGTATTTTGGGTATTTTGCCCAAAATTGATCATGCGGGTCCTGAACGCAATTTACACCCGTTGTTGACATGTACGAATCCAATAGGTTTAATTAGACTTTTACCATAGTATCCCATTTTATTTATAGGATTTTAGTTAAAGTTCATAATTTTCCTTTTAATTTCCCGGTTCTTGGATTTATGAATGTACCTGATCCGTTGATTTTCGTTGCAGGTTAACCATGTCTCCGCGCCGACCACGATTTCATAGGAGTCGCTCATCTTCTCAGCATAGTGAGAGGGAGGCTCCCGTAGCTTCCTCTTATGGGGGTGAGCTTTTATGCTTTATGTATCCTCGTTTGACTCCTTTACGGGTCATTCGGGAAGAACCGACGTCCTCCTTTGCGGGAATTGAGGTTTCAGGATGATTTCGGGTTCTATCATGCCCTCGTTTGGCCCCTTCGCCGTTTATTCAGGAAGAACCGACGTCCTCCTTTGTGGGGATCGATGTTTGAAAAGACGTGTTTTGCTTGACCAATTCACGTCTTTCGGCATATTAGGACGATTTCGTGTTATATTACACTCCGTGGGTGGGGGTACATTATCACGTTGTTTACGTGATGGTGCATACCGCCCTTCCTGTGTAGGACACTCGAAATCGTCTCGCCAATCACCCAATGAATGACCCTATCTCGCTAGCTTGTGAGATGAATTCACCCCTTGTATAATTTATTAATAATTTTCTGATTCCATGTTTATTTTGCTACAATTGAGTTCCCCGTAGAAGGTTTTCCACCTCATGCTATGACTGGTTGCAACAGGGAGACATTCACTGCCAGTGTTGACAGGCAGACTATTGGTCCCACCCCTCAGTTCAACGAGAGTCGTCCCAAGGAGGTGCATCGATTGATACGAGACAGGGGTCGTCGTTCATTACGCCAGCTGATTACCGATGCTGTCTTTACTGAATATTCCATTTCTACCCAGGCTTTAGAGAAGCCATATTATTTATTCGGGGGCCATGCTAAGGATCCGGCTAAGTTGACTCTTGATGATGAACATTGGTTGAATGATGATGGTGGGAGCCTTTTATACATTCCTTTTATTCCCCGTCAGCATTCTCTTGCTCATTTGGAGACGCAGGCTGTGCGGCGACATATGTCCTGAAATCTTACAAATGATCATGACCGAGTTCATTGTGGATTTATTTCCCATCATAAGACTCCAGGTTCTGATGGGTATAATCATATTCGTGGCCTTCGATCGGGGATTCTGGGACTTGATACGGCGCCACCGGACGAGGTGTCAGTAGTCGCCCATACTGTGAGGAATTGTCTGGCTAGGCTTGGGAGGAAGTTACCCCCGAAGGAATTCAAATGTTTTAGTTGGTCATCCTTGCCGCCTAAGAAGTAGTGGACTCGTATGACTAGTTACGTCTTGGGACGTTGGGAGAGTGAGTTGAAGCGCAGCGAATTATATGCACCTATACGAGTCACTATGTACGGATTCCCAGCCAGCAGCTGTCATTTTTTGGCATTGCTAGAGTCTTTTAACCCTAATAGTAATACTTTTCTGACTTGCAGTGAAGAGTTATAGTTAGCTCTCCATGAGATGCACAAGGTTTCTGATCTTCTAATAGGAGATTGCCCATATCAAGAGTACTTTCCCTCTAACTTAAAGTTAGGACAGCTAAAGAGAGATTCCTCCGACATGTATGACATGCTTTGGGACCTTACTTGTCATTATTATACATTCCTGGTCAGGATGAGTCCTCTGGCAAAGAGGAAGAAGCTGGTAAGCTTGAAGCAGTTTGTTGATTATTTATTTTAGCATTTGGAGAGCAGTTTGGGCGAGACCATTTATGAGTTGGCCCCTTTGACATCTTCTGCCATTAATAACTTAATTGAAAGGACCGACGCTTGTTCATTTACCACCGCTGGTGTTGAGCATTTCTTTTTGGCGGGGACTAAATTTCGGACATTCCTTTGTCATGCACGGAAGCCTATTCGGCCTAAGACCCTCCTGGCGGGCTATCTCGCCCTCTGGTTGAAGAAGTGAGTCGTTTCATACCAGTTCTCTGATACTTTGCCTATTGAGGTCCTCCTCCCTACCGTTCAGTTAGCTCAGGGAAGGATCTTTCTCTGCTTCCGGCGATGGTTGCCGGTATTCATTATGGGCTTAGGTATTTGGTCGATGGTTTTACACATGTGGGTTCTGAACCGTCGACCGAGATTCTCTACATAAAGGTTGAGCTTCCGTATACGTCCTTGATGTCATGGCTCGTCCTTCACTATCCTGATTTGATGTCGGCATCCAGTACTGCTGATGCCTCTGTCCCTTTTCTATAGTTGTTAGAGGGGAGCAAATGGTATGCGAAGACCTTCACTGATGTACAGCGAGAGCTTCAAGTTCGTAGGAGCTGGGAGTTCTTCAGGTGTTTTCCTCACTTCTCGGGCCGCTATGACGACGTATTGATTGGCGAGGAGAAACCGGGGGCCGGGCGAACCTCTCTTGATATTGGTTGCTTCCGTTGGTTGGTGAACATTCGCACTGGATACCTCGTTCTTCGGGTGAAGGGTCATTGCCACATAGAGCCCTATCTCCCTTGTCGTTTCGCTCGTTAGTTCGGTTATGACCAACTATATGTTGGGAACCCGAACCGAGGCTTGAGGACTGAAGGAGGTCTTATTGACGGCGTCCGAGCATAGCTCTGGATTATGACGGGTTGTAACGGCGCTTATTTCGCTCTTCCTTCATCCAAACGGAAGCCATCGCTTACCTTTCTCAGCTGCAAATGACTCATTTCTACCAACGAGCTTCTAGATGTGAAGAGCCTCTCAGAGTTGGAGGTCGAGCACTTGGTTTAGACTACCATTAAAGCTGCTCGTAAGGCTGGGCTTTCGAAGAAGCGAGGGAAGAAACCTGTCAAACCCTCCCGTTCGAGCAAAGACCAGATGGAGGATGATGAGGAGCTCCTTCCTATTGATGATGAGGATGAGACTTTTGAGGAAGAATTTAGGGATATAGACACCGACGTTGGAGTTGACAAGGAAGAATCTGAGACAAGTCTGTCAGACTCTTTTTTTCGGAATTAATGGATCTGACATTTCTTCGTTGGTCTCAATGCTCTAGATCTCGACCGGCTCCTCCAAAGCCGGAACGGAAGGTTTTATTTACTTATCCTAACAAGATGATTCTTGTCACTCCAGGTAGGATGGTTGACGAGCATGAGCCTCTTATTTTCCGTTATGCGAGATCACGATCCAGCGCCGATGCTTCTTCTCAGGTTGAGATGCATACTAAATCTACGCATGAGCGACCTTTTGGTCCTGTAAAGGTTTGTCCTCCAAAGTGGAAGAAGACCGCTCATAAGTCACATATTGGTCAGCGCGCCCGCGAAGCAGAGTTACGAGGTACTGTAACTACTGGTGGAGAGGAAGGTAATGTTCTATTATTTTCATGAATTTAAAATGGTGCTCTTCTGGATTCCCTGAACCTAATCATGTTCCGTGTTTCAGGAAGCCATAGCGGAGGTAAACTTTCCGCACGACTCTGTATTCTCCGATCCTGGCTATTTGGATAGTTCGAGCTTTATGCAGCAAATGTGCGATGCCATTTGTGATGAGCCTACATATGTTTGAGCAAACAGGGATGCTAACTAGGATAACACCATTGAGTCGAGTATTTCATGCCCAGATATATCTAACATCGGTAATACACCATTCGAGTGGCAGTTAAAGGAGTTAGGAAATTCGGAATTCGTTCCCCCTTTAATCACTGATCGCTTATTGAGGGCAGCCAAGATACCAGATGAAGACCGAGTGGATATGGTGCAGCTACAGCTTATTAATGTGGCCAGGACATGGTGGGATGCAGAGGAGGAGAAGCTGCCTAGGCCGATTTCCTGGGAGACATTCCAGGAGAGTTTCTTAGAGGCATTTTTCCTGAAGACAGCTCGTCTTGAGATGCAAAGGCAGTTTGTAATGCTGAGACAGAGAGCTAGCACTGTAGATGAGTATGCAGCCGAGTTTGCCAAGCTCAGCAGGTTTGCCCCGGGGATGGTATCGAATGAGGTGGATAAAGGACAGAGATTCATGCAGGGCTTAAATTTTGAGATACAAACTCAGATATATAGTCAAAAGGGGGTTGAGACTTATGCGGATGTCCTAGAGGCAGCTCGTCACAGATCTCTGGAATTTTTTGATAATTCTCTATCTAGCAGTTTTCTTTTATCTTGATTACATGCTCTATGGTGTAGTTTTGGTTTTATATTGATATACAGGATGATCTAGAGGCGTGAATGTGACCGTAGGGTTACATTGCTGGCCGAGTCACGTTCCAAACTATTACATTTTTGGAACTAGAGCGTGACAAGGTCTTTTAGGCAGCCAAGATACCGCGCTTCATTCTCTTTTAGACAAATTGAAGAATGCGGGCACGAATATCGGGGTAGATGAGCCTCCTAACACTACCACAAGTGAGTCTGCATTTATCTATCATGAACTTTTAGCTTTTTTTTATATATCCAACACTTAAATTCTTATGCAGATACTGCGCTAGAGAGACCGATCGAGAATGAGACTTTTCATGGCATGGATCTTGGGGGATTTAGTGAGCACATGTACGTTTCAACACCGAGTTTCTCAGGATCCGACACTAGGTTGCTAGTTGAGATGTTGGCAGAGCAGGCTACCAGAGAGGTTGCAGGACCACCCGTTGAGGGTGGTTCATCTGCAGGTATGCATCTAATCTCTGACATTGTAATTTTCTTTATTTGTCGAAATCTCTATTTGACTGATAGGGAATTCTAATCGTAGGACCAGCCGCTAGGACTGATACAACTACGATTTCTGGCATCCCTAGTTTACTTGAGGGTGGTGGATCTGCAGGTATACATATAATCCTCTCGATTGTCAGTCTTTTCTTTCGTCGAAATCTCTATTTAACTAACAAAGAATTGTAATCGTAGGACCAGCCGCCACGACTGATACGGCTACGATTCCTAGCATCCCTAGTTTGCCTGAAGGTGATGTCTCTTCCCCAAACCCAGCGGGCATTGCAGAATCTCCTACAGGAGTCAATATACTGTCGATAGTCGTGCCTGCTATCATTCTCGAGCCTACCGAGACTAGATTAGTGGAGCTTGGTACATGACATCAAACTGAAGGAACCTCTGTTTGCACTGGTAAGCTCATAATTCGCTCTGAATTTCCCCACAATATTCTAGGGTTTCTTACCTCTCCATATAATTATTTGTAGGGTTTTCACCATCTCCATATGAGCACATTATGACTTTACTATCTGATACCGATCCGGGCACAGACATGTTGCGGATAGATCTTGAGAGTTTCCTTACCTTCTTGGGTAAGATGGTCAAGAGGATCGTTCATCATGGATTCCGTTTTGATCAGTACAGACTTGACCGCCATATGATAATGATTAGAGAGGAGGGGTACCCCAAGCTAGCCGATTTCCTTGTTGCGGATCTTGCCATACTAGAGCGCGAATCCCAAGAGTTAGGGGAGCGGAAGACTAGAGGTATTTCCTCTTTTGTTGCTACTCGGTTAGAATATGAGTTGAAGCAGTGGCATGACTCCAGAGTATCCATTGGACATGATATTGAGTCACAGGAGAGCTCTGTTATGCAGATGAGGGCTAATCTCTTGAGGAAGGACAAGGCTAAGGCTGATTTACTTAGCTCTTTAGCTTCAGCCGATGAGGAGATAGCTAAACTTAAGAAATCCTTGAAGTACGTCGAAGAATCGCGCGCTATTCTTGAGGACGACTTAGCCAATGCTGAAGACTCTCGAAGACAGACATTGGAGAAGCTGGAGCCTGTAGAAGAGAAGTTGGTTAAGTTAAGGAGCGTAGCCGCGAAGACACTGGATACTTCTGAAGATTCCATTCGAGCTGAGTTGCAGGCTAAACTCGAGCGGAGTTTTGCCGAAGATCTTTCTATACTGGAACACCGGATCCTCAGTCACAGATTGTACTCGGAGCGATAGTCTCTTCATTTTGACTTTATTAATGAAACAAAATATTTTACTTAGCTCACTCTTCTCTTTATTATGATCATTATCCAATCTAGGATGAATAACCACAATACTTATAGGATTTTTGGTAAACCCTCAGCCATTAACGGATTTGGCTTGCCTTTACCGATTACCGTTTGAATCGGATTAGCATACAGATTGTTCAAGTCCATTCTGCATGTGACGTTGTGCTAAAAGAATGGATTCTTTTAGACTTATCGCTATGATTTTTGAATACATAGACTTACTCATCCCTTGCGGGGTTCTCATAGGATTTTTGGCAAACCCTCAGCCATCAACGAAATTGATGTGCCTTTACCCATTACCGTTTGAATCGGGCTAGCATTTGAATTATTAAAACCCGTTTCACATGTGACGTTGTGCTAAGAGAATTAATTCACTTAGACTTGGTGCTATGGTTTTGAATACATAGACTTTGTCTTTATCACGGGCATAGACTACCCGGCAACGCGTGTTAGGCGCTGACTCATCCTTACTTAGGATTTAGGATAAAGGTCCCCAGATTTATATTCTGGTGTCTTTTTTCATTCGGTGAAAAACTAAACCGGCAACGTGTGTTAGACGTAGGCTTATCTCTAATTAGGGACGAGATAAAATCCCCCGTGTATGAAGTGCATGGATTTGAAGTCAGAAATTGTGTCTTTTCTTAGGGTAAAAGACAAACTCGATGCTGGAGAAGAAGAATTTTATATTCTGTCATCAGGTCTTGTTTATGGTAAAGATGAACCCAAAACGGGAGAGAAAGAATTTTATATTCTATCTCTTAAAACTAAAGAGGAAGAATTTCATATTTTATCTCCAGTTGCAAAGAAAACTTGAGATGGGATCTCCACCCCCAGAATCCGGAAAGGTGAAAGTAAGAATGAGATCTTCACTCCGAGAATCGGAAAGATTCAAGCAAACCCTAACTTTTACAGGATTGGTTGCTCAATCCAAGAAAAAAATCCCTCATTTATTGAGGTGAAATTTCGTTTTCGGCCCTAACTTTTATAGGTTTGGCTGAAATCGAAAAGGTGAAAATCTCTCGTTTATCGAAAGGGGTAATCCGATCTTGGCCCTAACTATCTGCAGGTTTGACCAAGTGGGGTTGGAGGTAATCCTAACTTTTATAGGTTTGATTGCTCAAATTGAAAGTGGACCTCTCATTCATGGAAGGAATCGAGAGGGGATTTTGACTTTGACCCTAACTTTTATAGGTTTGACCAAGAAAGCAGTGAGAGTGTATTACAGATAGCAGTGAAAATGCCGATTTGTACTAGCCACTCGATGAAAGATTTTGATGTTAAATGATCAGGACTTAACATGTCAAGTTTGAAAATTACCAAAAATTGGCGGATAAAAATTTTGAGTTGACCCACCGTCAAATAATTTGATCAGTGGGGGTGCTGTGAGGAAAGATTGACTCATCAAAGTAGTCGAATCTCGTCTCAGCAAAAATATTCATGAAGGTTGGTGAATCCAATATCAACAATAGGATACGTTCTAACTTTGAAAACATTCAGAGTCCAAGTGTGGATTTCTTATTTATCACTTTTGTAGTAAATAAGTTATCCCTAAGAATATTACACGTAGTATTCTTCCGGAAACTTTCTAATACATGGGTTATCCTGAATGTACTAAGGGTAGTACTTGTTCAGGAACTTCCCGTTTATCGGCATCATAAGCCGAACGCCTTCCTTGGTAATAAGGCGATATACATCATTCGAATAGACTATCTCTACCACAAATGGTCCTTCCCATTTAGGTTCAAATTTACCTTTCTTCTTAGAATTAAGGATCATTGGTCGTCGGACAGCTAAGACCAAGTCCCCTTCTCTAAAACTCCGTTGTCAAACCTTTTGTAAAAAGCTTGAGAAATTCTGGATTGATAGAATTCAATGTGCTGTTAGGCTTCTAAGCGCTTTTCATCAAGCATCTCGAGTTCTTAAAGACGTTTCTGATGTTGTTCTTTGGTCATCATTTCTGTTGCAAGAGCGATCCGAAGAGACGAAATTTGGATATCCAATGGAAGAACTGCTTCACTCCCGTACACTAGAGAATACAGGGTTGCTCCAGTAGGCGTGCGAACTGTGGTGCGATAGGCCCATAGAGCTTCGCCGAGTTTATCGTCCCAATCTCGTTTATTAGTATTCACGAGTTTTGACAAAAGTTTTATGATAATCTTGTTTAAGGTTTCAGCCAATCCGTTTGCTGTAGGATTGTAAGCTGTCGACGAGATGTCTTGAATTTTAAACTTTTCACAAAATTTGATAAAAGCATTACTGACAAACTGATGACCGTTGTCATATATAATTCGTATTGGGACACTATACCGATAGATAATATGGTGTTTGATGAAGTCCACGATGTTGCTCGTCTTAACTTCTCTGAGCATAATCGCTTCAGCCCATTTGGAGAAGTAATCGGTAATTGTCAGGATGAATCTGTCGTCTTTGACCGACGGGGGATTTATAGGACCCACGACGTCCATTCCCTAAGTTTCGAAAGACCATGATGTAGCCGAAGGGTGTAGATGCTCCGGGGGTTGTTGCATATAATTCGCGTGCACTTGACACGCGTGACACTTTCAAGCATATGCGACTGCATTTTTTATCATGGTGGGCCAAAAATATCTCATTCTTCTGATGTGGTCATAAAGTTTAGGGCCAGATTGGTGTGCGTCACAAACCCCTTCGTGCGTCTCCTTAAGGACTTCTTCTGCCTCTTTAGTTGATAGGCAACGTAGTGGTACACCATCATACCCCCGACGATATAGCGTTCGACTCTCTGTGTTATAATAGAATCTCAGTGCTCTCCGTTGGATTGAGTCTCTTTCCTTCGCGTTTTCTGGTAAAATCCCGCGTAGGACGTAGTCTATGTTAGGGAAACGCCAATCTTGGGATTCGAACTTAACTTGGGTTGAATGCACTTCTTTAATATCCTCTTCTCCGTCGTCTACATCGTAGATTTGTACAAAGAGCTGGTGAGTTCTCACTTTAATGAATTGTTCCGTTTCAGGAGGCTGTGCCAGAGATACTGCTAATGCATCCGCGTAGGCGTTCCGTAAGCGTGGAATGTATTCGATAAAAAATCCTTCAAACGATTCTGCCATCTCAACGGCTATCTTATGGTATGATATCAAATCCTGATTTCTGACCTCATACTCCTCTTGAACTTGTTTAACTACTAGTTGAGAATCATTGAAAGCTTTAAGATACTCGACCCCCAGCTCTTTAGCAAAGCTGAGTCCAATAAGCAGCGTGTTATACTCGGCTACGTTATTTGAGCACGACTCGGTCAGTGAGGAGGCTCGAGGCATCACATATTTTTCCGGGGAAACTAAGACAACCCCGACACCGGAGGAGACCTTGGAACATCCAGGAGCATTTGCTACATTAGTTGCTCGAGAAGCACCGTCGAAGTACAAACGCCACACCTGTTGATGAGAAGTCACGTTGGCTTCGTGGGTTTCATCTGGCAGATCGTCGTATACTTCGGCGGTATCCGTAGTTGAGTTAGCTACCAGAAGATCACAAATAGCCTGTCCTTGGCAGTATCCGTAGTTGGGTTAGCTGCCAGAAGATCACAAATAACATGTCCTTTGACTGATTTCTGTTGTTTAAAGTGCAGATCGTACTGGGACAGAAGTAGGGCCTATTTTGCTAACTGCCAATTTATGAAAGCTGGCTGCGTCATGAATACTCGGACTGGGTTAACATAGGAGATGACATAAATAGTCAGTCCAACTAAGTAATACCGCATCTTTTGAATTGTGAACACCAAGACGAGACACTCCCTCTCAATCATTGGATATCAAGATTCGACGCCCACAAGGGTCCGGCTTAGGTAATATACAGCCTGTTCGTGACCGTTATCATCATCTTGTGCAAGTAATGCACTTAACGAGTAGCTCGTCGTCTTAACATAAATCAAGAACGGTTTGCCCGATTTCAATGCAACGAGCACTGGAGGTTTCGAGAAATATTCTTTAATATCCGCGAACGCTTTTTGGCAAGCGTCATCCCATATGAATGATACGCCCTTCTTTGTGAGTCTGGAGAATGGCTGACATTTTTCTGAAAGGTTCGAAATGAACCGACGGATATATGCCAACCGTCCTTGTAACCCTCTAAGTTCTTTAAGGTTTCTCGGGGGTTGTAATTCATTAATTGTCTTCACTTTATCAGGGTCGATGTGAATACCTTGGGTGGTGATGACGAATCCAAGGAATTTACCGCTGGACATTCTGAGGAATAATTTGGTAGGATTCATCTTTAATTGATGAGTCCGCATTAGGTCGAACATCGTCTTTAAGTCTTTGATGTGATCATTCTTGTCACGGCTCTTCACAACTAGATTGTCCACATAGCATTCAACGGTCTTCCGAAGATGCGCCTGGAAAATCTTTGACATGACTCTTTGATATGTGGCACCTGCGTTCTTCAAGCCGAAGGGTATAACTATGTAGCAGAAAACACCGAGGGGTGTTTTGAACGTAGTATGCTTTTCGTCATCTGGATGCATCTTTATTTGATAATAACCAGAAAATCCGTCCTTGAAGGACATTCTCTCGAATCCACATGTGTTATCAATGATAACATTCATGATGGGAAGAGGGAAATCGTCTTTCGGGCAGGCACTGTTAAGATCTCTGAAGTTGATACAAATCCTGATTTTCCCGTTCTTCTTAAGGACCGGGACAATATTGGTAAGCCATTCAAGGTGTTGTTCCTCCTTGATGAAACCACTGTTTTAAATATCGGCCGATAATTGATATTACCGGCCGAGTTATCGGATTTAGGAGCTCTCCGCTAGGATAAATTAGATTTTTAATCGGTTATCATTTTTCTAGGTTTATCGGCGATTTATCGGCGTTATCGGCACTTATCGGCCGATAAGTAAGACTTTTTTATCAGGATTATTGGCCCATTTTGACTAACATTATATTTTTTTAAGGCTATGATACAAGTTTCGCTTTCTACAATTGGTTAATGATTCTAAACATGATGATTTATATTTTAGTATGTTTATATTTTATTAAGCATGATTAGATTATATTTTTTAATTGTTATATTATATATACACATCATCCAGTATATCACTCCGATAAATACTACTTATCCCTGATATATCCCCGATTTCCGCTATCCGATAAGGATTTTGGTCGTCCGATAAATCCCCGATAACCGATATTTAAAACCTTAGATGAAACCCGAGTCGATAAACTTTTTAACTTCGGATTCGATTGCCTCCATAATTTGCGGATGAAACCGTCTTTGCTGTTGTTTGATAGGTTTGACATCCGGCTTAATATTGAGGCGATGCATTGCCACATTGGGATCGAGCCCTGGCATATCCTCGTAGTTCAAAGAAAAAACATCGATGTACTCTCTAATGAGGGCAATTAGCTCTTCTTTCTTATTTAGCGGGAGACTGTCACTAATGAATATCAGTTTCTGATTATCTTCATCACCCATATTCACCTAGATTACCTGGTCCTCGGTGGGGGGTTCCCTTTGTTCAAACTTATCACCGTACTGCATATTCAGGTGATGAACCCAAGGGTCTTCCCAAGTTGGCATTCGATCATCTTCCTCTATTATAACGGGGTCGATCGTAGTCATGTTTGACATTAGTCTTTTGAACATTTTCCCAAGACTAGCGTCGGAGTTCCAGGCTGAAGAATTGGAAGAATATCCGTCTTTACCCTTATTAGCTATTTGATCGATGACTTGCCTGCAGCACTTGTCATCGGACGAGGAGACATAACCTAAACCTCTTCTATAGATACAATAATCATCGGGTTTTCCTTTTGGTACATAAGCCATACGAGGTGGAATTCGCGGACCTCAACCGAAACAAAGACCCTCTCCGAGTGCGAAGTCATATCTGTATCTCTCCATGAGGGTCCTCTCTTTTGTATCATATCTGAATAAATGAGGAACTGATTTATCATCATCGTCCTCTTCTCTCAATAAGTGATCTGGTACTGAAAACTCCTTCCCTTTACCATAAACGACTTTCTTTTCACCCTCTGCCTTTGCGGGGACAACAAGTGTCGTTCCGAACGACTCCTGAACATGCTTCTTCGTCACGCAATATGATTGAAGTGGCATATACAAGTCGGGGTCATCGTATAACCCCTTCATGATGTTATCAAGACACAACGAGTACTCTAAATTATCATTTATTGCTATTTCTTCAGCAAGTTGCCAATTACAACTATTATCAGATGACTCTCCATCATCAAGATCGATTACAATGGGTACACTGTCATTAAGTACAAAACCACCGTCGTAATCAAACCCAGTCTCGGTATCAGATTCTTCTTCGCTGTCCATACCTTGGGTCGATGGTTCAGTATCAGATTCAGCACCGTAGAGAAGAGAGTCAGTAAAATAATTTTCCAACCCCTTAAACGGTTGTTTATCCGCGACCATCGTCTTGACCTTATTATTAGTGTCTACATATTTAAGACACTGATGTAGACGTATAAAACTGCTTATAGGTCCCCTAACACAGCTCGACACGATGATTCGACGAACCAACGAACCATCGGGCGATGGATCCAAGCATGTTCGTTAGACCACAACACCGAAGCTAAGTGAGACGCGATGAAGCGAATTAACGAGGCAACGAGGTTAACGAATCGCACACAAACAACGGAATACTTTCAATCGCGTGCACAATCAAGCTAATGGGTTGATGAATCAACGAATCATCCAACCGTAGAGTCCACCACATCAATCAAGATTGGGAACGGACTCGAACGAATCAAGATCAAATCAAGATCGGATCCAAACTCAAACTCGAACACCGAAGCGGATTTACTGCCAAATCAGGATTCAGATCAACAAATCAGAGTTCGAATGAACCATGAAACTGAAAAACGGGCAAAACGGCAAAACTACGAACACCCGGAGGGCTCGGTGGCCGAGTCACCTGGTGGCTCGGCCAAAACCGAGCCACCTCTTGGTGGCTCGGTGGCCGAGCCACCAAGGTGGCCGGCCACCTTGGCCCGGGGCACAGTGACGGTTGCCTATAAATAGGCTAGGGGGGCTCATTTGTGGGAGGTTGGATTTTGGAGAGCCGAAACTCTGCTGGATTGAGAACTCACCTTCTGATTTTCAAGCTTAGAAGACTCGGACTCTCAGATCTGGTTCTTGGCGATCATCCTCGCTAAATTAGGCAGTAGTTCGAGAGAGATCGGATCTGAGATCTACACGGTTTCCCTCCGGATCAAAGCTTGGCCTTTGATCCCGAGAAGAGTCTCGATTTCGCTTGGTCGATTTCGATAACTTAGGCTATTATTTCCTTGGCGAAATAATCCCCTCGGCTGTTATTTCCTTGGCGAAATAAAACCCGCTATACCGTGTAGATCCGAACGGATCTAGATCGCGCGGTGGTCCACGGATAAACCCCGACGCAGGCAAAGAACCCACACAAGCGAGTGACCGCAAAACAGGAGCTCGCGATTCGTTCGGCATAGAAGGAAAATTGTAACTTTTATTTTCTTTTTTTTTGATTTCGTTGTAACCGGATCTTATAAAAAGACCGGATTTTTGTAATCGATAAACTATTACTAAAGAATACAATGACGTCAATGAAAGCGACAATTTTTTCCGCGAACAATCTGGCGACCACAGTGGGAGCCGCCGATCTCGCTGCCGAGATCGATGCGTCGCAGCTACGGATCTCAATCCCGGTCGAGGAGGAGGTCGCGTATGAATTCGACCAGCAAAAGTTCGAGGAGTACCTGTCATCCTCGTCCGGATCTACCTCCCCTCGCAAGTCCAAGAAGTTCTCCTTTATGAAAAAAGTTCGTTGGTATGAAGATGTAGAAAACACCAACGAAGATCTCGCCCCGTTTGATGCCAAAGTTACATCGGGTGAGATTCCCCTAACCTCCAACCAGGTCAGATCTGTTCTGGCTAACTCTTCCGCCGCTGAGGGCGTGGTGACTCTCTCAAAGAGAGCCCGCCAGAGGCAACATCAACGCCTAGCGCTACAATACGTGAAGGCGAAGGAATCCGTAGATGGAGTCCACTACAAGGTGGATCTGAAGAACAGGAGAGGCAAACAGCCTCAACAGCCGATGAGCGGCAGCTCTTCCAAGCCGCCAACGATGGAATGGATCCGTGTCAAACGGAATCGTTCGACGCTTGAGGAGCGCATTCGCAAGCACCGCGCGCTGTCGGCGCAGGCACGGGCTCAAGTCCAAGAAGCCCGTAGAAGACTGCAGAAGGAAGTGGCCAAGAAGTCGCCACCAACCCGTCAAGTATGGAGGCCAAAATCTAAAGCGGTGATTCAGCCTCCAACACAAGTTCAACCTCCAGCGAACCAACCTAAGTCGCCGATAGCTGTTCCGGAAGATCCCGCAGAACCATCCCGAGGAAGGAGGTCGGTTTTGGAGCGCCTCGGTCCACTTCCCAAAGCTCCAGTTCAAGAACGTTTGGGCCCAATAAAGAAGCCCCGAACGATGCATCATGCTGGGGGTCGCTGCAACCTTCAACATGACAAAGAGATCATGGCAACTTCGCACACCAGTTTGCGCATCGAAGTCCAGGAGCCTGCCGAAAATTCACGCCCACAAAGGCGTGTTTCGAGACGCGTGACTCTAGAAAGCCCAAATAAGGCAGTTCACCCTCAGAAGGAAACATTGTCATCTGATGATGACAATGTTATACCTGAGAAATCGTGCCAACACACGATAGGTTACTCCGACCTTCAAACTGACGAGTTGTACTATCGTGTTGGGGGTACGAGTAAAACCAGAAAAAGGATTCCTTGAAAACCAGAAACTCAGTGCCCCTGTTCCAAACTCATTCGGGCAGTGTTGTCTGAGTGCAAATGCATCAATACAGTCCCTGAAAGAGTTTCGGTTTTCGAAAGGCTCAGCACCGAAACGCCAAAACCAAGACCTAGGCGTTTCCGACGAAGAAGAACGGTGGTGAAAGATGGAGAATTTCCGAGGGTCACCACTAATATGACCAGCAAAAGGACATCGACACAGGGTAATCCCGAGTCGATTCCGGAAATACCTCGGCGTGTAACTCGTCTGCAGTCCGGAGCCATCATACGAGCCACTTATGGTAGGGTTCGGACAAGATTACCTTCAGAAGATGAAGAATCGGATGCCTGCTTTGCAATCGCATCGGATAACACAGTGTCGAGTGAAGGACAACCCCATGAGTCACTGATGATAAGCGCGGAACAAGTGGGCAAGATGCTCGAAGAAGCCATGGCCAAATAACAGGAGAGCTTTAGGTTCGAAATACAGATGGCTATGTAGAATATGAGAGAAATGCATGACCAACAGATCCAAGCACTGACAAACCGGCAAGGCGAACCAAGTCGTCATAACCAGGTTAACCAGGAAGATGAGGACACGCATGCGGATGAAGCTCACAATGCCAATAATCCTCCCGTCAATGCAGGGGGTGGTATCGAGGATGCTAGTCATAACGCCACACTTCCACCTCAGAGTCGTGCTAACGAAAATACAGGTGAAAGTTTGAAGATTAAAAACCTCGAGAGCAAAATCAATACATTGATTTCCGCTCAAGAGACGAAGAAGACGGGCATTCCTTGTCCATACCCAAGAGAATGGGAATCAATCCCATATCCGGCGAAGTTCAATCTAATTAACTTCATGCCGTTCGATGGGAAGGGTTTACCCACTCAGCATTTGATTTACTTCAAATCACACCTGGGAGTTATCTCTGGTAATGAGCCTCTGATGGTACGGTCCTTCGTTGGCACTCTTCGTGGAGCCATCTTCGATTGGTATCGCCGCCTGAAGCCGGTAGCGTGAATAGCTGGGACGATATGGAGACTAAGTTCCTCACCAACTTCTTCGATGACGACACCGAGATATCCATTGGGTCGTTGCTTGACGAGAAGCAGAAAGACGGGGAATTAGTTGATACCTTCGTCAAAAGGTTCCGGAACAAGGCGATGAATTGTCGGGACCCGATCACGGAGGAGTTCATTCTTCAGACTTGCCACAACAACCTTGCATTGGACGTGTTGGAAGCAATGGGGACAGCACCGTCCAAGACGTGGAAGGATTTGAAGGTCCGAGGGGAACAAGCCGAGCGTTTCCTCAGAAGGAAGAAGGCGGAGAGAGGCCAGCAAGCGGCGAATGCCCCAACGCAGAATTTCAACCCAAGGGGGAAAGGTAAGGCACATGCTAATGCAGTTGATGCTAATCAAACTTTCCAATTACAACCTCAGCAACTGCAGCAGCAGCAGCAGCGGCCTCAAAAGCAGAAATCTTCGGAGCCAAGGTTCCCTAATGTGTACTCCTTCAAGGATGACGAAGTGCCCGGCATCTTCAAGTACCTGTTGGAGAATAATAAAATCCAGCTACCAGCGATCGTGGATCAAGAAGGGTCTAGCAAAGTGACGGATCCGAAGTATTGCACATACCATAGAGCGGTCCACCATCCTATAAGGTCATGCTACCACCTCAAGGATAAGATCCAGGCATTAATTGATGTGGGCGTCATAACCCCGAAGCCGTCCAAGAACGTAGGAGCAAATGCAGTATCAATCAGCTTCGGATCGGTGCCCACAACATGGCTTGAACCAAAGCGCGTCAGCAAAGTAGTAATGAAGACGGTGAACGACGACCCATACGGACAGCGCCAAAAAGGACTGGTGCAACACACAGCCCCAAACGGTAAAATCCTCTGGGTCCATCCTGATCTTATTGGAGACGAGCAGTGGGCGACTTCCTCGACCAGAAAGGGTAAAGGCAAGGCCTGCAACGCTACTTCCGCAATCTTCGAAGAGGATGGCGATGAAGCTCCTACCTTCCCGTTCTCCGAAGAAGAACAAGAGGTTTTTGCCACAAGAAGTGGAAATCAATATCACTTAAACTATCCGTCACCTAATGATCAGTTAGCTGAACAGGGGGTGACTAAACGGGGACCAGCCAAAACTCTCACGGAGCTGGGGGTGATTGTGGTTCCTAAACCGGTTGAAGAGGCTCGACGACAGCCGGTGGATAAACAGAAAGAAAAGAGACCCCAGGAGGTGCAGAATCTGAAGCAGTCTCGTTTCAATCGTCCGATTGGAAGAGATAAACCGGAAAGCTCGAACACTCCGCGCATCTTTGATATTATGGCTCAACTGGCTAATATTCCAGCGCGGATAATACTGTATGAGTTGCTGCGGTTGTCTAAAGAGACCAGGGAAGCCTTACAAGAGGCCTTGGCCGATTCAGAAGCATTCCTTACTCGAATCAAGTCGGTACCTGAAGAGCCAGAACCGTTAACTCAACACTATAATATAACGGCTAAGAACATTCCCTGCATTACCTTCACCAAAGAGGATATGCAGACGAAGAATTCGAACCATGATCGACCCCTATACTTCATCGGGTACATTGGCTCCAGCAAAGTCAACCGAATCCAAGTGGATCCGGGTTCCGCTGTGAGTATTATGCCGCTTCGCTTGATGCATAGCCTCGGCATTCCAATCAGTAAATTGGCGTCTACAGGCACTGTTATCTACGGATTCAACACCAGCGGGTCAAGGCTTTTGGGAAAGATCCGGATAAAATGTCAAATGGGTGATCTGAAGACGGAGGTCACATGTTACGTGATTGATGCTGAGACATCATATAACTTACTACTGGGTCGGCCTTGGATCCATAGTAACGTTATAATTCCTTCCACTCTCCATCAGTGTTTGAAATATGTTGACACTGATGGTAAGGCCAGGACGGTGGTCGCGGATAAGCAACCATTCAAAGGGTTTGAGAATTATTTCACTGATTCTCTCCTTTATGGTAACGAATCCGATACTGAACCATCGGCCCAGGGCACGGACAGCGGAGAAGAAGCTGATACCGAAGCCGGATTCGATTATAATGGAGGTTTTGTTTTAAATGACATTGTACCCTTTGTAATCAATCTTGACGATGAACAATCGTCAGATGACAGTTGTAACTGGCAACTTGCCAATATTGAAATAAATGATGATTTAGAGTACTCACTGTCTCTTGATGATGTGATAAAGGGATTGTGTGATAATCCCGATTTATATACGCCACTCCGATCATCTTATGTAACAAAGAAACACCTCCAGCATTCTTTCGGAACAACCCTGATCGTTCCTGCCAAAATAGGAGGCGAAAAAGAAGTGGTTTACGGTAAAGGAGAGGGTTTTCCATTACCTGATCATTTCTTAAGGGAAGATGAGGATGATGACAAACCTGGTCGACATTTATCTAAGTATAGTCCGGAAGCGCGCAAGGTCATGGAAAAACAGGGATATGATTTCACACTCGGAGAAGGTTTATACTTTGATCGAGGTTCCCGTATTCCAGCCAAAGTAGCATATGTACCAAAAGGGAAACCGGATGATTATTATAAATTCAGACGAGGATTAGGGTATGTCTCTTCTTCAGAAGACGAGTGTTGCTGGTTAATTAATGACCAATCATCTAAGCAATACAAGGATGGGTACTCATCAGATTCCTTGGAATGGGATTCCGATACAAGTCTGGGGGAAGTATTCAAAGCCCTAATGTCGAACATGACTACAGCTAATCCATCTACAATGGAGGATGACGATCAAATGCCAACGTAGGAAGACCCATGGGTTCATCACTTGAACATACAGTACGGCGATAGGTTTGAACAGAGGGAACCCCCCACTGAAGACAAAATAGTCCAAATTAATATAGGCGATGAAGCCAACCCAAAGCCCATATTCATCAGTGATAGTCTTTCCCCAAATGAGAAGGAGGAATTAATTGCTCTCATCAGGGAATATATTGACGTCTTCGCCTGGAACTATGAGGACATGCCAGGGCTCAACCCCAATGTGGTAATGCATCACCTCGATATCAAGTCGGATGCCAAACCTGTCAAACAACAACAGAGACGGTTTCATCCACAGATTATGGAAGCCATTGAGGCAGAGGTTAAGAAATTGATCGACTCAGGGTTTATCCGAGAGGAGCAACATCCAGACTGGCTAGCCAATATTATTCCAGTCATGAAGAAAAATGGAAAAATCAGGATTTGCATCGACTTCAGGGACCTGAATGCGGCATGTCCAAAAGACGACTTTCCTCTCCCAATCACGGACGTCATCATCGACAATACGTGCGGATTTGAGAGAATGTCTTTTATGGATGGCTTTTCAGGATATAACCAAATCAAGATGCACCCGGACGATGAGAAGCATACAGCGTTCAGAACACCCCTCGGGGTCTTCTGCTACACGGTGATGCCTTTCGGTCTAAAAAATGCAGGCGCCACGTACCAACGAGCAATGACGAAGATTTTCTAAAAACATCTCAGGAAAACAGTCGAATGCTATGTTGATGATTTGGTCGTAAAAAGCCACGACAAAGAAGATCACATCAAGGACTTGAAGACGATGTTCGATCTCATGCGGAGTCATCAATTGAAGATGAACCCCACTAAATCCTTCCTTGGAATGTCCAGCGGAAAATTCCTTGGATTCGTCGTCACCACTAAAGGTATACACATCGATCCTGACAAAGTGAAGGCGATACATGAATTGCAGCCCCCGAGAAATCTAAGAGAACTCAGAGGATTGCAAGGGCGCTTAGCTTACATCTGGCGGTTCATCTCAAATCTTTCTGGGAAGTGTCAACCTTTCTCTAAGCTAAACAAGAAAGGTGTGTCATTTATTTGGGACGACGCCTGCCAAAAAGCACTCGAAGACATCAAAACGTATCTAACGAATCCCCCTGTTCTTGTCGCACCAAAATCAGGTAAACCGTTCTTGATTTACATCAAGGCGATGAACCATTCGATAAGTGCTTTATTAGCACAAGACGATGATAATGGTCACGAACAGGCGGTTTATTACTTAAGTCGGACTTTGGTAGGAGCTGAGTCCCGATATCCGATGATTGAGAAAGAATGCCTCGCATTGGTATTCGCAGTACAAAAGATGCGGTATTACTTGGTTGGACAGACGATTTACGTTATCTCTAATGTTAATCTAGTACGGGTATTTATGACGCAACCGGGTTCGATGAATTGGCGGTTAGCGAAGTGGGCCCTTCTCTTGTCCCAGTATGATCTGCACTTCAAACAGCAGAAGTCGGTTAAAGGACAAGTGATTTGTGATCTTTTGGCGACAAACCCGACAACGGATATGGCAGAAGTATATGATGACTTGCCAGATGAAACCCACGAGGTTAACACCACGTCGCATCAACAAGTATGGCAATTATACTTCGATGGTGCTTCGAGAGCAGCTAATGTGGCAATAACCCTGGATGTTCTAAAATCTCCGCCGGAGTTGGAGTTGTCTTAGTTTCCCCAGGGAAGCATGTGATGCCTCGGGCTTATTCACTGACAGATCCATGTTCCAATAACGTAGCCGAGTACAACGCGCTTCTCATTGGACTCAGTTTCACCAAGGAGCTGGGGGTCGAATATCTCGAAGCTTTTGGGGATTCTTAATTGATAGTCAACCAAGTCCGTGGAGAGTATGAAGTCAGGAACCAAGACCTGATCCCATACCACCAGGAGGCTGTCAAAATGGCAGATTCTTTTAAAGAATTCTTTATTGAGTACATCCCTCGTCTCCAGAATGCTTATGCGGATGCACTAGCAGCACTAGCGGTATCACTTGCGCAGCCTCCCGAAACTGAACTGCTAGTCACAGTGAGATCGCATCAACTCTGCATACCCATATACAATATGGATATCGAAGAGGAAGATGATAGAAACATAAACGCCAAGGAGGTGAACTCAACTCAAATCGGGTCTGAGTCCCGAGATTGGCGTTTTCCTATTATTGACTACGTCCAATATGGTATTTTGCCAGAGGATGTAAAAGAAAGGGAATCAATCCGCCGAAGAGCACCAAGGTTCTTCTATAATACCGAGACCCATACATTATACCGTCGAGGGTATGATGATTTGCTACTCCGATGCCTTTCGAACGAAGAAGCAGAAGAAGTTCTTAAGGAAGCACACGAAGGAGAATGCGGTGCGCATCAGCCTGGTCCCAAACTGTATGATCGCATCAGGAGAATGGGGTATTTTTGGCCAACAATGGTACGTGACGCAATCGAATACGCCCGAGGATGTCACGCCTGTCAAGTGCATGCAAATTATATGCACCAACCACCGGTGCGTTTACATACGTCAACCACGTCTTGGCCATTCGAGACATGGGGTATGGACATTGTCGGTCCTATTTTTCCCCCTTCATGTAGGCATCAAAAATTGCCGATAGGTCCCCACGAACAGCTCAGTGTTAAACAAATGACGATGAATGTCACTACCCGGTTCACAAGAGTTCAATTGACGTCGGTGAACTCCTGAAGTGAATCGACGAGCCGCGTGAGCCGACAGAATTTCAGAATAATGGGGATACGGACTGACCGGGAACCCCACGATCGCTGCAAAGAGAGCAACGCCCTTCGTATCCCATTCGCCTCACTGATAATCCAACCAATGGGATTAACAGAGCTCTTTGTCAGAATTCCAACGCATCCGAAATCACTCAAATCCGAGTTGGGACGAAAAGTCAACGGCGGAACAACGGCGGACGGTCTCGGACTGAACCGGGACACCCGGGGTATCTCGGCGAGGTCGAAACACCCGAGGGGTGTCTTGGCAAAACCAAGACACCCAAGGGGTGTCTCGGCCTAGCCGAGACACCCCAAGGGGGGTGTCCTTATCCTCTTGCCCCCCCTCTCTTGGTTGCCTATAAATAGGCCCCGAAGGCCTCCATTTACAAGGGCCCTGATTTTATTTTGCTCTTGGCTTGGAATTGCTCTTGGCTTGGATTTTCTTGAAGAGCAAAGGCTGGGGCTGGAGTTTTGATTCTTGGGAGAAATTTTGGATCTTGAGCTTTATCCTTGAGATCTGAAATTTGGGAGCGGAGCGGCGAAGTCCTGCCGGAGCAAAGAGTGAGTGAGCCTTCTACAGCAAAGGAGTCTTCTTCTTCTTCCCCCTCTCTTTTCCCTTAGTGTTGCCCCTTAGCGGTGATACTAAGGAGAGCTAATATCTCGCTTTATCCGAGATATACGCTTTAAAAATTCTAGATCTCACGCGGATCGACGAAGTTCTGTTTCTATATCCCTCCGCGGATAGACGAAACTCTGCCCGATTTTATCGGATCAGATCTAGATCGACCGGTGGTCCACGGATATTGACGTCCCCGTCACAGGCAAAAGACCCACGCAAGCGAGACCACACCAAAACGGGATCTCGTGTTTATTTTCTATAAAGTTGTAATCTTTGTTTTATTGCACAAGTAGATCCTATAAAAAGATCGACTTTTCATTTGATTTTGTTGTAACGTCTGAAGTTGTAACAGATCTCAAAGCAATGAAAACAGCAACTTTTCCCGAAAACAAGCTGGCGACCACAGTGGGAGCCGCCGATCTCGCTGCCGAGATCGTCGTGACGCAACCGGCCTTCAAGATCCGGGTGAATGAAGAGATCGAATACGAGTTCGATCAGCAGAAGTTCGAAGAGTACCTCTCTTCCTCCTCCTCCAGATCCGCCTCTCCGAATAGGCACGGGAAGACTCAATCTCCCAAACGGGCTCGCGGGATCTCCAACTCCTCAATCCAAGATCCCGTCGCTGTTGTAGGCATATAAAATTGCCTATAGGTCCCTTAGCTTAGCTCAACACGATGATTCGACAAATCAACGGACATTGGAGCGACAAAGCGATGAGGCACGCAAGCAACAGAATACGTTCGCATGCGGGACCAAACCAACGGTTCGGAAAGTTAACGAGTCGTCCAACAACAAAACGGACTTGAACTCAAACGCCGAGGCGGAGCTACTGCCAAATGAGGATTCGGGCAATCGAATCAAGGCCCGAACAAATCAATGAAAGTTCGAGGCGACAAGGCACACGAGCAACAGAACACGTTCGCACGTGGAATCAAGCCAACGTTTTGGGGAATCACCGAGTCATCTAAACAAGAGCGAACTCGGTGATATAACGATCGAATCAAGACCAATCCCAGACTCTAACTCAGAAACGGATTAACTGCCATATTTGGAATCAAGTCAGTGAGTCGATTCCAGAAACCGAATCAAATCCGAACGACGGAGAACCGAAAACACCGGAAAACGACGAAACCAGCGCACCTGGGGGAACTCGGCCCGAACCGAACCACCCTAAGGTGGCTCGGCCCAAGCCGAGCCACCCTAGGGTGGCTCGGTGGCCGAGCCACCTCAGGGTGGCTCGGCCAAGGCCGAGCCACCCAGAGGTGGCTAGGCGCTATTTTGTGCCAAAGGCACAGTTTTGAGTGCCTATAAATAGGCCTGGCACTCGTTCATTTGAGGGGGACTTTTGGTTGAACTTCTGAAGAGCCGAAACTCTGCCGGATTGTCATCTCAACTCGGAATTGTGAAGGCTTGAAGCTTGGACCCTCGGATTCAGTTTTCGGTGAGCACCCGCGACAAACAAGGCAGGAGTTCGAAGAAGCTAATCCTTAGATCTACATCGTTAAACTCCGGATCTAAGCTTGGCTCTTAGATCCCGAGATTCGAGCGGTCGTTTCCTTGGCGAAACGATCCCTCCCGGCTATTATCTCCTTGGTGGGATAATACCCGTAATACGTTGTAGATCTGCTTGGATCCAGATCTCGCGGTGGTCAACGGTAATCAACCCCGGCGCAGGCAAAGAACCCCACAAAGCGAGCGACCGCAAAACAGGAGCTCGCGATCTGTTCAAAGGATAGTTGTAATTTTTTGTTTCTTTCTTTATTTCGATCTCCATTGTAACCGGCTCTTATAAAAAGACCGGATATTTGTAAAACGCATAAAGTTGTTTTCAAAGTTTGTAATGGAATCCTCAATGAAGAAGAACACGATTTTCCACGCGAACAATCTGGCAACCACAGTGGGAGCCACCGATCTCGCCAACGAGATCGTTGCGTCGCAGCCGCGGATCCCGATCCCGGTCGTGGAGGAGGTCGAATACGAATTCGACCAACAGAAGTACGAGGAATACGTCTCCTCGTCCGGATCTACCTCCTCCCCCAAGTCCAAGAAGTCCCAAAAGCTCTCCTCTAGGAGAAAGGTGCGTTGGTGCGATGAAGTTGAAGCCACCAACGGCGACCTCACCCCAATCGACGCCGAAGCTGCGTTGAGTGAGGCCTACCGACCTCAAAGAAGGTCAAATCCGCCATTGAAGGCGTGGTGACTCTCTCCAAGAGAGCCCGCCAGAGGCAGCGTCAACGCCTCGCGAAGCAATTCGCCAAGGCCATGGAGTCCGTTGACGGGGTCCGCTATCATGCGGATCTGAAGAACAAGCGAGGAAAACAGCCTCAACAGCAAATGCAGGGTGGTTCCTCTAAACCATCAACTATGGAGTGGGTCCGTGTCAAACGGAATCGCTCGACTTTGGAGGAGTGCATCCGCAAACGCCGCGCGTTATCGGCGCAAGCACGGGCCAAAGCTGAAGAAGCCCGTCGGAAGCTGCAGAAGGAGGTGGTCAAGAAGCCGCCACCAACTCGCAAGGTTTGGAGGCCAAAGTCTGAAGCGGTTCAGGCTAAGGAGCAAAACCCGCAGCCTCCGAAAGTTCGAACTCTGGCAAGTCAACCCAAACAGCCGGTGATTGCCGCAACTACCCTGGGAGATCCCGCGGGACCATCCCGGAAGAAAAAATCCGTTTTGGAGCGACTCGGTCCACTTCCGAAGGAACGAGGTAAAGCTCCAGTTCAAGAACGCTTGGGGCCAATGAAGAAGCCCACAACAATGCAACACGCTGGGGGTCGCCGCAACCCTCAACACTTGGAGAAAACTGTGGTACCCAAGCGCACAACTTTGTGCATTCAAGTGCAAGATTCCGCTGAAGATTCACGTCCACGAAGACGCGTTTCGAGGCGTATAACTCTCGAGAGCCCGAAAAAGGCAATTAATCCTCAGAAGGAAATGTTGTCGTCCGAGGATGATGACATTATACCTGAGAAATCGTGCCCACATACGATAGGTTGCTCCGAATTTCAAACGGACGAGCTGTACTATCGTGTTGCGGGTACGAGCAAATCCAGAAAGAGAAGCCCTCAGAGGTTTGAAGCTCAATGTCCGTGTTCAAAACTTATTCGGGCAGTACTGTCTGAGTGCAACTGTGTAAAGACAGTCCCCGAAAGAGTTTCCGTGTTCGAGAGACTCAGCAATGAAGCGCCAAAGCCAAGGCCCAGGCGTTTCCGAAGAAAAAGAACGATGGTCAAAGATGGTGAACATTCAAGGGTCACTGTCAACATGACCAACAGAGGAACATCGACTCAGGATAACCCCGAGACGATTCCAGAAGCATCCCGACCCAGGACCCGTTTACAGTCTGGGGCCATCAAGCGAGGAACGTACGGTAGGGTCCGGACAAGAGTACCTTCAGAAGATGAAGAATCAGACGCTGGCTCAGCCGTTGCGTCTGACAATACTGTGTCCAGTGAAGGACAACCCCGCGAGGCGTTTATGATAAACGCGGAGCAAGTGGCCAAGATGCTTGAAGATGCTATGGCCAAACAACAGGAGACCTTTCGGTTCGAAATGCAAATGGCCATGCAGAACATGAGAGAAATGCATGACCAACAGCTTCAAGCATTAAGGAACCAACAAGGGGAACCAAGTCAGCCCAACCAGAACAACCTGGAAGATGAGGGTACAAATGAAGCTCGCAACGTCAATAACCCTCCCATTAATCCAGGGGGTGGTAACGATAATGCTAGCGAAGACGCAGGTGAAAGCCTGAAAATTAAGAACCTCGAAAGCAAAATCAATACGTTGATTTCTGCTCAAGAGACTAAAAAGACGGGCATTCCCTGTCCTTACCCAAGAGAGTGGGAATCGATCCCATATCCGGCAAAGTTTAGTCTAATCAACTTCACGCCATTTAATGGGATGGGTTCACCAACTCAGCATTTGATTTATTTCAAATCGTACTTGGGAGTCATCTCAGGTAATGAGCCTCTGATGGTGCGGTCATTCGTTGGCACTCTTCGCGGAGCTGCCTTCGATTGGTATCGTCGCCTCAAGCCAGGAAGTATAAACAGCTGGGACGACATGGAGACTAAGTTCCTTGCGAATTTCTTCGATGACGACACTGAAATCTCTATCGGGACATTGCTCGATGAGAAGCAGAAGGACGGAGAATTGGTCGAAGTCTTCGTCAAAAGGTTCCGGAATAAGGCGATGAATTGCCGGGACCCGATCAGCGAGGAGTTCATCCTCCAAACCTGCCACAACAACCTCTCGCTGGATGTTTTGGAAGCAATGGGCACAGCTCCATCCAAGACATGGAAGGACTTGAAGGTCCGAGGCGAGCAAGCTGAGCGATTCCTCAGGAGGAAGAAGGCAGAGAGAGGCCAACCGGCTACAAATCCTCCGAAGCAGAACTTCAATCAGAAGGGAAAAGGTAAAGCTCAGGTTAATGCTGTTGATGCTAACCAAACCTTTCAATTGCAACCTCAGCAACAGCAGCAGCAGCAGCAGCGAGCTCCGCAGCAATCGCAGCCACATTGGCAGCAGCGGTCTCAAAAACAAAAGTCTTCGGAGCCGAGGTTTCCCAAAATCTACTCCTTCAAAGATGACGAAGTTCCCGGCATCTTCAAATATCTGTTGGAGAACAACAAGATCCAGCTGCCGGCAATTGTGGATCATGAAGGGGCCACTAAAGTGACGGACCCGAAATACTGCGCGTATCACAGAGCGGTCCACCACCCTACGAAGTCCTGCTACCACCTCAAGGACAAGATCCAGGCGTTGATCGATGTAGGGGTCATAACTCCGAAACCGGCCAAGAATGTGGGAGCAAATGCGGTGTCGATCAGTTTTGGGTCAGTACCCACAGCTTGGTTTGAGCCGAAGCGTGTCACCAAAGTTGGGATGAAGACGGTGAATGACGACCCGCACGGACAGCGCCAAAAGGGACTAGTGCCACACACGGCCCCGAACGGCGAAATCCTTTGGGTTCACCCCGACCTGATTGAAGATGAACAATAGGCCGGATCGTCATCCACAAAGAAATCTAAAGGGAAAGGAAAGTCTTGCTACGGAGTTTCCGCCATCCCAGGGAAAGATGACGAAGGAATCCTAGCTTTCCCACCTTCTGAAGATGAACAAGAAGTCTTCGCCACCAGAAGCGGGAACCAATACCACTTCAACTATCCGTCACATAATGAACAAGCAGCTAAGCTAGGGTTGACAAAACAGGGACCAGCCAAGACTATCACAGAGATGGGGGTGATCCCAATTCCCAAACCGGCTGAAGATGTTTGACGACGGCCGGTAGATAAACAGAAAGACAAAGGATCCCAAGAGGTTCAGAACCCGAAGCAGTCTCGCTTCAGTCGTCCAATCGGAGGAGATAAACCGGGAAGTTCAAAAAATCCGCGTGCCTTCGACATCATGGCTCAGCTGGCCAATATTCCAGCACGGATAACGCTGTACGAGCTGTTGTGGTTATCCAAGGAGACTAGAGAAGCCTTACAAGAGGCCTTGGCCGATTCAGAGGCATTCCTCACCAGGATCAAACCAGCACCTGAGGAGTTAGAATTGTTAGCCCAACAGTGTAACGTGGCAGCAAAGAATCTTCCTTGCATCACCTTCACCAAAGAGGACATGCAGACGAAGAATTCGAACCATGATCGGCCCCTGTACTTCGTCGGGTACATTGGCTCCAGCGAAGTTAACCGAATCCAAGTGGATCCGGGTTCCGCTGTGAGTATTATGCCACTTCGACTGATGCACAGCCTTGGCATTCCAGTCAGCAAGTTGGCGTCTATAGGCACAGTCATATATGGATTCAACACCAGCGGGTCAAGACCTTTGGGTAAAATCCGGATAAAGTGCCAAATGGGCGATTTAAAGACGGAGGTCACGTGCTACGTGATTGATGCTGAGACATCCTATAACTTACTATTGGGTCGGCCTTGGATCCATAGTAATGTTATAGTTCCCTCTACTCTCCATCAGTGTCTGAAATATGTCGACGCAGATGGTAGAGTTAGGACGGTGGTCGCGGATAAGCAACCATTCAAAGGGTATGAGAACTACTTCACAGATTCTCTCCTTTATGGTAATGAATCCGACACGGAACCATCGATCCAAGGCACGGACAGCGGAGAAGAAGCTGATTCCGAAGCCGGATTCGATTACAATGGTGGTTTTGTTTTTAATGACATTGTACCCTTTGTAATCAATCTCGACGACGAACAGTCGTCAGATGGCGGTTGTAACTGGCAACTTGCCGAACCTGAAATAAATAATGGTTTAGAGTACTCCTTGTCTTTTGATGATGTGATAAAGGGATTGTACGATAATCCCGAATTATGTATGCCGCTCCGATCGTCGTATGTAACGAAGAAACGTCTCCAACACTCTTTCAGAACAACTCAGATTATTCCCGCCAAAATAGGGGGACAAAAAGAAGTGATCTTCGGTAAAGGAGAAAATCTTCCGGTGCCAGATCATTTCCTAAGAGAGGATGAAGATGGTGACAAATCCGGTCTACATTTATCTAAGTACAATCCAGAAGCGCGCAAGCTCATGGAAAGACAAGGATATGATTTCACACTCGGAGAAGGTCTATACTTCGATCGAGGTTCCCGTGTCCCAGTCAAAGCGGCATATGTACCAAAGGGTAAACCGGAGGGCTATTATCGTCACAAGAGGGGCTTAGGCTACGTTTCGTCAGATGACGAATGTGGCTGGCAAATCATAGATCAAATTGCTAACAAAGCCAAGGATCGATACTTGCTAGATTCGTCAGCTGAAGATTCCGACACAAGTTTGGGAGAAATGTTCAAGGCCTTAATGTCGAATATGACTACGGCTGATCCATCTACAATAGAGGATGACGATCAAATGCAAACGTGGGAGGACCCATGGGTTCATCACCTGAACATGCAATATGGTGATAGGTTCGAACAGAGAGAGCCACTCACCGAAGACGAGGTAGTCCAAATCAATATGGGTGATGAAGACAATCCAAAGCCCATATTCATCAGTGGTAGTCTTCCATCAGAGGAAAAGGAGGAATTAATTGCCTTGATCAGAGAGTATATCGACGTCTTCGCCTGGAACTACGAAGACATGCCAGGGCTCGATCCCAATGTGGCAATGCACCGCCTCGACATCAAGCCAGATGCCAAACCTGTCAAACAACAGTAAAGACGGTTTCGTCTGCAGATCATGGAAGCCATCGAGGCTGAAGTTAAAAAGTTGATCGACTCAGGATTTATTCGGGAAGAACAACATCCAGACTGGTTAGCCAACATCGTTCCAGTCATGAAGAAAAATGGCAAGATCAGGATTTGCATCGACTTCAGGAATCTGAACGAAGCATGTCCAAAAGATGATTTTCCTCTCCCAATCACGGACGTCATTATCGACAATACGTGCGGATTCGAAAGAATGTCCTTCATGGATGGCTTTTCGGGGTATAATCAAATCAAGATGCACCCGGATGACGAAAAGCATACGGCATTCAGAACGCCCCTCGTTATTTTCTGCTACACGGTGATGCCGTTCGGTCTGAAGAACGCAGGTGCCACGTACCAACGAGCAATGACTAAGATTTTCCAGAAACACCTCAGGAAAACAGTTGAATGCTACGTTGATGATTTGGTGGTGAAAAGCCGCAGCAAAGAAGATCACATCAAAGACTTGAGAACGATGTTTGATCTCATGCGGAGCCATCAATTGAAGATGAATCCCACAAAATCCTTCCTCGGAATGTCCAGCGGAAAATTCCTTGGATTCGTCGTTACCACCAAGGGTATACATATCGACCCAGACAAGGTAAAGGCGATAAATGAATTGCAACCCCCGAAGAATCTAAGGGAACTCAGAGGATTGCAAGGGCGTCTGGCGTATATCCGGAGATTCATTTCAAATCTTTCTGGGAAGTGCCAACCATTTTCGAAGCTAAACAAGAAAGGTGTATCGTTTATTTGGGACGATGCTTGCCAGAAGGCATTCGAAAATATCAAGGCATATCTGATGAATCCACCTGTTCTTGTTGTACCAAAATCAGGTAAACCGTTCTTGATTTATATCAAGGCGATGAACCATTCGATAAGTGCTTTATTAGCACAAGACGATGATAATGGTCACGAACAGGCAGTCTATTATCTAAGTCGGACCTTGATAGGCGCCGAGTCTCGATACCTGATGATCGAGAAAGAATGTCTTGCATTGGTGTTTGCGGTGCAGAAGATGCGACATTACTTAGTTGGCCAGACGATTTATGTCATTGCCAATGTTAATCCGGTACGAGTGTTCATGACTCAACCAGGTTCGATGAATTGGCGGTTAGCAAAGTGGGCCCTTCTCTTGTCCCAGTATGATCTACACTTCAAACAGCAGAAGTCGGTCAAAGGACAGGCGATTTGTGATCTTTTGGCGGCAAGCCCGACAACAGATACGGTTGAAGTATACGATGACTTGCCAGACGAAACCCATGAGGTTAATACCACGTCACACCAACAAGTATGGCAGTTATATTTTGATGGTGCCTCGAGATCAGTCAATAAAGCAGTAACCCCGGGATGCCCTAAGGTCACTTCTGGAGTTGGAGTTGTCTTAGTTTCCCCAGGGAAGCACGTGATGCCTCGAGCTTATTCGCTGATGAGTCCATGCTCTAACAACATAGCCGAGTATAACGCACTCCTCATAGGACTCAGTTTCGCCAAAGAGCTGGGGGTCGAATATCTCGAAGCCTTTGGGGATTCTCAACTAATTGTCAACCAAGTTCGTGGGGAATATGAAGTCAGAAACCCAGATCTGATTCCATACCACCAGGAGGCCATCAGAGTGGCAGATTCTTTTGAAGAATTTTACATTGAGTATATCCCGCGTCTTCAGAACGCTTATGCAGATGCACTGGCAGCACTAGCAGTATCACTCGCGCAACCGCCCGAAACTGAACTGCTAGTCACAGTAAGATCACACCAACTCTGCGTACCCATATACGATATGGATATTGAAGAGGAGGATGATAAAAACGAGAACGCCAAAGAGGTGAACTCAACCCAAATCGGGTCCGAGTCCCGAGATTGGCACTTTCCCATTATTGATTACGTCCAATATGGCATTTTACCAGAGGATGTAAAAGAAAAAGAATCTATCCGCCGAAGAGCACCACGGTTCTTTTACAATACCGAGACCCGTACGCTGTATCACCGGGGGTACGATGACTTGCTTCTCCGATGCCTTTCGAATGAAGAAGCAAAAGAAGTTCTTAAGGAAGCACATGAAGAAGAATGTGGTGCGCATCAGCCTGGTCCCAAGCTGTATGATCGAATCAGAAGAATGGGATATTTCTGGCCAACAATGGTTCGTGACGCGATTGAGTACGCTCGAGAATGTCACGCTTGTCAAGTGCATGCAAATTATATGCACCAGCCACCGGAGCGATTACACGCATCAACCACTTCTTGGCCATTCGAGACATGGGGTATGGATATCGTCGGTCCCATCTTCCCGCCTTCAGTCAAAGGTGATCGATTCATCCTCGCTATCACCGACTACTTTTCAAAGTGGGCTGAAGCCATTCCGCTTAAAGAAGTAAAGACGAACAACGTCATCAACTTCATCAAGCATCACGTTATATACCGACATGGCGTGCCGAGGAGGATCATTCATGACAACGGTCCGCAATTCATAAGCAACGCCTTTATCCGGTTCTGTGACAAGTTCAAGATCCAAGATGTTTCGTCAACACCTTATTACCCTGCTGCTAACGGATTAGCTGAGGCTTTCAACAAGACGATCATCAAGATCTTATCAAAACTCGTGAAGACCAACAAGCGAGATTGGGACGATAAACTCGGAGAAGCACTCTGGGCTTATCGCACTACCATACGCACAGCTACGGGAGCTACTCCATATTCGTTGGTCTACGGATGCGAAGCTGTGCTACCGTTGGAGATTCAAATCCCTTCCCTTCGGATCGCTCTCGCAACGGAGATGACGACCGAAGAGCAGCATCAGAAGCGTCTCGAGGAACTCGAAAGGCTGGACGAAAAGCGCTTGGAAGCTCAACAACACATCGAGTTCTACCAGGCTAGGATATCCAGGGCTTTTGACAAAAGGGTTCGCCAAAGAAGCTTCAA
>BQKN01065354.1:0-83764 GCA_022839385.1 Asparagus kiusianus
TGTGTGTGTGTGTGTGTGTATGTACACACACGTGTGTGTATATATAATCACCCACAATTATCAATAATGGTCGGTCATCAGGGTTCTTTGGAGGAGGAACCAATATAAGACAACCTATTTTCCTAACCTCAGGAAGGTCCTCAGTGCTATCTCTAGAATGTGTTGAAGGGTTTCCATCTGTGTCACGATCTCCCACTACAAAGTAATTTGTATTGTTAGTCTTTCTAGTAAAGAAAATACATATATGAATAACTCACCACAGAAAAGTAAATAGGTAAATACAAGTAGTGCCTTGAAGGGGCCCCCCCCCCCCCCCGAAGCCATTTTCTCTAGCTACAAAAGTAATTTATTTTGTTAATGTTTATAGTAAAGAGCATAGTAAATCAAATAAAATATCAATACCAGTGGCGCTATGTCCAGAATGCACCAAAGGAAACTCCCTTTTACAACATACAATCATTCGGACAAGCATGTATCTTATCAGACCCCAATCCCAACCCTTTTACTATATTCTTGGAAGCATAAACGCTTTCAGCCAACTTTTCACTCTTCGGCAACATACTTTTGATAATTGACATCATTCAATTATAATAGTTCTCAGACGTGTTGAACTCGAATTTCAAATTGAGTAGCTCTGAGACGGCTAAAAGTATGGTACGTTGTCCACAGCCCGACCATAATGGTTCCTCAGCATCTCTCAACATCTTGTAAAAATTGACAACATCGGGGTTCGGATCCTCCTCTGCATCCCAATTAAATTTTGGTCCAACAATGATACGAGTCGTCGAACGAGCACCTTTGGTCGCGGAATTATCAAAGGTGTAAATGAGAATAAAACAACAGAAACACACAAAACAATTCAATTGGCGAAGGAAAATACATTCTCTAGATTATGAAGAATAAAATATTACAAAATCTCTCCTCACAATCTCTTTAGAATATAGAACAATCTCCCTATTCTCTTTAAAATCCAATCTGATGTTTAGAAACCCTAAATAATCCATATTTATGTCTAACGTGGATGGCAATCTCATAAATAACCAAGCCCAATAGAACTTGGAATTTGCGTCAAGCAGAGTTTGGGTCAACCCAGGAAACGCAATCCGGTCCGACCTGCTTGGTCCGGCCAATCGACCAGAATGAGGGTTTTTAAGCTTGAGGATTTTCTGATATTTCGACCGATGCTGACATCGGTCGACCGATGATGGATCCCGGTCGACAGGCCAAAACACACGACTCTCACCTGTAGCGTGCACGTTTTCGGTCGACCAACGCTAATCATGCGGTCGACCAGCCAGAGCCCAAATGCCAGTTTTTTTGAGTTTTGCTATTTTCCTGCTTTTGACCACTTTTGCCGCCTTCGATGACTCTGCTCACGCTTCTATTCTCAAACTACCCTGAGAATCGTCTCTCCTCAAGCTCCCATGAGGATAGCTAAACTCCCGAAGTAAGGAAGAAGATACACCCGTATCCAGGCTTCCCCTTTAGGAACTTAAAGTCTCATTTAAGTATGAACTTCAGCTGAGGGAACTCGCGAGCCTCTCCTTCCTTATTGAACCACCTGACCTTGCTAGAAACCTGACCTTGACGTCCGGTCAAAAACGACTCCTTCGTCCCGCATCTCATCGTAGTCATCTTTCGCTCCAAAATACAATCCTTTTTCAGCGGCTCTTCTCTATCAAACCACAAGTCTTCAACGTGCGGTAAGATCACTTTGTCGTCACCCTCATCTCATTGTCCAATAATAGAGACTCAAACAACTTTAAGTACTCGGCATTAATCACCGAATACATGCCTAAGTAAGGTGACAAATCTAGTTTGAAGGCGTTGTCACCAATCTGATCAAGAATCCGAAACATACCACATCGTATAGGCTTTAACTTCTTCCATTCTCTTTTTAGTCGTTCCTTACTTAACTTCAGCCACACCATGTAACATTTACCAAAATTACAAGGAACTCGATATTGATCATGTTTTGCTTTGTACTTTGCTTGTGACTTCTTCAACTGAGCTTCAACTATAGCGTGAATTTGTGCAATCTCCTCTACAAATCGTTGAGCATGTTGTCTTTCGCTCCCTTCTTTGTCGTCGGTCGTATCTTCACTAGAGAATACTAAGTCGAATGGACTTGGAGGTAAAAACCCATAACACGTCTCAAACAGTGACCTTTAGCCGCTCCCTTCTTTGCTCCCTACATTTGTATTTGTCATGTTCATTCTCTGCATTTGTTCAAAGCTTACAACTGTACATGCAATAATTGTGTATCTGTATTGAGTTGAGTGTCAAAACTATAATATTCATGCTCCCTACATTTGGATTTGCAGCAATAACAAATGAAGTTGCAGTTTTTGACCTACAAAATTGAACAATAATTAGTTGTAGCTTTTGAAGTTGCAGCAATAACGAATGAAATTACAGTTTTTGACCTACAAAAATAAGTTAACAGAAAGGAAAATTACACATGTGAGAGTTTATATATTTCTTGTTTTGAGATTCTGTTTTAAGAATTACAAATTGAATCTGTTTAACTGTATTTATTATTTAAGTTTAATTGTTTAAGTTTAATTGTTTGATTGTTTAAGTTTAATTTTAAGTATATGAATGATTTGTTTGTTCATTTATTTCAGGATGTCGGGTGCTCCAACGAAGGAGTCTACGGGTTTCACCACTATCCCGTACCTCCCGTGAAAGATAGAAGGAACTCAGGAGACATTGGTTGGGAGTTTGAATTTTGTCCGGACCTAAAAAATTTGAATATTATGCAATGCCGACTATGTGGGCATAAGGTGAATGTGGTGATCCATCGATTTAAAAAACATCTTGCAGGGCTGAGGGAGGACACCAAACCGTGTTTGAAGATTAGTGAAAAAGATAAGCAAAGGGTGAAAGAAGTGATTGATGCTAATTCGAAAAAGAAGCAAGCTAAGGAAAGGCACACTATAGACTTAGAAGAAGAACTTCATACGATAAGGTCGTGTGATGACGAAAAAGATGAAAATAAAATCATCTCTCCTTCCACATGTGATGGATCTTCAAAGAGGTCTAGAAAGTCTATTGTTGGGCCAATGGACGCTTACACCGCTAGTGATCCAGAGCTAGCGAAACGGTTAAAAGGGAAAATGAAGCAGACAGGAGTGAAGGATTCTTTCCTGAAGGAGAAGAGAGATTAGGTGCATGATCAGTTGGCTACTTGGATATATGAAAACGCCATCCCCTTTCATGCCATCACCACGGATTCTTTTATGAAGGCATGCATGGCTATTGGAGACTATGGACCGAGCTACAGGCCTCCCAGCATGTACATGTTGAGGGAGCCCTTATTGCGAAGAGTTGTTGAGAGAACAAAAGTCTCCTTAAAGACGCATGAGAAGGAGTGGGACAAGACTGGATGTTCCATTATGATTGATGCTTGGTCGGACAGAAAGATGCGATCAGTAATGAATCTTTGCATCAACTGTAATTGGGGATAACTTTTCATAAGTCGATTGAAACCAAAGAGGAAGCACATACAGGACAATATATATTTGAGTGGGTTAATACAACTATTGAGCAGATTGGAGCTGATAAAGTCATTAGGTTGTCTCGGATAATGCAGCTGCAAATATGGTCGCGAAGGAGCTTTTATATAGGACAAGGCCGAGGATTTTTTAGACTAGTTGTGTAGCGCACACTGTTGACCTGGTGCTTGAAAGCACCGGGAAGTTGAGTTTATTCAAAGGAGCAATTGAGAAGGCGAGGGTCCTTACCATCTTTATCTATAGTCATCACAAGACTTTCTATGATGCGTCGCATTTGTGACAAAATGGACATTGTGAGACCTGGAGTTACTCGTTTCGCCACTACATTTTTGACTCTGCGGAGTCTTCTTGAGAAAAAAGGGAAGTTGAGATTTATGTTTTCCGATGAAGCATGGGTGAGATGCAAGCTTGCAAAGACCGCTAAAGGCGCAAAGGTGGAGGCGATTGCTATGAGTGAAAGTTGGTGGACGGCGGTGGTCAAGATCTTAAAGGTGTATGCTCCTATTTTTCGATTGTTGAGGGTAGTCGATAGTGACTACAAACCCTCAATGGGATTTGTGGTGGGGATGCTTGAAGATATAAAGAAGGAGATCATTCAAGTTTTTAAGAATAAGGAGAAGGATTTCAAGCTCGTGATTGATATTATAGATGGGAAGTCCAAGGATCAGCTCTTTTCTCCCTTGCATATGGCTTCTTACTACCACAACCCTTACTATTTCTATAGGGATGATGTAGTGAAGAATTGCAAAAGGACGAAAGATGGATTTCTAGATGTGGTGGAGTTGTTCTATCCTGATATACAGCAACAAGTTGAAATTCATACTCAAGAGTTGGAGAGATATAGAGAAGGAAAGGATTCATTTGCTAGGATTGGAGCAATGAAGGCTAGAGAGAAATCAGACTGGAACCCAGGTAAAATAATTTTAGAAATTGAATCATTTATGACTTATAAGTTATCTATTGTGTCATTGTGGTAGTGAATCAACTAATAATATATTATTTTTTTGTAACTACTTGGTGGTATTTGCATGGTGGTGATTGTCCCTTCATGCAAAATATGGCTATGAAACTTCTTAACTTGACAAGCAGCTCTTCTTGTTGTGAAAGGAATTAGAGCACATTTGAGGGGATAAACTAATTTCTAAACTTACGAAAAATATGAAATTCTTCTTAGTTATGTTTTCTAATTTGTGTCCTTTACTTTTGAAGATTCATACGAAGAAGAGGAATAGATTAGAATCAAAGAGGTTAGAGGAACTGGTCTATGTGAAGTTTAATTCAAAGCTCAACCAGAAGAAGAGGAGAGGAGAAAACAAGAACCTACTACTACCTACTGATCGTAGTAAGGCACGAGCATGGATCCTAGAAGGAGCAGGCTCCGATGATGAGGAAGAAGTTTATCCTTGCTCAGGCCTTACTTGGAGAATGGTAGAGGGTATATCAGGAGCGGCTGAGGCTACGGAGAATAGGAGTTCTAGGCTAGCAGGACCTTCAAGTATTTCTACTTCAGTGATAGATGATGAAAAAGAGCCTCTTGTCTTGGATGATGATGTTTCAGACGAGGAGGATTGTGTGGAGATGGATTCTGGAGAGGATAGCGATGATGGAGTAGAGGAGGAACTTCATGATGATGATGTTTGATGATGACATTAGATTAGATGCATATTGCTAATTCATTATATTAGATCTAGACTATTCCTGTTTGACTATCTTTTTGCTGATATTTTGGGACCTAAACTTCTAGTTATTGGATACTATATGCCTTGCCATTTAGTATGTATGCATCTTTGATTGACTATTACAGTTTGGATAGCATATGTGTTGGTATTTTTATATTTATACATTGTTGATTGAGTATATATATTTATCTTCAAGTATCATAATTAAAAAAAGAAAAAAAAACCGTCCAGAAACAGCTTAGACGCCCGCCTAGGCGTCTAAACGCTTGGCACCAAATCCGATGCCTAGAAGCGTCCAGTGTTTAATGTAACATTGGCGACAGCCGACAATGAGCTGTAATCAGCGACGACCAGGTGCAATCGGTGACGACAAGCGGCTCTCGACGACTCCGATCGACAACGACGAGCAGCAGGTAAGTTCGTCTATTCCTTTCTGTTTGTTTTCTTTTGGTTTTCCTTTTTTTTCTTCTCAACGATGTTTTCGGTCCTTTTCTTTTTTCTTTTCGTTTTGCTTCTTCTCTTCACCTTTCTTGCTGTTTTTCCCTATTCATTTGCAAGTTTGCAACTTAACTTAAAATCTTGACTGTTAATTGTTATTTGTCCCGTTATTTGTCTCGAGTCTTGACTGTTAATTATTGAGAGAATGGAAATTGATGAATTAGTTATAGACTTCACTGCTTAAAGAACTAAGTTCACTCTTCCAAAGTTCTAAACTTGATTTGATTTTATTGTTAACTAACTTACAAAGAGATATTAAATGTTAACTAACTTACTCTTCTTAGTTGTTAGTTCTTAGTTAAGCTTTTTTTATTATTATCGCTAGTGACTGTTAACTGTTTTTTTTTCTTTGGCTTGATATCAATGTACATAGTCATGATATTATGAACTAATTGCTTGCTTCTTATTAATACATAATAATTACATATCAGTCATGATTCTTGAAATTGTTCAAGCTTATTGGTGTAGCGCTATGAGTATGATTAGTTTTATTTTATTCAACAAAATAGATTTAATTCTCTTAGAGATATAAATATTGGTTTGATTAATTTGTGTAAATTACAGATACACACCAAGAAGAGGAATAGATTAGATCATAAGAGGTTGCAATATCTAGTTTACTGCAAGTACAACCAAGCTTTGAAGGAGAGATTTGACTGCTGAGATTCTATTTATCCGATTAAGTTGGCTGATATAGATGAAAGCAATGAGTGGTTGTTAGGACAGTTCGGTGAAGGTGAAAATGCAGAGAATGACTTGGTGGAGGGCGAGAACAACCTTACATATGGTATCGTAGGAGATGCGGCGAGAGCTGAAAAAGATGATGCTATATATCTAAGACCGACTAGTAGTTTTGAGGATCTTCGAGTGGTATGGTTCATCGTCGAAGAAGGAGCCAGTTTCTGAGTCGGAAGATAAAGAGGAGTTTAATGATGAGGACACTGAAGAGGAGGATATTCTCCTTGAAGGGGATGATGATGATGTTAATGAGGATGATTAGAGTCATTAGGCTATTATTTTGCTACTTATTTGCTTTGTTTTATTAGAATGCTTGCTTTGCTTTGATGTTAGTGAACTCCTTAAGTGTTATAGCTGCTTAGTTGCTTTGTTTTGATGGACAACTTAATTTGCTTCAATGATTAAAACTTTATCTTGTGATTTGGTCGTATATATTTTATTTATCTTGAGTCATTAACATTTTCTATGTGAAATTTCACAAATATGTATTTTTTTCATGCATCTTGTATATCTTCAAAAATTTTGTGGTCTGGAGTGCGCCTCGCTTCGCTCGGGCACACTCATCGCATTGAGCCTTGCGCATGTGCATGTAAACTAACTTTGCGCCCTGCATTGCTCCTCACGCATTGAAAACACTGAATCAACCTATAGTAAAAACCTGATGCAAAATTTCAATTTATCCTTATCCCTATATCTTTATATTTTCCCATCTATGTAAATATTAGTTGCTTTTTTTATAACCAATTGCAGGTACAATTCTTCTTGAAAAAGGAACACGTTGGGTTTGAGCTTGCAACTCGTAGTATCAATACTTTGGCAAAATATGTTAGCTGGCCAATGAGTTAATCTAAGTAAGCTTTTATTCTCAATAGAACGAGCAAGTGATTAATGGATCAATCACCCTATGTTAATTTAGGATTTGAGGTGAAACTATTAATAGGTGAATCTATAGGTTTACTATCAGATCACCTGCTCAATTACAATCATCTATAGTTTAATAGATGATGATGACGACAACAATATGACTCGACTGAATCATATGTGAGAAATTTTATCTATTCTAAAATAAATTAAAATATGGCAACAAAATAATGGACAACTGAAACAACTGAAACAAGTGAAACTACCAAGAAATTAACCCAAAAAAATGAAAGGACGGGATATGAAACTAAGAAAATGCACAGTCAACAACTATAATTAGTGCATGAAAGAGGCTCGTCAGATTGCCACAACTAGAAGCTACTAGTGGACTCGAATCACTCAATCGCAATCTCCAATCTATTTCTAACCCTAAGTTTTCTAGTAACGTGACCTAAACTGCAATCCTCAAAATCAAGTAAATGATGAAATCAAACGAAAATTCTAGGAAAATAAAACAAAATCAAAAGACCCAAATTATAAAATTTCATTAATTCCTCTTCCATTACTCAAATCACGAAATCAAAAGCCCCAAAATGTAAGTTATAGAATAATTACCTGAAAACAGTAGTGATGGCGACGCAAGACTTCACTGAGTTTGAGCGGCGTCAACGGCGATGCGTACAGCGACGGCCTTGGCACTCGAGCAGCTACGACCTCGAGATAATGAAGGCCTCAGAACTCGAGCAGCTACGACCTCGAGATGATGAAGATGAAGGATCAGAGACCCTCTCACTTCTAAGATCTGGCCAAAACATAATGAAATGAGGGCGTAAATTGGGCAAATTTTAGGGTTTAGGGTTTTCTCGTTGAGAACTTACTCTGTTAACGGAGGCAGTGAAGAAGATCGCTAGGGTTTGCTTCGATCTGAGATGAAAGTTGATCAGATTGCTAGTGTTCCAGGTTCACGACTACGATGGATAGATTGGATTGATTTGAGGTTCGGAGAGAGAGAGATGGTGTGCTTGGATGAAGGGTAGAGGAGGGCTAAAATTTTAGCTTCAAATTGGAGGGGGGACAAATTTTCGAAACAGTTCTATTTGGACTTTTATTTGTAAAAAATGACATGTTTCTAAGTTAATTTAAAAAACCGATCTGGTTTATACATGTCGCTGTCGCTGAAACTAGGTCGGTTTCTGAAAAAAAAATTACGAAACTTCACGGGAGTTAAACTCCCGTGAAGTTTAGCATATTTAATATCCTAAACTTCATGGGAGTTTAACTCCCGTATAGTTTAATTTCTTAAATAAATGAAGTTTTTTAACTTGAACAAACTTCATGGGAGTTCAACTCCTGTGAAGTCTGTTGTGAGAGCAAAACTACACAGGAGTTGAACTCCCATGAAGTTTTGGACTGCCTATATAAGGCGTAGTCCCGTAACCCAACCCCTTTACGCTCACTTCCGCTCCCCAAACCAAAACCCTAGCCCTCTTTCCGTCGCCCCCAACCACCGATGTCGCCCCTAGGCCCCCAGGCCATCGGCACCGCCCCCCATTTTCCATCCGCCTCCATCGCCGGTCGTCGTCCTCGCTCTCACTCTCGTCGTCGTTATCGCCGGAGTTGACCTCAAATTAGGGCATCGACAAATTGAAGGTAAATTCATCTAAAAAATTTTCTTTATTTCTTGTATATTCTCACTATTTCGTGGTGGTCTCATGTAAAAAATTAGATTTTAGAAATTAATTGTGAATTGTTTATGATTTTTGTGAAGAAAATTTAAATAATTTTGTGGATTTAAAGGGGGAATTATCAAAAATGTAAAAAATAATGTTACTACATATTTATGAACATCGATATATGAATTTGGGTAAAATTATGGTTTTCTAAAATTGATATAAGATTTAATGGTAAGTAACAATTAAGTTCTAAGGTTTTTTTGTAATATTGATCTTGAATGTTTTACTCTCCAGAGGCAATGATGAACGATCGAATCGTAATTTTGTGTTCGTACAATGGGAAGATTAACTACCTCGAAAATAATATGCTCGTTTATGAAGGAGGTGCGACGAGACCATTGTTTATAACAAAATCGTGTACTTTCGATGAGTTGGTTAATGAATTACACAAACTTACATTAACCAACTCACACGAATATCACCTCAATGTTATTTACAGTTATCCTGTTGTGGAGAATAGGATAAGCGGCATTCAAATATCAAGTGACTACGATATGAGTCTCATTGGAGACTTACATGACGAGAAGCGTTCGATCGAATTGTTCATTAAAAAACATCAAAGGAATTTGGGCAAATCGTTGAATTATGACGGAATATACTCTCGCATGTTGGAGGACCCTGATATTGATTCTGTTGGCTTTTTATCTCCTCAACAAGATGAAGGTTGGACACAATCACAATATATGAGCGGTTCTTCATTTGTGGGCACTTCGAATTCTTTCGATACTAACACGGGAGTTCAAGAAGATAATGCAAGTGTTGAATCTAAGAATGATGATGAAGATGAGGGCTTACAAATTAATAGCATGACCTTGATAGATCGTGATGAAGGGGACAACTACCACATTGACGGGTATTATGCTAATAATGAGTATGTTGTCTTAGAGGATCCGCCACCCAATGAACTTCAAGGAGAAGAATGGATTGATAACTCCGTGATGGAAAGTATTCCTATTGGCACTAATAGTGGTCATGATACACAGGGCGAGGACTTCTCATTTGTGAAGGGAGATCTTTATGAGAGTAAGGAGAAATTGATCCATATGCTTCGCTCGTATGCCATTGCAAAAAATGTCAAGTTTAGTTCAACAAAAAATAACACATCAAGCTATAATATGGTTTGTTTTTATCGCAAAGATGGTGAAGACGAAAATCTTGGTGGACACTACGACGGGAATGCGAATTGTCCTTGGAAGCTTAATTCACATTCGGGTGTAAGAGTAGGTAGGCATTTCAAAATCACGGCGTACAACAAAGTCCACACATGTAGCAATCCTCGATTGGAGATGAATAACAAGCATTCGTCCTCTTCTTTTATATATCGATTGATTTTACCGCATCTGAGGGAGGATCTTGATTTACGACCGAAAGATATTCGTCTTTTAGTGCATAAAGCGATCAATTTGGATGTATCATACAATAAGTGTTGGAATGCTAGGAGGAAGACAATGATAAAAATATTTGGGGATTGGGGAAAATCTTATGAGATCTTACTGCATTATCTTGAAGCACTCAAAAGAGAAAAGCCTGGGACGGTATATGAAGTTTTATCAGACCCGCTTGATGGTGAAGAACGACGATTCCCAGGTGTATTTTGGGCATTTGGGCTTTATATTAAGGGTTTCCAATATTGTCGTCCTCTTCTTAGTATTGATGGCACACATTTATACGGAAAGTACAAAGACGTTTTGCTTATTGCCACCAGAGTTGACGCGGATGGCGGTTTGTTTTCTTTGGTGTTTGTAGTGGTTGATGTTGAAAACACAGAGAATTGGGCGTGGTTTTTTGCATGCATACGATATCATATCCCTCGTGTGGGGGCGCGACCGATTACATTCATATCTGATAGGATGAAAGGAATTCCAAGAGCACTCCAACGATATTTCTCGTCACCACATGCACATCGTTATTGCTTGTGACATATTAGGGACAACTTCAAGAAGAAATATGGAAACGGTCAGGTTCAAGATCTTCTTTGGCAAGCCGGCTGTGCAACAGAAAAATTAGTTTATGACCAAATACGAGAGAGGATTAACTTTATTTCTCGAGCTGCACATGATTGAATCGAAACTAGTTTGGGACCACACAATGTTGATAAGTGGGCTTTACATGAAGATGACAGGAGACAGTATTGTATGATGACTACGAACGCTTCAGAGAGTTTCAATGGCATGCTCATGGGAGCATGCGGTATGCCAATACAGTCACTAGTTGCTAAAACATTTTACAGACTTAATAACTTCTTTCTACGACGTCGCATACTTGGTGAAAATATCCGCTCAAAGCTCACACCGAATGTTGATGAAATGCTAGCGGCTCGGATTGTGCAAGCTCGATTCTTTCATGTCGTAAGATACAGTTTTAATGAATGGGAGGTCATTGAGGGAATATCACATAGAGAAAGTCGCTCTTACAAAGTTAACATGTTAGTGGATCACACATGTACGTGCACTTGTAATGTACCGCAACTACAATGGATTCCTTGTTCACATGTTGTCACGGTGATCTACAGGGTGGTGTGAGGATTTCACATTATGAGTTCTTCGCGGCTTGGTATTCTACTTACAACTATCAACAAATGTACAAAGAGTGTTTTCATTCACCATATGATAGTCGACATTGGACACAAGATGGGCCACGGATATTACCTCTTTTGTATAAAAGGTCGGCGGGGTGCCCTTGTTCCGTACGAATTAGAAATTGTATGGATGACGGTCGTGAAGGAGTTAGTAAGAGAAATAAGTGTAGTAGATGCGATCAACCGAGCCATAACAAAAATACTTGTCTAGCTAGGATTAGGCGTTGATATTGTAATTTGTAGCGGTTTCGTTCTGTGTTTGTTTCCGTATGTCATTTGTGATTGTAATTTGTAGCGGTTTCATTTTGTGTTTGTTTCTGTATATCATTTGTGATTGAAAAACGTAGCGTTCCGTACTATGTTATATAAATTTAGTGTTTGGTTTCAAGTTATTGCTTTCTTCACGTTGTGCATTCGTTTGTTAGTTATATATAACTAAGTCAGTATTTCAATAGAAAGATCTAACACATTGTACATTGTCTTTTAATATTATTCTCAGTTATATTCATTATGGATCTGGGACCGATATGCTCCGACATTTTGACCCTCCAGGCAAGCCACATTTCAGACCATATAATTGGCTCAGGACAGGTAAAACATCTTTTGTATATATTCCTTAGCATTAGCACTAATTTTAATTTTTCTCAATATACTAAATCAATTATTTTTGACGTACAGCCCGTACTAGACATCACCATGATCGAGCATTCCCAGAGTCATTCGGCTTGGGTCATTGAGGATGTGAGAGTACTAGAGCTGATCGCTCAGGCCGGTTTCCGGGAGTGTTCGACGGTTTGATATATTAGGCTTGATTGGCCGCTTATCACTGCACTGATTGAGAGGTGGAGGCTAGAGACTAACACCTTTCACATGCATATAGGGGAGTGCATCATCACCTTACAGGACGTGGTCGTCATTCGTGGGCTCCGGATCGATAGGTCGGCAGTTACGGACACCGATGATCATAGTTAGCCTGAGGTATGTGCTAGGCTTCTTAGCCAGGTTCCCGACTTGAGGGAGTGGTGTGGTGAAGCTACCGTGGCTTCGTCAAACATTGCAGGGTGACATACCAAAGGATGCCAGTATGGAGACGCTTCAGTTTCATGCTTGTGCATACATATTGCACATGATAGGGTGCGTGCTTTTTCCAAATGCGAGCAAGACTCTTGTACATGCACGACAGCTGCCACTGCTGAAGGAATTTGACGTATGCGGTGCACTATCATGAGGCAGTACGGTGTTGGCATACTTGTATCGAGAACTGGGTAGAGTATCCCTGATGCAGAATAAAGAATTCAAGGGATGCTGCACATTGACACAGATTTGGTCATGGGAGCGCATTCATATTGAACGTCCTACTTTAATTGTGCACCGTGACCTACGGGGGTAGTTTCCTTTGGCATACAGGTATAATTGTACACAAAAATTTTATTCATACTGAATTTGTCCTTATATATTCTCTATTCTGCATATAGGTATAACGTGTGGTACACTAAGTACCGATCAGCAACGCGTCATCGTGAGTTTTATCGAAATAAGCTTGATGGCCTCCAACACGAACAGGTAAATATAAATCTCAAGTCGTTATGAATATTAAAGTTTTGTTGTTGATACTGATAAATGTTTTATTTTATTTCAGTTCAAGTGGAGACCATGTACACCACCGGAGCTCGATATGCATTCTTTTGCACCCATCTGCCGAGATACTCCCGACTTGTGGAGAGCCAGAGTTCCATTGATTTGTTGAGAGATCATGAAGATGCATGTCCTTGACTATGTGCTATGACAGTTTATGCTCTCTCAGCATGTGCCAGATCCTATCGAGCAGATCGATCGTCGGTGGCGACCTAATTCGTACCGTACCGACTGGGCCGTAGTCCGTGCAGCCTACATAGACAGGTGGGCTCACAGGTGGGATTTTATCCAGGATACGAGGCCCACAGCTGTTGACTAGAGGACATCCAATCTCTAGAAGCTCGTCTTGCTTTTTTAGAGTTGGCGAATTATAGGACGGAGATAGTGGAGAAATACCGCTCTGATCCTTTAGGCAAAGTGAAAGTGTCGTTAGCCTGCAAGGCAGGTTTCAACTATCTTTTATCTTTACTCCCTCCTGAATCTTAGCCAGCCCCAGACCACATTTATTATTCCTCCCACGTCTCTAATTGTCTTGATATTTTAAAGGACAGAGATGAGGGGGAGCGGAATTTTGTTGGATGTATGGGATATGGACAAAGGAGACAAGTCGGAAGACGACCAACACTAGTAGAAAACAGATCATTGGCGACAGGGTATTGGTGATGGATTCGAAATCCGTCGCTGATATAAACATTGGTGACAAAAATCAACATGTCGCCAATACCCCATCACTAATGTTTGCATTAGCGATGGGAGTTAGCTGTCGCTAATGATTTTCCGTCGCCAATGACCATTGGTGATGGGAAATATTAGCGACGGATCTTATCCGTCACCAATAAGTATTAGCGACAGATTCGATCTGTCACCACTACTTATTGGTGATGGACATGATCCGTCGCCAATACTTGTTAGCGACGGACACGACCCGTCGCCAATGTTTTCCATCGCTAATGGTTATTGGCAACGACAAATAATAGCGACGAATCGTGTCCGTCACCAATACATATTGGTGACGGATCATGTCCGTCACCAATAAGTATTGGTGACGGATCGCATCCATCACCAATAAGTATTGGCGACGGATGCGATCCGTCGCCAATGTGTGTAGGCGACGGATGTGTTCCGTCGCCGATACTAATGTGCCCATCGTAAAAAATTTAATTTATTAATTGATTATCCTATTGTTAATGAGTGGCCCCCATAAATAATTAAGAATTATTTTAATATTAGTCCCTCAAATCTATAATATTTTAAAAGTAGCCAACCAAATTATGTAAATTGCATGCTAACACATCTAGGGATGTAATTGAACCAAATAATTAACAAATAGTTCGATAATTGTTCAAATAAATTTTCAGTCATATTTGATTTGGTAGTTCATTTAGCACATTCAAGTTTGCTAACGATTAGAATTTGACCATATGTACGTATATTCAATTCGTTTATTTATTAAATATTCGTTTAAAATTAATCACATGTTATTATTTATATTATTGAATATATGATGTCATGTTTGTGTGTTTTTGGCTTCATCTTTGATTAGTTGAGAGAAAATGATGAGAAAAGTGAAAATGATGAGAAAATGGTGAGAGATCAATGAGGAGATCATTTTTAGTTATACACGTTACGAACATGTAAACATATTGATTTTTCTAATGATATACCATAACTTATCATAGCTCTTATCAATTAATTAGGAGTTCTATGTTAGTTTTAAAATTTAATTTTTATTATTTATTTTTAAAATTTATTTTTTAGTATTCGAATTTGCTAACGATTAGAATTTGATTAGATGTGTATTCGATTTATTTGTCTATTAAATATTCATTTAAAATTGATCACATGTTATTATTTGTATTTTGCATATATGATGTCGCATTTTTAACCACTTGCCATTTCTACTTAAGTTTTATATACCAATTTTAAGACTCAAATAATCTTAAATCTATTTTCTAATTAAATTTTGATTTAAATATATACATATCATTCATATATATAGTAAAATGGAATAATTTTTATTTATGAATTTTAATAATACTTGAAATTTTATTTCTTTAGCGGAATAAATATACTTTGATATTCGATTAGTATTATTGAGTTTTTTACTTTGACTTTGATTAGTTTAGAGAAAATGATGTGAAAAAGTAAAAATGATGAGAAAATGGTGAGATACCAATGAGAAGATCATTTTTAGTGATACGTGGTACGAAAATATAACCATATTGATCTTGCTAATGATATACCAGAACTTATCATAGCCCTTTTTAATTAATTAGGAATTCTATGTTAATTTTAAAATTTATTTATTTTTATGCTTTATGCTAGTAGATTCGATAACCTCCACTACTCTTGGCTTCATTTACGGATGAACTTGAGTCTGTAAACATCATTAATGAATCTCAGAGGAGCTAAATTAGATTTAATCACTAAAAAATCGGATGAAAATAGTTTGGATAAAGTTCTCTTTGAGTTTTTATAAGGTTAAGAGGAGAAAGAGCCGTCAAAATTGAGTTAGAGCGAATATGATATATATTAGAATAAAAAAGTTTTTAATGGATATGGGTTTCCATGTTTAAAAGTTAAGAGAAACTGATAATAATAATTAGATTTAAAGGAATATTTCTTTAAATTTAACTGATGTTAACCAGGGGACTTAATTATAAATATTGTGATGATTTGAGGGATGTATAGAAATTTTCATGATTTGAGTGAGTAATTTTGAAATATCGAAGATGTGAGAAAATAATTTGGAAATATTAAAGATTTGAGGGACTAATATTAAAATAATCCAATCATTAATTCTAAACTTAAGGATGTAAAAGGAAAATTGATAATAATAGTCAAATTTGAGGGTTGCAATAGCAATTTCTATGATTTAGGGAACTAATTTGAAAATATTAAAACTTTGTGGGGCTAAAACTAAAATATTCCAAACAGTTTCCTAAACCAAACCCTAGTAGCCGCTACCCACTTTCTCACTCTCAGACTCTCTCTCTCTTTCTTATTTTCCTCATTCTCCAAATCTCAGCCTTAATGCAGCTGCTCGCCGCCCTTGCATGCCCGCTCGCCTCCCATAACTGCGCACCCTCGCCTCATTCTCTAATTCTCAACCTTCACGCTGCCGCTCGTCGCCCTTGTCCACCTGCTCGCCTCCCACAACCGTGCGCCCCCCAGTTTCTAAACCCGTGTGCCCTAGCCGCCTCTCACGTACTCCCAAGCTCCCTCAGCCTTGCCTCTCCCCCTTCATTTCCAACCTCTGAATAAAACCCCATCGAAGAAACCATCACCCTCTCTCAGCCTCGCCTCCTCTAAACCCTCACCATCCCTCTTCCCTTCATCTCCAACCTCAAGATCCCCTCCCAAATCTCCTCCCTCTCCCTCTTCATGAACCCTACCGCAAAAGGACCAACCCTAGGAACCCGTGTGCCCCTTCATCTGCCACCGCCCCTCCTACCCCTCTGTCATCGTCTGGTTCTACTCTGACCTCCACCTCCACGACAACGAGGCCCTCTCCTTTGCCTCCAGTGAATCCCTCTCCCTAGCGACGACTGACCTCCAGTACTAGCAAGGACACCCTCCAAGCTCCAGCGATAATTTCCAACGTCGACAACCTCTAGTTCCAGCAACAACAACCTCCAACTTCCATCAACGTCCAACGGTCCAAGCTTCTCCTCCGACAACTTCCAGTTCCAACGTCGACATCTCCATCTCTGTTGCCAAGGCTTCGTCTGCAATAGAGAAACATGTAATAACTCCCCTTAACTAATTATGATGCAAATACTTAATTGTACTAGCCACAAATGCTCATTATGAGGGGGATTGGGGACCACTCTCCATGTGACTGTTGCTGAATATTGATTTGTTTTTGTGAATTAATGACCACAAATGCTCAATTAAATATGTGTTCTTGCATAATTACGTTGATGGGGGAGTGGAGAAGAAAATTCAAAAAAAGTCTTTAATGGCCGATTATAAGGGGGATTAGAGTAAACTTTGGAGTTTTTTCTCCCTTTGGTTTCTTTATTGGTGAACTACCCTTTAACAATTGTTTATTCATTCAGTTAGTGTTCTTCACTTTGGAACGCCTCCATAAATTATATTTGCTCTAACTCAATTGAGTTAAATCGGAGACTCATTATTTGAACGCCACCATCCTCAACTCCAACCATCGTCGACATCCTCCATCTCCTTTCAAGGTTTTTAGTCTTCACATATTTCTAGATTTTAGTTTTTTAATATTATAAACTTATTATGCAATTAATGCTATTGATTGATCATAATCATGCAAATGTAGTTATCCTAAACCTAAATGACCTATTTTTAACTCTACTTACACAAAAATGCTACTCTAATGCCAATTATACTTAGTGTGATATAACAAAAATATGTTATATATCCATCATAGGTGAATAAAAAATTAGTTAACGGTAGCTATAGATCCCCATCCAATAATTACTACCAATTTTTTTGGAGTTATAAAATAAGATAGATGACTCAAATTTCGATATGCAATTTAATTCTTTACCGAAAATGATCGTTTACCTTATATTATAAGTAGAAATAATTGGTACGTAACTATTGAATCTGTCCAGTTCGGATGGGTTAGGAATATAGTAGTGTGTACATCTAACTTTGTATACTTTGTGCATTTTTGTTTATAGAAAATTTTGGTTGCACGTACTCGTTGTTCTCTGTGTACAATAAGTGTATGTTGTTATACGTTTTGGTCTATTATTTAATGCTTTTGGTCTATTATCGATATGCATAATAACATCCGCACAGTGTACTTGAAGAACAGCGGGTAGGTGCTGCCGAAAATTTTTAGAAATAAAAATGCACAAAGTATTCAAAGTTAGATGTAAGCACTACTATATTCTTAATGGGATAGAAGCCTTCCTATGATAGCCGAGAAAGTTTTAGACTAACCTATTGTTTGTTCAAATGTAGACAATGAAGTTTATTAAGTAGAGAGTGTTTAGCCTAATTTAGTACAAACTATCAATCTTAAAGCGTTTTATGAGATATTAAGTTAACTAATAAGTATACTTAATATACAGATGAGACAAGTTCCTGACAAGTCGTGGATTGATATTCCTATTATGAAAAGAAGAGCGGAAGCTGACACTCGATATCGTGAAGGATGGGAAGCATTCATTGAGTATGCATATGCGAATCCAAGGAAGTTAGAGAACGATTTGCTGCTTTGTCCATGTAGCTTTTGTAGAAATAGGGGTTTGTGGATAGAGTTGCTATACGAAAACACTTATAAAGATGGGGATTTGATGAAAAGTACAACTATTGGAGGTTTCACGGAGAAGACGATGATATTGAACCAGCTGACGGAAATATAAACCTAAGAATAGACGATACACATGTAATGTTCAATGATATTGTCATAGTTATAGAAGTTGCAGAAGTTCTGGAGGTTCTTGAAGTTCTCAAAGATACAGAAGGTTTCGGGAATATTGAAGATGTGCGTGATACCGATAGCTTTAAAAGTTTAATGAAGTTATTAGAAGATGACAAGAAGGATTTGTATGCCAGTTGCTCAGAGTATAGTAGATTGTCGTTTATTCTTCAACTGATGCGTATTAAGACCCTCAGTGGAATGACAGATAAATATTTTCAAATGCTTCTTAATTTACTACGCAAGGTAATTTCGGATGGAGAGAATAGCATACCAGAAAAGTGTTATGATACAAATAAGATCGTTGGCGCTCTCAGTTTAGATTACACTAAAATCCATGTGTGTCCTAATGATTGTATCCTGTATTATAAGGATAATGAGAAGCTTGAGGAATGTCCAAAGTATGGAGTGTCTCGTTGGAGAAAGAATACACGCACTTTAACAAGAAAGGCAGATGAGACAGTTAAGCAGCTGAAGAAAATTCCAGCAAAGGTGCTCCGACATTTTCCCTTGGTCCCGCGTTTACAGAGGTTGTATATGACAAAAGACACAGCTAAAAACACGCGAAGGTGCTCCGACATTTAAAGTATTAACTTTGTCGTTTTAATGTATATTTTTATTTTGTCAATGGAATTTTCAACATTCGCTTATTTTGATTCCATAAATTGAATAACCATTTAAGTTGTAGATGAGACGAAGGATAAAGCGCATAGGGGAAGTTTCCCACAATCAAGCAGGTTCATCATTAGGTATAAATACTAATTTGTTCAAATAAATTGTGTTTGTGATATAAATATGCATATTTCGCATTTATAATTTTATTTTTTAATGTGTAGGAATGTCCTCACGACCTTTTTATAGTCCATTATCTCTACATGGATCCTCACCCATTGAAGGTATTCATTTATTTAATTTCATTAAGTTAATTGAGAAACTTATTTACCTATATCATTTTTATTACTTTTGTAGATATTGCGGGGACAGATACACATGCATCTCCTATGAGTCAACCTCATCATTGGGATTTATCGCCTGATCTAGGTATTAATTTTAAAGCCCATGGATATTTTATGTTCCATATAAATATTTATTTCACATTTTATATTGTAGACATGATGGATCCGATGATGACGAGATCCAACATGAGTCTTTGGCGGGATCTTCTCAGTCGGAGGTTGAATGTCTCCGTCCATGGACTGAAGCAGTAAATTCCATCACCTTACCAGAAAAAGCTATCACATTGCAAAAGAAATGTTATAGGAACTATAAAAGGAGGAGAGATGACATATTAAAGAAGGATCGTATAATAAAGTAGAGACTAGAAAAGGCGATGTCAGATCAGTTAAGGGAAATGGGTAAGAATATCATGTAAACTATTGAGATTTTGTCGTTATTTAATTATTGAAGTTTATAAAAAAAACATTTCTCACTTTGTCTTTGTAGGGAACAAGGACTACGAGAAGGTTGGTAGGCATAGTAGTGATCTGCAAATGAAGGTACCTCCTAAAGGTTATCGAGCCGTTTTGGGGGTGGATGGGCAACATTCCAGTTGGAGATTTTCGCCGTCAGATTTAATAATTTGATCGATTGCTTAATCAGAGACCCACACCACATAAACATCGCTCATAACTTTGATGAATAGCAATGAAATGGAATAAAGAAGATATGGGAGAGGCACATGGTAATTATTCATTATATTGTTTTTCAATAAATATTTAACTAGTTTTTTAATAGTGCATGTTTTTTCACACCTAATTTGTAGAATCACTATTGCCTTGAGGACAACCCGGACTCTTGGGATTACGTAATGAGTAGAGCAAGTAAGATGCTTTGGGCGTGGAGGAGTAGACTTAAGAGTCAATACTTTACGGATATAACTATTGATTGGAAGCGGATTCATTAGTTTGATAAGAGGGTTCCTCCTTATAATTGGATAACTCTCAATATCAAGTGGGGGGGTGAGAAGAATGTGAGTTATTTTTAATTCATTATATTACCATCGCATAGACTGAAAAATTACTTTATTTTGAAGTATAAATGTTCGATAGCATCGGTTAATCACGGTGTAAAGCTATATGATCACTTTCTGGGAGTTACTCCCTATGCTCGGATCGAGCATAAATATTTGTGTGAAAATTCAGTCAGATCAAAATATTAAAACTCAACTCATGTTACTAGTTTCATACTTTATTAGAATTGACTTGAAATTTGATTATTCACAGGACGCCTTGACTATGCCGCCAACTCTTCTTGCTAGAAGAGCATATACACTAGCCGAGAGCTATGATAAGGAGGAAAAGATAATAAAAATTAAAGATATGCATGTAAGTATAAACTTAATTTTATATTTGTACACATCTATTTCTAATTAGGATTCCTAATTTATTTATTTCTATTGCTATATGTTATTCAAGAGGCGCTTGAAGCTTCACACAACTTTGTCTTGTCCCAGTCTCAGAGTATAGAGAACACTCCTACCAATTCTAATCGCATGATTAGAGAGCAATGGAGAGAAATTGTTGATAGAGTTTATGGTTCTAGACCAATCAAGAAAGGGAGGGTGTCTTTATCAAGTGCAAAAGTTAGTACATTCTCCACTAGCAGGAATATACAAAACCACTCTTCCGTGGCCTCAAAACGACCATGTGAGACATCATACGTTGTGGCTAAAATTGGACGGTGTTTAATGGATAATGTTCAACCCTCCATCTTTTTTCAATTTATTCTAATTATTACGCATGAGCTAGGGGGTGCACAATCGACTTAGGATGTTGTACAGCTGTTCGCGGAAAAAATCGTTGCTTTCTTCACTGATTCCATTGCTATCTCAAATAACTGTTTTTCAGTTACAAAGATCCGGTCTTTTTATAAGATTCGGCTACAATGAAGATCAAATAAAAGAAATAAAAATTACAACTTTTTATCCTTATTTGTCGAACAAATCACGAGCTTCTGTTTTGCGGTCGCTCGCTTGCATGAGTTCTTCGCCTGCGCCGGGGTTTATCCGTGGACCACCGCGCAATCTAGATCCGGTCGGATCTACGCAGTACGATGGGTATTATTTCACGAAGGAAATAATAGCCGGGGGGGATTAGTTCACCAAGGAAATAATCGCCCGAATCTCGGGATCAAAGACCAAGTTTTGATCCGGAGTATGCCTGCGTAGATCTGAGATCCGATCTGAGATCCGGTTCCTCTTGAACTCTTGCCTTATTTGGCGCAGACGATCGCTGAGCACCGGATCTAGATGAGCAAGTCTTCAAAGTCCTAAAGCTTCAATCTTTTTTAGATCTGAGCTTTGAATCCAGCAGAGCTTCGCCTCCAAAATTTCCAACCCCTGAACAAATGAACCAAGCCCTCTATTTATAGGCAACCAGATCTATGCCTTGACACAGATCTGGGCCGGCCACCAAGCCACCTTGAGGTGGCTCGGCCACCGAGCCACCTCAGGGTGGCTCGGCATTGGCTGAGCCACCCTAAGGTAGCTCGGTTTTGGCCGAGCCCCTCTGGGTGTTGGTTTTGCCGTTTTCCGTCGTTGTGTCCGTTTTGTGGTTGATTTATTCGGACTTGATTCGTTGATCTGATTTGGCAGTAAATCCGGTTCCTGATTTGGCAGTAAATCCACTTTTGAATTTGAGTTCGAAACTGATCTTAATTCGATCGTGATTCGTCCGAGTCCGCTCTTGGTTGGATGACTCGTTGATTCCTCAACCGTTAGCTTGATTCCGCACGTGAGTGGATTTATTCCGTTGTTTGTGTGCGGTTCGTTAGCCTCGTAGCCTCGTTAATCTGCTTCGTCGCGTATCACTTGGCTTCGGTGTTGTGGACTAACGATCGTGTTTGCGTACGTCGCCCGATGGTTGGTTCGACGTCGTCGAGCTGTGTTAAGGGACCTATAGGCAGTTTTATACGCCTACAGATACCCCCTCCAAAGTATTTCAGCCTCGTTCTTTTATAGAAGAGTCTGGAATACTTTGGATATGATTGTTCCATCCTTCAATCGGTTATGACGGGATATTTGGAATGGCTTCTATCCTTGATTCCTTCAGTCCTCCAGGCTATTCGGTGCTTTGTCGAATATCCGTAATGGTTTCGGTGCTGCATTTATTGTCTGACCGTCTGTCGAAATTTTGAACTTGAAGTCAATTCTTGATTTCCTGATTTTTTAGCTCGAGTTTGTTGACCATCGATTGTCGGTGTTGAATCTTCATTTACAACGCGTTGTCCGGCGTTTGAGCTTCCTTGTGACACTTTGTCCGGCGTCTAAACTTCATTGCGACGCGTTGTCCGGTGTCCGACACAGTTTATACTTGTACGTCTGCTGGAGTATACACAGTTTAAGCTCTTAAGGAATTGGAGCGTGGCAAATACTTAAGTCACGAGACCAATCTATGGAATTGATGCGTCAATGACTCGTATTTATAGAATTTTTAGCAAATTCTCAGCCATCAACGGGTTTGATAAGCCTTTACCGACTACCGTTTGAGTCGGGCTAGCATGCGGATTGTTTAAGTCTGTTCCGCATGTGACGTTAAGCTAAAAGAGTTAACCCTTTTAGTGCTACGATATTGAATACGTAGACTTCGTCTTTCTCCTGTGAAAAGACTAAACAGCAACGTGTATGAGACGTTGACTTAGGATTTTTGGCAAATCCTCAGCCTTCAACGGATTTGACGTGCTCTTACCGATTACCGTTTGAATCGGGCTTACATGCGGATTGCTTTAATCCGTTCCGCATATGACGGTGTGCTAAAGGAATGAACTCCCTTAGACTTTATGCTATGATGTTGAATACATAGACTTTACCATTTGTTACGGGAATAGGCTACCCGGCGACGCGTGTTAGGCGTTGACTTTAGGATTTTTGGCTAACCCCCAGCCTTCAACGGATTTGATTAGCCTTTACCGACTACCGTTTGAGTCGGGCTAGCATGTGGATTGTCTAAATTCGTTCTGCATATGACGTTGTGCTAACGGAATGAACTCCCTTAGACTTTTTGCTACGACTTTGAATACGTAGACTTCGTCATTGTTACAGGAATAGGCTACCCGGCAACGTGTATTAGACGCTGCCTTATCCTTACTTAGGTTTCAGGATAAGATACCCCAGAATCGAACTCCAGTGTCTTTTCTACGGAGAAAGACTAAACCGGCGGCTCGTGTTAGGCGTCGGCATATCCTTTCTTAGTATTCAGGATGAAATTCCCCATGCGTGTAAGGCATGGATTTTGGTGTTATTAATAACAACCTGCCACAATGTTGAATATGTGGACGAGTGTTCTTTTTAACGGTTAAGAACTAACCGGCGGCGCGCGTTAGGCGCAGACTTATCCCTGCTTAGGTTTCAGGATAAAATACCCCAGAATCGAACTCTGGTGTCTTCTTCTACGGAGAAAGACTAAACCGGCAGCGCGTGTTAGGCGCAGACTTATCCCTGCTTAGGATTCGGGATAAACTTCCTAGGATGAATCCTAAATTCTTGGAAAAGGATTGGTGTGGGAAGGAAGAATTTTATATTCTATTTCCCGAACAAGGAAGGAAGAATTTTATATTCTATTCCTTGATTCTGGAAAGGAAGAATTTTATATTCTATTTCCAGTGCAAGAAAGAAACTAGAAGTGGGATCTCCACTCCGAGAATCCGGAAGATCTAAATAAGCTTACCTTTTATAGGATCGGTTATCTAGATGAGTTTTTTTCGTTTATCGAAATAAAATTTCAACTTTGGTTATAACCATGAAGAGGTTTAACCAAAGAGAAAAGAGGGGAGCTCTTTCGTTTATCGAAAGGAGGTTTTGAATTGAAAGTGGACCTCTTGTTCGTGGAAAGAATCAAGAGGGGAATTTGTGGGTGGCTTAAACCAGAAAGATAATTTTGATGGACTTACTGTCAATTGAAATCGATCAATGAGAGATTTTGGTGGTAGAAATAATTTTGGGTTATCCTCTAGAATATTAAGTGTAATATTCTTTGAGGAACTTCCCGATAAATGGGTTATTCTGAATGTACTAGGGATAGTACTTTTTCAGGAACTTCCCATTTATTGGTATTAATTGCCTGACGCCCTCTAGAGAAATGAGGCGATATGCGCCGTTTGAGTAGACTATGTCTATCACAAACGGTCCTTCACATTTGGGTTCAAATTTACCTTTCTTCTTGCAATTGAGGATTATCGGTCGGCGAGCAGCGAGGACCAGATCTCCTTCCTTGAAGCTTCTTTGTCGGACTCTTTTGTTAAAAGCCCTGGATATTCTGGCTTGATAAAACTCAATGTGTTGTTGAGCTTCCAAGCGTCTTTCATCCAATATTTCGAGTTCTTCGAGACGTTTCTGATGTTGCTCTTCAGTCGTCATCTTAGTTGTGAGAGCGATTCGAAGAGATGGGATTTGGATTTCCAGCGGTAACACAGCTTCACATCCGTATACCAATGAATACGGGGTGGCTCCCGTAGGTGTGCGTACGGTGGTGCGATAAGCCCAGAGTGCTTCACCGAGTTTATCGTCCCAGTCTCGTTTATTGGTCTTCACGAGCTTTGACAGGATCTTAATGATCGTCCTGTTAAAAGCCTCAGCTAATCCATTCGCAACGGGATAATAAGCTGTTGACGAAACATCTTGAATCTTGAACTTGTCACAGAACCTGACGAAAGCGTTGCTTATGAACTGTGGACCGTTATCATGAATGATCTGTCTTGGCACGCCATGTCGGTATATGACATGATGCTTGATGAAATTAATGACGTTGTTCGTCTTCACTTCTTTAAGCGGAATTTCTTCAGCCCACTTTGAGAAGTAATCCGTGATTGTGAGAATAAATCGATCACCTTTGACAGAAGGGGGAAAAATAAGACCGACAATGTCCATACCCCATGTTTCGAATGGCCAGGATGTGGTTGACGTGTGTAACCGCTCCGGTGGTTGGTGCATATAATTCGCATGCACTTGACAGACGTGACATCCTCGGGCATATTCGATTGCGTCACGTACCATTGTTGGCCAAAAATATCCCATTCTTCTGATGCAATCATATAGTTTGGGACCAGGCTGATGCGCACCGCATTCTCCTTCGTGTGCTTCCTTAAGAACTTCTTCTGCTTCTTCGTTCGAAAGGCATCGGAGTAGCAAATCACCATACCCCCGACGGTATAATGTACGGGTCTTGGTATTATAGAAGAACCTTGGTGCTCTTCGGCGGATTGATTCCCTTTCTTTTACATCCTCTGGCAAAATACCATATTGGACGTAGTCAATGATAGGAAAACGCCAATCTCGGGACTCAGACCCGATTTGAGTTGAGTTCACCTCCTTGGCGTTTATGTTCTTGTCATCTTCCTCTTCGATATCCATATTGTATATGGGTATGCAGAGTTGATGTGATCTTACTGTGACTAGCAGTTCAGTTTCGGGAGGCTGTGCAAGTGATACTGCTAGTACTGCCAGTGCATCTGCATAAGCGTTCTGGAGACGAGGGATATATTCAATAAAGAATTTTTCGAAAGAATCTGCCATTTTGACAGCCTCCTGGTGGTATGGGATCAGGTCTTGGTTCCTGACTTCATACTCTCCACGGACTTGGTTGACTATCCATTGAGAATCCCCAAAAGCTTCGAGATATTCGACCCCCAGCTCCTTGGCGAAACTGAGTCTAATGAGGAGCGCGTTGTACTCGACTACATTATTGGAACATGGATCTGTCAGTGAATAAGCCCGAGGCATTACATGCTTCCCCGGGGAAACTAAGATAACTCCAACTCCGGAGGAGACTTTAGGACATCCGGGGGTTACTGCCTTATTAACTGCTCTCGAAGCACCATCAAAGTATAATTGCCATACTTGTTGATGCGACGTGGTGTTAACCTCGTGGGTTTCATCCGGCAAGTCATCATATACTTCTGCCGTATATGTGGTCGGGTTTGCTGCCAAAAGATCACAAATCGCTTGTCCTTTGACCGACTTCTGCTGTTTGAAGTGCAAATCATACTGGGACAAGAGAAGGGCCCACTTCGCTAACCGCCAATTCATCGAACCCGGTTCCGTCATAAATACCCGTACTGGATTAACGTTAGAAATAACGTAAATCGTCTGTCCAACCAAGTAATGCCGCATCTTTTGTACTGCGAATACCAATGCGAGGCATTCTTTCTCAATTATCGGATATCGGGACTCTGCGCCTACCAAAGTCCAACTTAAGTAATAAACCACCTGTTCGTGACCATTATCATCGTCTTGTGCTAGTAAAGCACTTATCGAATGGTTCATCGCCTTGATGTAAATCAAGAACGGTTTACCTGATTTTGGTGCGACAAGAACAGGAGGGTTCGTCAAATATGTCTTGATATCTTCGAGTGCTTTTTGGCAGGCGTCGTCCCAAATAAATGACACACCTTTCTTGTTTAGTTTAGAGAATGGTTGGCATTTCCCAGAAAGATTTGAGATGAACCGCCGGATGTAAGCTAAACGCCCTTGCAATCCTCTGAGTTCTCTTAGATTTCTCGGGGGCTGCAATTCATGTATCGCCTTCACCTTATCAGGATCAATATGTATGCCTTTAGTGGTGACGACGAATCCAAGGAATTTTCCGCTGGACATTCCAAGGAAGGATTTAGTGGGATTCATCTTCAATTGATGACTCCGCATGAGATTGAACATCGTCTTCAAGTCCTTGATGTGATCTCCTTTGTTGCGGCTTTTCACAACCAAATCATCAACGTAGCACTCGACCGTTTTCCTGAGGTGCTTTTGGAAAATCTTAGTCATCGCTCGTTGGTACGTGGCGCCTGCATTCTTTAGACCGAAAGGCATCACCGTGTAGCAAAAGACACCAAGGGGTGTTCTGAACACTGTATGCTTCTCATCATCCGGATGCATCTTGATTTGGTTATACCCCGAAAAGCCATCCATAAAGGACATTCTCTCAAATCCGCACGTATTGTCGATGATGACGTCCGTGATTGGGAGAGGAAAATCGTCTTTCGGACATGCCGCATTCAGGTCCCTGAAGTCGATGCATATCCTGATTTTACCATTTTTCTTCATGACTGGGACAATATTAGCTAGCCAGTCTGGATGCTGTTCCTCTCGGATGAATCCTGAGTCGATCAATTTCTTAACCTCTGCCTCGATGGCTTCCATAATCTGCGGACGAAACCGTCTCTGCTGCTGTTTGACAGGTTTGGCATCCGACTTGATATCGAGGCGATGCATTACCACATTGGGGTCGAGCCCTGGCATGTCCTCATAGTTCCAAGCGAAGACATCGATATATTCCCTGATGAGAGCAATTAATTCCTCTTTCTCATTTGGGGGAAGACTACCACCGATGAATATGGGCTTTGGGTTGGCCTCATCGCCCATATTAATTTGGACTACTTCATCTTCAGTGGGGGGTTCCCTCTGTTCAAACCTATCACCATACTGCATGTTCAGGTGATGAACCCATGGGTCTTCCTACGTTGGCATTTGATCGTCGTCCTCCATCGTAGATGGATCAGCTGTAGTCATGTTCGTCATTAGGGCTTTAAATACTTCCCCCAAACTTGTATCGGAGTCCCATTCTGAGGAATCTGACAAGTACCCATCCTTAGCTTTGTTAGCAATTTGATCGATAATTTGCCAACCACATTCATCATCAAACGAGGAGACGTAGCCTAAGCCTCTTTTGTGACGGTAATAATCATCCGGTTTCCCTTTTGGTACATATGCCGCTTTGGCTGGAATACGGGAACCTCGATCGAAGTATAAACCCTCTCCGAGTGCGAAATCATATCCCTGTTTTTCCATGAGCTTGCGCGCTTTCCGGACTATATTTAGATAAATGTCGACCAGGTTTGTCTTCATTCTCATCTTCTCTTAAGAAATGATCAGGTAATGGAAAACTCTCTCCTTTACCGTAAACCACTTCTTTTTGGCCTCCTATTTTGGTAGGAACGATCAGGGTTGTTCCGAAAGAATGCTGGAGGTGTTTCTTTGTTACATAAGACGATCGGAGCGGCGTAGATAAATCCGGATTATCATATAATCCCTTTATCGCATCATCAAGAGACAACGAGTACTCTAAATCATTATTTATTTTATTATCGGCAAGTTGCCAGTTACAACTGCCATCTGACGATTGTTCATCGTCAAGATTGATTACAAAGGGTACAATGTCATTTAAAACAAAACCTCCATTGTAATCGAATCCGGCTTCGGAATCAGCTTCTTCTCTGCTGTCCGTGCCCTGGGCCGATGGTTCAGTATCGGATTCGTTACCATAAAGGAGAGAATCGGTGAAATAATTCTCAAACCATTTGAATGGTTGCTTATCCGCGACCACCGTCCTAACCCTACCATCAGTGTCGACATATTTCAAACACTGATGGAGAGTGGCAGGAATTATAACATTACTATGGATCCAAGGCCGACCCAGTAGTAAGTTATATGATGTCTCAGCATCAATCACGTAACACGTGACCTCCGTCTTCAGATCACCCATTTAACATTTTGTCCGGATCTTTCCCAAAGGCCTTGACCCGCTGGTGTTGAATCCGTAAATAACAGTGCCTGTAGACGCTAATTTGCTGACTGGAATGTCGAGGCTATGCATCAAGCGAAGCGGCATAATACTCACAGCGGAACCCGGATCCACTTGGATTAGGTTGACTTCGCTGGAGCCAATGTACCCAATGAAGTACAGGGGTCGATCATGGTTCGAATTCTTCGTCTGCATATCCTCTTTGGTGAAGGTAATGCAGGGAAGGTTCTTAGCCGCTATGTTGCATTGTTGAACTAATGGTTCTGATTCTTCCAGCACCGGCTTGACCCGAGTAAGGAATGCTTCTGAATCGGCCAAGGCCTCTTGTAATGCTTCCCTGGTCTCTTTAGACAATCGCAGCAACTCATACATTGTTATCCGCGCTGGAATATTGGCTAATTGAGCCATGATATCAAAGATGCGCGGAGTGTTCGAACTCTCCGGTTTATCTCTTCCAATCGGACGATTGAAACGAGACTGCTTCGGATTCTGCACCTCTTGAGGCCTCTTTTCTTTCTGCTTATCGGCCGGCTATCGTCGAGCCTCTTCAATCGGTTTAGGAACTGCAATCACCCCCAGCTCTGTGAGAGTTTTGCCTGGTCCCCGTTTAGTCACCCCCTGCTCAGCTAACTGATCACTAGGTGACGGATAGTTGAAGTGGTCCTGGTTTCCACTTCTGGTAGCAAAGACTTCTTGTTCTTCTTCGGAGAGCGGGAAGGTAGGAGCTTCATCACCATCCTCTTCGAAGATTGCGGAAGTAGCGTTGCAGGCCTTGCCTTTACCTTTTCTTTTCGAGGAAGTCGCCCACTGCTCATCTTCAATCAGATCCGGATGAACCCAGAGGATTTCGCCGTTCGGGGCTGTGTGTGGCACAAGTCCCTTTTGGCGCTGTCCATATGGGTCATCATTCACCGTCTTCATTCCCACTTTGGTGACGCGTTTCGGCTCGAACCATGTTGTGGGCACCGATCCAAAGCTGATTGACACTGCATTTGCTCCCACATTCTTGGCAGGCTTCGGGGTTATGACTCCTACGTCAATTAACGCCTGGATCTTATCCTTGAGTTGGTAGCATGACCTCGTAGGGTGATGGACCGCTCTATGGTACGCACAGTACTTCGGATCCGTCACTTTGCTAGCTCCTTCTTGATCTACAATCGCCGGCAGCTGGATTTTGTTATTCTCCAACAAATACTTGAAGATGCCGGGCACCTCGTCATCTTTGAAGGAGTAAACTTTGGGAAACCTTAGCTCTGAAGATTTCTGCTTCTGAGGCCGTTGTTGTCACTGCTGCTGTTGCAATTGGAAAGTTTGGTTAGCATCAACTGCATTAGCATGTGCCTTACATTTCCCCCTTGGGTTGAAGTTCTGCGTTGGAGCATTCGCCGCTTGCTGGCCTCTCTCCGCCTTCTTCCTTCTGAGGAATCGCTCGGCTTGTTACCCTCGGACCTTCAGATCCTTCCACGTTTTGGACGGTGCTGTCCCCATTGCTTCTAACACGTCCAATGAAAGATTATTATGGCAGGTCTGGAGAATAAACTCCTCAGTGATCGGGTCCCGGCAATTCATCGCCTTGTTCCGGAACCTTTTGACGAAGGTGTCGACTAGCTCCCCGTCTTTCTGTTTCTCGTCCAGCAACGATCCGATAGATATCTTGGTGTCGTCGTTGAAGAAATTGGTGAGGAACTTAGTCTCCATATCATCCCAGTTGTTCACGCTACCTGGCTTGAGGCGGCGATACCAATCGAAGGCGGCTCCACAAAGAGTGCCAACGAAGGACCGTACCATTAGAGGTTCATTGCCAGAGATAACCCCCAAGTGTGATTTGAAGTAAATCACATGTTGAGTGGGTGAACCCTTCCCATCAAACGGCGTGAAGTTGATTAGGTTGAACTTCGCCGGATACGGGATTAATTCCCATTCTCTTGGGTATGGACAAGGAATGCCCGTTTTCTTCACTTCTTGAGCAGAAATCAACGTATTGATCTTGCTCTCGAGGTTTTTGATCTTCAAACTTTCACCCGTGTTTTCGTTAGCACGATTCTGAGGTGGAAGCATGGCATTGTGACTAGCATCCTCATTACCACCCCCTGCGTTGACGGGAGGATTATTGGCATTACGAGCTTCATCCGTATCCGTGTGCTCATCTTCCTGAACGACCTGGTTACGGCGGCTTGGTTCGCCTTGCTGGTTCGTCATTGCCTGGATTTGTTGCTCATGCATTTCTCTCCTATTCTGCATGGCCATCTACATTTCGAACCTGAAGCTCTCCTGTTGTTTGGCCATGGCTTCTTCGAGCATCTTGGCCACTTGTTCCGCGCTTATCATGAATGACTCGCGGGGTTGTCCTTCACTGGATACGGTATTGTCAGATGCAACTGCCGAGCCAGCATCTGATTCTTCATCTCCCGAAGGTAATCTTGTCCGAACCCTACCATACGTTGCACGAATGATAGCTCCGGACTGCAGACGGGTTACACGTCGGGGCATCTCTGGAATCACCTCGGGATTGTCCTGAGCCGATGTTCCCTTGCTGGTCATATTGGTGGTGACCCTTGGAAATTCTCCATTTTCGACCACCGTTCTTCTTCGTCGGAAACGCCTAGGCCTTGGTTTTGGCGTTTCGGTACTAAGCCTTTCGAAAACTGAAACTCTTTCGGGGACTGCCTTGATGCAGTTACATTCGGACAATACCGCCCGGATGAGTTTGGAACAAGGGCACTGAGTTTCTAGCCTTCGAGGACCTCTCTTTCTGGCTTTGCTCGTACCCCCAACACGATAGTACAACTCATTCGTTTAAAAGTCGGAGCAACATATCGTGTGTTAGCACGATTTCCCAGGTATAACGTCATCGTCATCAGACGATAACGTTTCCTTCTGAGGGCGAACTGCCTTCTTCGGGCTTTCGAGAGTCACACGCCTCGAAACATGCCTTTGTGGGCGTGAATCCTCGGCGGGCTCCTGGACTTCGATGCGCAGAGTAGTGCGCTTAGTTGCCCTGATTTCTTTGTCATGTTGAGGGTTGCGGCGACCTCCAGCATGTTGAATTGTTCGGGGCTTCTTCATTGGACCCAAACGTTCTTGGACTAGAGCTTTGCTTTGCTCCTCGGAAAGTGGACCGAGGTGCTCCAAGGCTGACTTCCTTCTTTGGGATGGTCCTGCGGGATCTCCCGGAGTAGTTGTGGAAATCATCGGCGATTTGGGTTGGTTCGCCGGAGGTTGGACTTTTGAAGGCTACAGTTGTCGTTCCTTAGCCTGAATCGCCGCTTCAGACTTCGGCCTCCAAATTTTGCGAGTTGGTGGCGGTTTCTTGGCCACTTCTTTCTACAGCTTTCTACGGGCTTCCTCGACTTGAGCCCGTGCCTGCATTGATAGTGCGCGGCGCTTGCGAATGCGCTCCTCCAGCGTCGAACGATTCCGTTTGACACGGACCCATTCATTCATTGGCGGTTTGGAAGAGCCACCGTTCATCAGTTGTTGAGGCTTTTTGCCTCTCTTGTTCTTGAAATCCGCGTTGTAGCGGATCCCATCAACAGACTCCATTGCCTTTGCGAATTGTTTCGCAAGGCGTTGACGTTGCCTTTGGAAGGCTCTCTTCGAGAGAGTCACCACGCCCTCTGTGGCGGAAGGGTTGGCCAGAGCAGATCTGACCTGGTTGGGAGTTGGAGGAATCTCACCCGATACGACTTTGGCATCAAGCGGGGCGAGATCTTCGTTGGTATTTTCGACATCTTCATACCAACGAGTTTTTTTCCTGGAGGAGAACTTCTTGGACTTGCGGGGGGAGGTAGATCCGGACGAGGACGACAGGTATTCCTCAAACTTCTGCTGGTCGAACTCATACTCGACCTCCTCCACGACCGGGATTGAGATCCGCGGCTGCGACGCTCCGATCTCGGCAGCGAGATTGGCGGCTCCCACTATGGTCGCCAGATTGTTCGCGAGAAAAATCGTTGCTTTCTTCATTGATTCCATTGCTATCTCAAATAACTATTTTTCGGTTACAAAGATCCGGTCTTTTTATAAGATCCGGTTATAATGAAGATCAAATAAAAGAAATAAAAATTACAACTTTTTTATCCTTGTTTGTCGAACAAATCACGAGCTCATGTTTTGCGGTCGCTCGCTTGCGTGGGTTCTTCGCCTGCGCCGGGGTTTATCCGTGGACCACCGCGCGATCTAGATCCGGTCGGTCTATGCAGTACGACGGGTATTATTTCACGAATGAAATAATAGCCGGGGGGGATTAGTTCACCAAGGAAATAATCGCCCGAATCTCGGGATCAAAGACCAAGCTTTGATCCGGAGTATGCCTGCGTAGATCTGAGATCCGATCTGAGATCCGGTTCCTCTCGAACTCTTGCCTTATTTGGCGTAGACGATCGCTGAGCACCGGATCTGGATGAGCAAGTCTTCAAAGTCCTAAAGCTTCAATCTTTTTTAGATCTGAGCTTCGAATCCAGCAGAGCTTCGCCTCCAAAATTTCCAACCCCTGAACAAATGAACCAAGCCCTCTATTTATAGGCAACCAGATCTGTGCCTTGACACAGATCTGGGCCGGCCACCGAGCCACCTTGAGGTGGCTCGGCCACCGAGCCACCTTGAGGTGGCTCGGCCACCGAGCCACCTCAGGGTGGCTCGGCTTTGGCCGAGCCACCTAGAGGTGGCTCGGTTTTGGCCGAGCCCCTCTGGGTGTTGGTTTCACCGTTTTCCGTCGTTGTGTCCGTTTTGTGGTTGATTTGTTCCGACTTGATTCGTTGATCTGATTTGGTAGTAAATCCGGTTCCTGATTTGGCAGTAAATCCACTTTTGAATTTGAGTCCGAAACTGATCTTAATTCGATCGTGATTCGTCCGAGTCCGCTCTTGGTTGGATGACTCGTTGATTCCTCAACCGTTAGCTTGATTCCGCACGCGAGTGGATTTATTCCGTTGTTTGTGTGCGGTTCGTTAGCCTCGTAGCCTCGTTAATCCGCTTCGTCGCGTATCACTTGGCTTCGGTGTTGTGGACTAACGATCGTGTTTGCGTACGTCGCCCGATGGTTGGTTCGACGTCGTCGAGCTGTGTTAAGGGACCTATAGGCAGTTTTATACGCCTACAACAACGCCTCAGTGATTGTCCATCGTTGAAGGAGATTCTTCCTGAGTCGAAAAGCTATCTTTAAGTTGGCGTTTGACGAACATGAAGTTCATGGTGGTGGAGAGGTATATATGATGTGACATATATGTTTATTATGATATTTTTGGTATATATATATCTTATGTGAAGTGATAATCTTTTCAAGTTAGAGGAAGTACTCTCGTAGGGAGCAACAATACAATACGATGTTCTAATGCAGACGACAGTGATAATAGGGATGCCAACAACGACGATGACGAGGAGTGAGTGAGACTTATTCTTATATTTATGTAGTTTTAGATTGTATTAAGACATATTATGACTTTTGAATTTTACCTATATGTAATATATTTGTGATTTTATTGCATTGTGAATTAATATTGTTTGGATATTGTGGTTGTGATTATATTATGGGATGTGAGATGTATTGTGATTATGAGTATATGATGAGTATTGTTCGATATTGTGGATTGACGGATGATAATGGATGAGTATTCATTTGGAATGTGAATGTATATTATGGTTGATTTTTATGATATATTGTTAAATATTATCATTGGATTGATGTCGATACAAGCTAATGTGTATTCTCGTATGGGAGGCTACCAGAAAATTTAAATTTTTTTATGTAAATATGTACATTGGCGATGGATTTCCTCGTTGCCAATGCTCATTGACGACGGGAAGAACCATCGCTAAAGTTTAAAACATTAGCGACGGGCAATTCGTCACCAATGTTTTAAACATCTTCTCGTCGCCAATGAGCATTGGCGATGGGGAAATACATCACCAATGTTTAAAACATTGGTGACGGTATCCCGTCGCCAATACACATTGGCAACGTGGAGATCCATCGCCAATGTTTAAAACATTAGCAACGGATTATCCTGTCACCAATGTGCATTGGCGATGGGAGCCGCCCGTCGCCAAAGAAATCTGTCACCAATAATTATCCTTCACCAATAAGCATTAGCGACAGACAAACCCGTGGCTAATACTTATTTGCGATGGATTTATTGGTGACGGATCCATTTTCGTCACCAATGTGTATTGGTGACGGAATTTGGGACATTGGTGACGGATTTCCCTGTTGCCAATGCCATATTTTCTACTAGTACAAGGCGAGATTGTTTCTACTGCTATTCAACCGACCCCTTCTCCTGAGTCAAGTACTGCTCTTCCACGTCTGACTCCTAACTTGAGCTAAGATCCGTGAGTATATCTTTCGTATCTTTTTTTAAATACAAATGTAAATGTCGATGTAAATTCCATGAGATATGAATGAAAATTTTGAATTGTTCGCCCTTCCCCTTTGCGTATGCTTGTGTCATATTATTTGTGTGTATTTCTTTATACTTTTTCTTCATTGAGGAGATTAGTTGTTTGAAATGAGTCAGCTCTTTGAGTTAAGGTGATTGTGGTACAGGCAGCGCGTGTGGTGGTTTGATTTTTTACTCCACTTAGTGGTGGTGGAGCACCTTGGTTTTACTCAAGTAATTGATACCAAGGTTTTTGGAGTCAAAGTCGATTGAGAGGTTGGTGTGCCTTAGTTTTACTTCAATAAGGCACCAAGGTCTTTTGTCAATGGCGTGCCTTGGTGTTACTCATGCGATACCAGGGTCTTTTCTAGTTGAAGCCGATCGATAGGTTGGTTTGCCTTGGTTGTATCCTGATAGGGCACCAAGGGCTTTTGTTGATGGCATACCTTGGTTCTACTCATGTGATACTAAGATCTTTTGAGTCGACCAAGCTAGGTGTGCCTTGGTTTTATCCCGAGAGGGCACGAAGGTCATAAGTAGAGCACCTTGGGCTTAGGTGAGTGCCAAAGTCTTTATGTTAGAGTCGACTGAGTTGATGATGTGCTATAGTTTTACCCTAAAAAGGTACCAAGGTCTTTTAGTATGTGCCTTAAGATTAGGTGGGTGCCAAGGTTTTTCGGTATGTGTCTTGGTCTTAGGTGGATGCGAAGGTCTTTTTGAACGATCAAGTGAGGCATATCTTAGTTTATCCCGATTAGGCACCAAGGTCTTTCGTTGATGGTGTACCTTTGTTTTACTCATGTGATACCAAGGTCTTTTTGAGTCGACCGAGTGAGGCATGTCTTGGTTTTATCCTAAGAGGACACCAAGTTCTTTAGTTGTGAGTCGACTCGATTGGCATTATGCCTTGGGTTTATTCATAATGACACCAAGGTGTTAAGGTACGTACCTTGGACTTAAGTTGGTACCAAGGTCTTAAAATGAGTCGACTATGGTGTAGTGACTCGGCATTGTATTCCTGTGAGAAGTTATGATACTGCTCGAATGTAGAAAATAGAGCTAAAATTCAAAGGATTTTATATCACATATGACATATACAAACAAAGTTATTAGAAATGTTTCTTGAGGTGCTCGATGTTCCAACGATGTTGCAAGATCCTTCTAGTAGAGGTCCTTAAACGATAAGTGTCTGGGCGCACTTCTTCGATGACCGTGTAAGGTCCTTCCTAATTGGTAGCCAACTTATCGCGTCTGGTGTCCTTGTCGAAGCAGCTTTTTGAAGGACAAGATCACTGATGTTGAATCTTTGGGGTTGAACCTTGTTGTTGTAGTGCTAAACAATGTAGTATTGATTGATGACTATAGATCATAGAGATCCTTCTCAGACTTCATCGATAAGATCGAGCCTAATTCACAGCCCTTCTAAATTCATATCCTCATCAAAATGTTACATTAGGATTGTAGGCATGACGACTTCGACTGGGGCGACCGCTTTGGCTCCTTAAGCTAGTTTGAATGGGATTCCCCCATTGAATTCTTATGAGTCATGCGGTAAGGCCACAAGATTGAAGGCAATTCTTCAACCCGATTGAGGCGGATGTTTAATTTTTCACAAAAGTTTCTAAAGCCTCCGTTGTCGAACTGAGTGTCGTTGTCTCTGACGAAAGAAAGGGAAACTCTATCGGCATACAATGGATCTCCATTCCAAATTTGTGATGTTGCTCTCGCCAAATTTAGCCAAAGGCTCCGCTTCGATCCACTTGGTGAAGTAATCGATTGTAATGATCAAGAACTTGCGTTGTCCAGAGGCTATCAGGAGAGGGCCTAATAAATCTAATCCACGTTGAGCAAATGAAATTGGAGTTACGATGGAGGTGAGCTTCGTGGCAGCTGCTCTCGGGATGTTTTGAGAAGAATTGGCATTTCTGTCATGAAGAAATGAGTCTCTTAGACTCGGCTAGAATGTAGGCCAAAAATACCCTTGTTGAATGACCTAGAACCTCTTGATGTATTCTCTTAAACTCTCTTTAGGCTCCTGCCTCATTTGTATTAATATATGGGGAGGCTACTTCTGTTTGGTGTTGGCCAATAAGTGATGCACGAACTTCTGGCTGAGCTGTTCAAAACTGCTAATGGATTTATTTGCTAGGGAATTCCACCAAAGTTTGGCGCTTCCCATCAATGTGATGAGAAAGCACCTACAAATGATTGCCTCTGACGCTTGCAACATGGTCATCATGTCATAGTAGTTTTGGACATGCTCAGCTGAATCTCCTTCACCCTTGTTTTGACGCCCATGTTTTCACACATGGCTACAGTCCAAGATTAACACAGAGATGTTAAACCTACCATGCACCCACACTGTGCAACAACAAGTTTCACCAATCATAGTAATATCCCCTAGTGGGATCAAATAAAAGTGTAGGTACAAAACAGGCAAAGAAGTCGAACAACAATAATAGACATGATAAAGAAGATGATATCTCATAAATAAAGGTCATGTCTCAACTGAAAATAAACTAAAATACATCTGGAGTCTGAAATAACATACGATGTCTCAACATGAATCAAAACGGAAAGTCGAATTAAGGCACATTACCTTTACAAAATGAAAATAAACTCTAAGTCTGAATAAAATTTAAAACTACATTGGAGCCTCTAATAAATCTCTCGGGACGGCAACTATGCAAGAACTCCGTCATTCTGCGGCTCTCTGGAACTCCGAGCTACCTGAAAGGGTATTTTAAAAAAAAACAACAACAAGAGCGCCAGAACGCTACAGCAAAATTACCTCCATCCGCCCCCAGGGAATAGCTGCTAGATGGAGTGGAGGCTCTATCTATTAAGCATAGTCTACCTATATTATTTTTTCCGTATCTAGCGGAATTAATATTCAGACACCTACAAAACGAGACGTAGTACGTCGAGCGAAATAATCCAAACAAGGAAACCATCAATGTATATACCATATGTCCCGAATCGTAAACATCTAAACATTAATACTGAAATAAGTATAAACAATCTAAATGAAATCAACAATTTGAAATCCACAACACGAGACTGGTACGTCAAGCGAAATAATCCAAATAAGAAAACCCTCATGTATATACCATATGTCCCGAATCGTGAATCGCTAATCATTGATCCTAACCTAAGAAATAAAGAAAAGTAGAAAAAGAAAAATAAAGACGTTAATGTATCGTATTCATAATATCTACCACTACCACTGGGGAGATAGAATGAATACCAACACAAATCTCGTGTACTTTCATATGCAAAGTACTCTGTGTCATATATTTTAGAAGTGAGTCAAAAACATAACTGGCATCCGCCAATGACTCAGGCTATCGCTTGGCTATCTCAATGCAACCCCGTGTAAGATTTTGATACTTAGCATTATCATATGTAACTGACTACCCTGTAGGTATCCTAATCAGTGTACACGGCTTATTAGTCTCATCGCGATCTTAGTGCGTAATATGAGTGCGGAACGACCTACCATATAGGTATCCTAGAAGTACGGCTCACAAGCCTCATCACACCCTCGTACGGACGGACTGCTAAATAAAGCATCCAAACCCGACTCAATGGCCTGCACAAATGGAATATCAACGTACTACCCCCGTAGTACTGAACTGAGCTCATCAATGATATCCAGAAGGTGTGTGTATAGTATGTTCTATACTCTTTCTCAAAGTAATTGGGTCTTAACCCTTCATAATCCCTCTCAGAAACCCCAAGTGTATACTACTGCACTATTCGTGAAAATATGTGTAAAGAAGTATGGCTCGAAGTCCGCGATCACATCTTAAGTAGACATAAAACAAAACTCAGGAAAAACAGCCTTTGTAGTCAACTACAAGGATTAGTAGTCGACTACTCTGAGTCAATCCAGACTCTGTGAAAACAAATCTACTGTTAGTAGTCGACTATTAGGGTCAATAGTCGACTACTCTGCTATAACTCAGTTTTCTGTGTTTCGAAGGTTTGATAGAGTAGTCGACTACTCTGCTTAGTAGTCGACTACACTGTTAAAACATGTATACTGACGTGCACAAACAGGAAATTAACTTAACATACACTTATCACTTCATATTTACATGATGTAAACTTGTTAAACATACAGTAATAACTATTCTGAGCATGACAACAATGTACAAATTTGTATAGTTAGGGTTTTACATCAAAATTAATCATTTTCTTCAGTTGATCAATATGTAACCAATATGATAATAATAACATGATTTAAAATCTACATATGAACAAAGATCAATCTTATTTCAAATTCTGATTTTACAAAACTTAGATGTCACAAGTCTAGGGTTAAACTTCTTTAAACATCATGTACATTTAATTAATTGCATATCTACGGTTTAGGCATGATCTAAACATGATTAACGGATTAAAAGCGAAACTAAAAGCATCACAATGATTATGATCACAAACTATATACAACAGTAAGAAAAACAAGTATAGATCTAGCATGGGTTTATAAAATAACATAAAAATCTAAACTTTTTATATCTCATATTAAGATCATGCACATAAACATCAATATTTAACTTCTAATCTAGTTATTTAACTATGGGTATGGGTTTGGATAAAGATAATCTTACCTCAAGGTGCTGTTGGACTCCTCAACCACGTGTACGCAAGATCTCTTTTCTCCAAAACACCAAAACCCGCCTTCTTCTCGACAAACTTCTCAAGAACACTCCCAAAATACTCAGTTTAGGGTTAGGGTTTGAGGAGGAATGTGGCTGGTGATAATCTCACGTGAAATAGGGTAAAAAGAGCTTTAAAATGAATATATATACTTAAGGTAACAACTGGGTTCGGATACAATGAAAATCCAATCCGAAAACTAAAACCTGGCACGTCCAGGAATTCCCGATAGTCGACTAATAATCCTAGTAGTCGACTACTAAGTAATACACAGGTTTCTAAAATCTATACATAGTATTTTAGTGATAACTTTCTCATCCGACCTTAGAATGAGATAATTAAAGATTTGTTGGAAAGCTGTCAAAAAGACCTACAACTTTGGTCTTTTGAGTTTTCCCAGATTCTAAGTGCATCATTATGTAAAATCTATAAACTCTTGACTGGTCATTTTTACCATATTTTTCTCGTGCATGCTTTGTATATTTGCACTCATATATTCATATATATGTATCGAATTGCTCTCAAATTAATTCCTACCATACTCAAATATCAATAAACATTATTTATCACAATATAACATGTTTATTATTATATCTCACAACATTCAAAATTATAAGGTTTTATATTCTTCCCCCTTTAAAAAGAATTTCGTCCCCGAAATTCCGCATTCGTATCTTAGAGATTAATAATGCCGGAAAAGCACATTGAGTGAATAATCCAGATAAGGAAACCCTTACATACACATCTCGAATTATTAGTCTCCAGATATGAACATAGCAATATCTACATTTAATAATCTAAGATGCCAATATTTCCACTTAACCCCTAACTAAACGAAACTAGTACGTCGGGCAAAAAATCCAAACAAGGAACCCCCCATATATATACCATGTGTTTCGAATGATTAGAAGTTAAGTGTCAATACCTCTATTCTAGCGTTAAATGTAAATATAATCATACAAATAATCGCATACATAAATCAATCCACATTCTCAATAGGTGCAGGTAGTCGCGATGCATAACATCTTCGCGCTCCTGAGAATCATCCTCAATGTCTATACTTAACAGTCTAAAATGCAAATACCCTCACTTAACCCCTAACTAAATGGAACAAGTACATCGAGCAAAAAATCCAAACAAGAAACCCCTCATATATATACCATATGTTCCGAGTACTTAGGAGTTAAGTGTTAATACCATCATTTTAGTGTTAAGTATAAACATTACCATATAGGGTATTTTTTTGCATCGAGTTGCAGGTATGTATGGCACTAATATCCTGAGCACCCTATCATATGGCACCTGCTGAGATGAGGGAGCTACAGACCCAGTTAGATGAGTTATTATCTCAGGGTTTTATTTATCGGGGTTATTCTCTGTGGGGAGTGCCGATCCTTTTCGTGAAGAAGAAGCCCTATAGTATGTGCCTATGTATAATTTTCATGAGTTGAACAAGGTTACTATCCGGAACAGGTACCTATTACCGAGGATTGACGACTTGTTCCACCAGCTGGAGGGAGCGCATCATTTCTCTAAGATTAATCTTTATTCTGGCTATCATCAGTTATGGGTTCGGAAGATGGATATTCTCAAGATCACCTTTCTGACTCGATATGGGTCTTTCAAATTCCTTGTTATGCCATTTGGTCTGACCAATGCACCCGCAGTATTCATGGATTTGATGAACTGGGTTTTCCATCCATACTTGGACCAGTTCGTGATCGTCTTTATTGACGACATCCTTATATATTCAAGATCGGAGGCAGAGCACGAGCAGCATCTCTGTTTGGCATTGCAGACATTGCGAGAGCATCAGATGTACGTCAAGTTCGGCAAGTGTGAGTTTTAGCTTTCTAAAGTCAGATTCTTGGGCCATGTTATTAACCAGGAGGGTATTGCAGTAGACACAGCTAAGGTGGAGGCCGTACTAGATTGGGAACCGCTGAAGACGGTTACATAGATTCATAGTTTCCTGGGATTAGCAGGCTATTATAGGAAGTTTATTTAGGACTTCTCGAAGATTTACGATACTACTTACACATTTTACAAAGAAGGGTACACAGTTTGTTTGGGGCACAAAGTGCCAGGACGCCTTTAAGACTTTGAAGACTAAGTTTCCGAGCAGTGATAACACCTTTGTCATCTACACAAATGCACTATTATCGGGTCTAGGGGTATTTTGATACAGACCCAGAGAGTAATAGAATATATTTAATGATAGTTAAGGATGCATGAGCAGAACTATCCCATGCATGATTTGGAGCTAACAGCAGTGGTTTTCATACTGAAAACATAGAGACATTACTCGTATGGAATGCAATTCGAGATATTTTTTCGGATCACCAGAGTTTGAAATATCTTTTTCTCAGAAGGAACTAAATCAAAGACAGTGACGATGGGTTGAGTTTATTAATGGTTATGAGTTTGTAATTCAGTATCATCCGGGGAAGGCAAACATTGTGGCAGACGCATTGAGCAGGAAGCGTCAACATTGGATTTCAACTTTGAGATGCTCGTTGTACCAAGATCTTTACACCCTCAGCCAGTTTGATTTTAGACCGGAGACTTATGCGAGGATATTCATCCAGGAGAAAGTGAGATTACATGGAGTTCCAGAGAAGATTGTATCAAACCGAGGCTCAGTTTTCACTTCGCACTTTTAGAGGAGCTTCCAGAATTCTTCCAATAGCCAGTTGTCGTATTCTTGTGGTTTTCACCCACAAACAGATGGACAAATGGAAAGAGTCAATTAAGGGTTGGAGGATATGTTGCGGGCTTGTGTTATAGATTTTCAAGGCAGTTGGGAGGACCACATCCCATTGATTGAATTTGCTTATAACAACAGTTATCAAGTAACAATTGTTATGGCACCGTATGAGGCGTTGTACGGGAGGCCTTGTAGATCGCCCAGTTGCTGGGCAGAACCAGAGGACAACCTATTACTTAGACCGGAGTTAGAGAGACAGGCTATAGAAAAGGTAGCAATAATTCGGGAGCACATTTTTCAGCTCAGAGTTGTCAGATGAGTTATGCAGATCAGAAATGATGACCATTAGAGTTCCGGATTGAGGACTATGTATTATTAAAAATATCGCCAATGAAGGGAGTTTAGCGATTTGGTAGACGAGAGAAGCTTTTCCTGAGGTATATTGGTCCATTCAGGAGAGTGGAGCACTTTGGAGCCGTTTCATATCGGCTAGATCTTCCAGCATCGATGTCGAGTATACACGATATCTTTCATGTTTCGATACTTAAGAAGTATCTACGTAACGAGGAGAAATAGAAAGTGTTAGACACGCCAGAGGTTGATATTCTTGATGATATAACTATTATTGCAAATCCTGTGTGTATTCTTGCCAAGGAGAACAAGAGACTTAGAAACAAAGTGATACATTTAGTTAAGGTTCAATGGAATCAGAAAGGAGCTGAGGAAGTTTCTTGGGGTGCGATGAATATATGCATCGCGATGACTTTCACCTATTTACTTGCACCTATTTGAGCAAGTAAATTGTTTGGATATAATTTATCTATGTTTATGATTATCTATATGCTCATATCTATACTTAACGCTAGAATGGTGGTATTAGCACTTAGCTCCTAATTATTCAGAACATATGATATATATATATGGGGGGTTCCTTGTTTGGACTTTCGCCCGACGTACTTGTTCTGCTTAGTTAGGGGTTAAGTGGGAGTATTTGTAATCTAGATAATTAAGTATAGATATCGAGGAAGATTCTTAGGAGCGTGAAGATGTTATGCATCACAACTACCCGCACCTGTTTGAACAAATAAGTTGATTGATTTTGATTGGTGTTCATGATTACTCATAAGGTCATATTTATATTTAACGCTAGAATGAGGTGTTAACACTTAACTTCTAATCATTCGGAACACATAGTATATATATGGGGGGTTCCTTGTTTAGATTTTTCGCCCAACGTACTAGTTCCGTTTAGTTAGGGGTTAAGTGGGAATATTTGCATTCTAGAGTATTAAGTGTAGATATTTTAATATTTTATATCTGAAAATTTATGGTAATGTATTATTAACCTCTAAGATACGTTTGCGGAATTTCGGGGACGAAATTCTTTTAAGGGGAGAAGGATGCAAAACCCTAAAAATTTGAATATTTTGTAATAAATAATAAATATGTTGTATTATGAAAAATAATATTTATTATTATTTGAGTATGTTAGAAATTGATTTGAGATTAATCCATTGTATATATGTGAATATAGAAGTGATATCATGCACACGTGCACGGGCCTGAATCTGAGAAAAACGACCAGTTAAAAGTATATGTATTTTTCATACCGAAGAAGTTAGAATATGGAAAAACTTAAAAGACAAACATTATAGGTTTCTTCAATAGATTTCCAACAAATCTTATATCACCTCATTCTGAGGTCGAACGTGAAAGTTATGGTCAATATACCGAAGGTTGTTTTTCTAGTCAGATTAGGTTTCCTGGTTCGGATCAAACAGGTTTGTTTCGGGTTTGCCTCTATAAATACCTATATTTTTTATAAAAATTCTTCTCTTTTATCATATCTATGAACCCTAGCAGCCATCCTCTCCCATCAAAAACCCTAGATCTTTTTCTTATAAATTTTGAGACCTTTGTGAAGCACAACACCGACACGAGGGCGAGATCATCGACTTGTGGCAAGGGAGAACGAGTTGTTTGCACTTGTGGATTACTTGTTATTTGTTTCAGAGGCTTGCACATGAGATTAAGGCAAGGTTATCTGCATCTAATCCTATCCCCTTAGTTAAACAATGAATTTAACAAGTTTTAATTGTTGATTATATATTAGATCTTAACATGAGTTGTTAAAAACATAATTTTTGATGTTAAATCTTAATCTCTTGCTAGTTTCATGTTAAATCCTTATTGTTTGCAATAGTTTCATGATCATGATTATTATTGTTATTCATAATTTTGTTTATATATGAGAAATTTAAGAGATGTACTAAATATATATTTTCTGCAGAAAACTACAGCACTTGTATAATCTTTAACTGAGATTTTGAGATAGTAAATAAACTCCAAATTTAACCAAACTAGTTCCAAATGAAAGATATATTTATTTAGTTTCTAAAACAAAAAATCATTCTTAAAAAGAGTTTGTATAGAGAAAGATATGTTCTTTTTACTAACAACATGTCCTACAGAAAAACTGTTGCACATGTATAATATTTAACTGGAGATTTGGGATAATAAATAAACTCCAAACTGAACCAACCTTATGCCATTTGAAAAATATATGAATCTAGTTTTCAAAACAGAAAACTATTTGTAAAAATAGTGTTTCTAGAGAAAGATATGCTCATTTTACTAATAGAATTCCCGTCTAGACAAAGGTTTATATGAGGTGGATATCGTTGATGAGCTCAGTTCAGTACTACATGAGGTAGTGCGTCGATATTCCACATGTACAGACCATTGAGTCGGATTTTAAGAGGTTTGATCTAGCTGTTCGTCCCGCACTAGGGTGTGATGAGGATTGTGAGCCGTGTTTCTAGGATGCCTATTTGGTAGTCCGTCCCGCACTCTTGTTACGCACTGAGATCGCGATGAGACTAATAAGCCGTGTACACAGTTTAGGATGCATGCAGGGTAGTCCGTTGCACTAAGACAATTACTTGATAGCCTAAGTGTGGCAGATGTAGATTATGAATACGATCTACCACTAAGCTATATGACTGAGATACGTTGCTTTTAAAAGTATACAAAATTATGTGTTGGTATTTTATTCTATCTCCCCAGTGATAATGGAAGATATTATAAATACGATGTATTGATGTCTTATTTCTTTTACTGTCTTCTTTATTTCTTAGTTGGAATCAATGATTAGAGATTCACAACTTGAGACATATGGTATATATATGAGGTTTCCTTGTTTGGATTATTTCGCTCGACGTACCAGTCTCGTGTTATGGATTTCTAATTATTGGTTTCATTAGATTGTCTTTTCTTAGTTCGGTCTTAATATTTAGATATCTATAATTTTAGACTTATGGTATATACATGAGGGTTTCCTTGTTTGGATTATTTCGCTCGACGTACTACGTCTCGTGTTGTAGGTTTCTAAATGTTAATCCCATTTAGATACGGGGAAAATGAATGTAGGTAGACTATGCTTAATAGATAGAGCCTTCATTCCATCTAGCAGCTCTTCCCCTGGGGACGGATGAAGGTAATCTTACTGTAGCGCTCTGACGTTCTTGTTGTTGTTCTTTTTCTTTTAAATTACTTTTTAGATAGTTCGGAGTTTCGGAGAGTCGTAGGGTGATAGAGTTCTGGCATAGTCGCCGTCGCGTATTTTTACTTGTAGAGACTCCACTGTAGTTTTGAGCTTCATTCAGAAGAGTTTCATATTTATATTGTAAAGGCAATGTGCCTTAGTATGATTTTTAGTTGATTCATGTTTAGATATTTTTATTATTCACATATCAGATGTATTATAGTTGAGACATGATTCTTTTTATTTATAAGATATCTCTTCTATATCATGTCTATTACATTTATTCCATTTATTTTGCCTGCTTTGTACCTGCACTTATATTTGGTTCATCTAGATGATATTACTATGATTGGTAAAACGTGTTTATGCATAGTGTGGGTGCATGACAGGTTTGATATCTCTGATTTTACCTTGGACTGCAGCTTTGTGTGAACTCAGGGGCGTCACAACATGGTCCTATGAGTCATGAAGACTATCGGGGCTAGATGCATGATGATGTCTGTTAAGCATTAAATGTAATACTGATACGTTGTCAGTGGGAGAGGCTCGAGGTTGAAGTCCTTTAACTTGACCGAGAAGTAACTGTTTGGGTCAAAAGTTGTCTTTTCCATTGTTTTCAAACCTGTTACACCGTTTATCGATTACAAGTTCAAACTGAAAGAAAAGTTGATCTTTTTATGTAAGACCCCGTTGATTTTGACAACTTACAAGTGTGAATATGAGTGAATAAAAATATTTAATATATATTATAAATATCTTTGTTGCATGGTCATGCATGAAAAATGATATTTGAGCTTATGAGGATGTGTATATGCCTCAGGTATGAGGATGAGTTGCAAGTTTGCAAATCGTGTGCAAAAGAAATCGAAGTATGCAGATTTTTGTCCATGAGTCGACTCATAGCATGTCATGAGTCGACTGATCAGGTTGAGTCGACTCACGCCTGTCATAAGTCGACTCATGAAATCGAGTCCTGTTACAATTTTCTTCTGCTGAGTCGACTCATAAAAATTATAAGTCGACCCATGACCATGAGTCGACCCATCATAAGTCATGAGTCGACTCATCGGGTTTTTCTGGCCTCTTTCAGTTTGGGTTTGTGGGTTTCGGGTCGGGTTTTTGTTGGCTCATATATATCTTTTGGAACCCGAAAACACCCATTATCATCAGATCTCCCAAGAAACCCTAACCTCTCTCCCTCTCCTTCAAACCCTAGCTCGTTTTTGGGATTCTTGGGCGATTTTTGGGGGATTTTAGCAGCTTCTGGTGGATTGCAGTGAGGGGGATTGTTATTCTTCACATTTGAGGCGAGTAGCATCTCACCCAATCTCTTCCCTATGTTTTTATGTATTTATAAATGTTTTAAATGGGTTTTATTGAGCCTAAGACTTATTTTCCAGTATAAATCAATGTTCTTGATAGGGTAAATGTTAGAAATCATGTGCTTAAGATTTTAAACTCCTACCAACAAGTTTTTAATGAAAACCCAGATCTAGAATTTTGTTTAAGGAATAAAAACATGAGTTTTTATATTGATTTAATGTTTTCCTTCATGTTTAGGGGTTAAATGTTAGGGTTAACATGCAAGTGATAGTTTCTCATGCTAGGTATGATTATCTCTCTGTGTAATAGCCTAAAATTGAAGGCTAGACATATGTGTATCGGTAAAATCAAGATGTGGAACGAGTAGAACAAGTTCAGTTCGAAAAATGCAGATTTCAGCTCGTGAGTCGACTCACAACACATCATGAGTCGACTCATCATGTCGAGTCGACTCATGACTAATCATGAGTCGACTCACAAAGTTGTTTCCTGTTATCTTTTATCTTCTGCTGAGTCGACTCATCAGTATACGAGTCGACCCATGAGGCATGAGTCGACTCATAAGAGTGCATGAGTCGACTCATCCGAGATTTCCCTGTTTTCTTTGTGTTTCTGTTTAATCACATGCTGTATACACACATATAGATTGAACTCATATGTTATACATGTAAGATGACTTTTCCTGATACAAAGTTTAGAATTGTATAGCAAGGCGTATAAGAGTTGAATGGGCACTCTATTATTAGTGGTAACTTCATAGTTCACGTAAAGTCCTCGTGTTGGACTATAAGCGACTAAAGTCCTCGTGTTGGACTATAAGCGATTAAAGTCCTCGTGTTGGACTATAAGCGACTAAAGTCCTCGTGTTGGACTATAAGCGACTAAAGACCCCGTGTTGGGCAATTTTTGCTAAACCTTGAGCATAATATACATTTGGGTATTGAGTATGACATTTTAATGTAGTTGGACATGATAGTGTCATGAGCTGTGCATAACACTTATTTCGACTACGAGATTTTGACATAAATATGTTTATTATTAGAAATGGGATTGTTATCTTTTCTTTATTGTTCATGTATTAGACTCCGGGTTTGGAACTTAGGGATTTTCAATTTGAGATACAAGGTATATACATGAGGGTTTCCTTGTTTGGATTATTTCGCTCGACGTACCTAGGCTCGTGTTGAGATTTCCTAAGTTCTTAAACCCATTTCTATTAGGACAATTGTTTATATATATATTTATGTATGCTGTGATAACTGTATTTTCTTATACAACGAGCCCTATCCCTTGGGATTGGTTGTGATGTTGCTCGCTAGCACTTTGACGCTCGTTGTCCCTCCCCCTTTCAGGTCACGAGCCAGGAGCACGGAGAGTCGCAGGTGGTTAGCGGACTATTTTAGTGTCCAGCTTTTCATATTTTCTATGTATTATTTTCTTTGAGCTCCACTGTAGTGTTGTCAGACATTTGAGAGTTTATTCTAGAAGTTGTAAAGGCTGTGCGCCTTATTTCCTTTATTCAGACTTATTGTATTTTGAGACTTGTTAAGGAACTCCAGTTTATTCAGTTCAGGCTTTGACTATGTACTTTGGTCTATTTCGTTGATGAGACATGTATGTTCTATCATTTCATTCAGTATTTGTCGATTCACCTTTTACTTGCTTTGTACCTACACCTGTTGTTGATTCCACTAGAGAGATAGTAATTGTGATGGTGAAACATGTTATCGCACGGTGTGGTGCATGGCAGGTTTGACATTCTTGGTTTCACCTCGGACTGCAGCCTTGTGTGAACCCAGGGGCGTCACATTTTATAAGATCTTCTTACAACGAGAAAAAAAGATTATAACTTTATCAAACAAAACGCAGCAGTAGTTTATCTTTATACTACTTTGCGTGGGATCTTTGCCTGTACCGGGGACGCGTTAGTCTGTGGACCGCCGCAGATCAAACCCGATTGACAGTATAACTACGCTCTTGTTTCATGAAGGAAACAATTACGGAAGTGACAATCACGACCAAGCGAGATTGTGACTCTTCTCGAGATTAAAACCAAGTTTAATCCGGAGGAAAGAAGGGGAAAGAATCACAAACCTTTCGAATGGGTTTCTTTATGAAAGTGTTCGCCAAGATCTGATGATTCTCCTCTGAAATTCGTGGTTAGCTGGATAATTTGACAGCACCTCGCCTTCTCAATCTCAGATCCTCCTAAAAGAAGATCCCAGGCTTCTATTTATAGGCTTTGGAGACGTCCTTTTGAATAAGAATTTGTGTTTTCACATCATCTGCAGTTTATAACTGTTTAAACACGTTTAGGGATAACCTCAAAACAGTTGGGGAAGTTCTAAAACGAAAGAATCCTTAAAAATCATCAAAATCCGCGTTTTGGGAGGTCTTGAAGTCAAAAGGAGTTCTGGTGGCTCGGGACTGTGCGAGCCACCATTTGGTGGCTCGGCCACCAATTACTGGCTCGGCTACCTGCCGGCCACCATTTGCTGCCTCGGCTACCTGTCGGCCACCATTTGCTGCCTCGGCTACCTATCGGCCACCATTTGCTGGCTCGGACACCATTTGCTGGCTCGAACACCATTTGCTGGCTGATGAGTGCACGAGTTACTTAGTTTGCCGTTTTGGTGGCCGATGAGCGTGCGGACCATGCCATCAATAGTTTATTAATTCGCTGGTCGGTGTCAGATAATCCTCTTTGACTTAGATAATAGCGTTCATCACCTTCTCTCCGTCTCGAGCTGTGTGTGGATACCTATAGGCATTTTTAGACGCCTACAGATACCCCCTCCAAGGTATTTTAGACTCATTCTTTTATAGAGGAGTCTGGAATGCTTTGGATAAGATAGGCCTTTTCCTCAATCTCGTAGAGGGACCTGTGAACTGCTTCAATTCTTGACTCATTCAGCCTTCAATCTATTCGGTGTTTTGTCAAATAAATAATGTTCTTCCGGTGCTGTGTTTATCGTCTGACCGTTGTTATCAAAATCTTGGATTGAAGTTGATGTGTAAGTTTCTGAATTTAGCTCTTATCGTTGAGTTGACTTTGAACTAATCATCTTCGTCGGGAATTCTGATTGTAATTGAACTCCTTGGAATCATCTTTTGCCTTATTTTGACGAAATTGCTGATGCGTTGACCGGCATCGACCTTTACTGTAACGCGTTATCCGGTGTTGATTTTAGTTGTAACGAGTTGATCGGTGATTGATACAGTTTATACTCGTACGTTTGCTGGAGTCTCCACAGTTTAAGCTCTTAAGGCGTTGGAGCGTGACGGTCCCAAATATTGGGCTGTAGGACCAACTATTAAAGCTGATTCATCTGCACGTGTGGATCTTATCCCGAATTTGTTGGATGTCTAAGTCACGAGACCAACTAATAAAGTTGATGCGTCAGTGACTTTCGCATATATAGGATTTTTGGCAAACCCTCAGCCATCAACGGGTTTGACGAGCCTTTACCGACTACCGTTTGAGTCGGGCTAGCACGCGGATTGTTCAAGTCCGTCCCGCATGTGACGTTATGCTAAAACAGTTAACTCTTTTAGTACTACGATATTGAATACGTAGACTTCATCTTTCTCACGTGAAAAGACTAAACGGCGACGCGTATTAGGCGTAGACTTTAAGGTTTTTAGTAAATCCTCAGCCTTCAACGGATTTGACGTGCCTTTATCGATTACCGTTTGAATCGGGCTTGCATGTGGATTGTTTAAGTCCGTTCCGCATGTGACATTGTGCTAAGAGAGTTAACTCTCTTAGTGCTATGATATTGAATACGTAGACTTCGTCTTTCTTACGGGAATAGACTACCCGGTAATGCGTGTTAGGCGCTGACTTATCCCTGCTCAGGATTCGGGATAAAATTCCCCATGCGTGTGAAGCACGGATTTTGGCGTTATGAATAACAACCTACCACAATGTCGAATATGTGGGCTTTTGTTCTTTTTACGGTTAAGAACTAACCGGCAACGCGTGTTAGGCATTGACTTATCCCTACTTAGGCTTCAGGATAAAATGCCCCAGACTGGATTCTGGTATCTTTTTCAATCGATGAAAGACTAAACCGGCTTAGAGTTGAAGGATGGTGTCTTCTTTTGGGGCAAAGACGAACCCAAAATGGGAGAGGGAGAATTTTATATTCTATCTCCTAACACTGAAGAGGAAGAATTTTATATTCTATCTCCAGTTGGAAAGGAGACTTGAGGTGGGATCTCCACCCTCAGAATCCGGAAAGGAGAAACTAGAAATGGGATCTCTACTTCGAGAATCGAAAAATTCGGATAATCCTAACTGTCGGAAGGTTTGATTACTGAACTAAAGGTGAATTTCTCGTTTATCGAGAGTGAATTGTGGTTTTGATCCTAACTGTAGGAAGGTTTGATCATTCGATTTGAAAGTAGACCTCTCGTTCATTGGAGGAATCAAAAGGGGATTTTGGCTTTGGTCCTAACTGTAGGAAGGTTTGACCAAGTGGGAGGTTTAAGACGATCCTAACTGTAGGAATGTTTGATCGCTTGATTTGTGGACCTCTCATTCATTGAAGGAATCGAGAGGGAATTTTGGTTGTGGTCCTAACTGTAAGAAGGTTTGACCAGGTGAACAGTAGGAGTGGGAGTACAAATCACAATGAGAGTATTGACTTATACCAATTACTCAATGGGGATTCTTGGTGTCGAGTGATAAGAACTTAACACGAAGGGGTTTGACAATTTATCAAGGATTATGACATTAAAATCCCAAGTCTTATGTCTGGAATTTAACAATGGGAATGTTGAGTGCACAAACGCATGGAAGTTTGAGTGGATTCGACCAAGAGGAATTTTGGTGGTCCTACCGTCAATTAGTCTGATCGGTGAGGGATTTTATGGTGGAAGACTGTGAGTCGTCAAACACCAATGGGAATTTTGTGAGAGAAGATTGATCCAACGAGGTGATCGAATCTCGTTTCAGCAAAAGAGTGTTTGAAAATCACAGTGGGGGTTTAGTGTTTATCACCCTTTTTTGTAATGATAGGGTTATCCCTAAGAAATCTACATGTAGCATTCTTCTGAGAACTTCCCGTTACATGAATCATCCACCCCCAGCTTTTTTTGCGAAACTGGGTTTATCATTGTATCAGCTACATGATCGGGTTATCCTTAAGAATATCAAGCATGATACCCTCCAGGAACTTCCCGTGGAAGAAAGGAAATAGTTTAGACTCATATACCTATTGGAGTATCGAGGAGCAGTTTATACTCGTATACTCTTCGGAGTGAGGGGTTCTTATTTGGCTTATCCCAGTGTTATGACGCCGGCTTCAACCAAGATTTGGATGCTATTTTTGAGAGCGAAGCAATCCTTAGTAGGATGAAGGATCCTCCTGTGGTACGCACAGTATTTCGAATCCGCAGTGTTGTCAGCTTCCTCCTGATTTACGACAGGTGGTAGCTTGATCTTGTTGTTTTTAAGGAGGGATTCGAAGATGGCTGGAACGTCTTCATCCTTGAAGGAATATTCTTTTTGGAGTCTTAAACCCGAAGCCTTTTGCTGTCTTCGGGGTTGCTGTTGTGACGTCTGATTAGCATCAACCGCAGCTGCAGGGGCCTTCCCTTTACCACGGGAGGCGAAGTTTGAGTTCGGAGGATTAGTCGTCGGTTGGCTCCTCTCGGCCTTCTTCCTTCGGAGGAAGCGTTCGGCCTGCTCTCCGCGCGTCTTCAACTCTTTCCATGTGTAGGACGGTGCGACTCCCATAACTTCTAACACTTCGAAAAGATTGTTGTTGCATGTTTGGAGGATGAATTCCTCCGTGACCGGATCTCGGCAGTTTATTGCCTTGTTCTGGAAGCGCTTAACAAAGTTCTCAACGAGCTCTCCGTCTTTCTATTTCTCTTCAAAGAGTGTTCCGACCGATATCTCGGCGTCGTCGTCGAAGAAGTTGTCGAGAAATAAGCTCTCCATGTCATCTCAGCTATTGATACTCCCCGGTTTAAGACGACGGTACCAATCGAAGGCGGGCCCACGAAGGGTGCTAACGAATGATCGAGCCATCAAGCCTTCATTGCCGGAGATCATATCCAAGTGGGACTTGAAGTAGATCAGATGTTGTGTGGGCGAACCCTTCCCGTCAAACGGCGTGAAGTTAATCAGGTTGAACTTCACCGGGTATGTTATTGAATCCCACTCTCTTGGATAGGGATATGGAATTCCGGTCCTTTTCACCTCTCGAGCGGACATTAGAGCGTTGATTTTGCTCTCGAGGTCTTTCATCTTAAGGTCTTCGTCTAGATCTTTCTTCTGGCGATTTTGGAGAGGGATATTGGTACCACCCCCAATGTTAAGGATGTCTTCAGTATTTTTATCCTCAAGTGGAACATCGACATTGATATTTTCCTCCACTTCTGAGTCGCTATCTATTTGATTGGTAGTTCAATGACTAGATTCACCGTGTTGATTTGACAACTGTTGGAGTTGTTGGGCATGTAAATCTTTAACCCGTTGCACAGCCATATCCATCTCGATTTTAAAGTCCTCTTTCTGCTTTGCCAAAGCTTCTTGAAGAAGTTGAGCCATCTGTTCAGTAGTGATCATGAATGACTCTCGAGTCTGTCCCGTGCTGGACACAGTGGCATCTGAAGCAATTGCAGAGTTAGCATCTGATGCTTCATCGTCTGAGGACTGCCCTCTCTGAATTCTCCTATAATATCTAGGCCTGATAGCCTCGGTTTGTAACCGAGTCAATCATTGAGATATTTGTGGAAAATGTTCGGGACTGAAGCGTCGCGTGGATTTTCCTTTGTCTGTCATATTAATCGTGACTTTTGAGAATTCACGTTCTTAAACGGCTGGCTTTCTTTTACGAAAACATTTTGACTTGTGTCTTAGCGTTTCTGTAGAAAGTCTTTCAAATACCGAAATCCTCTGCTTTGGGCCGAGCCACTATTTGGTGGCTCGGTTTTGGCCGAGCCACCAGATGGTGGTTCGCGTATTTCGGCAGTTCCGGACGCTGTTTGACTTTTTGTGGACGCTGTTTTGGACTTTGGTTTCCAGACTTGGCGTGGTTTTGATGGTTTCTTAATCACCTCTTTTCGCTTCAGCTTCTGCGCTTCTCGCACGAGAATTCGTGCGTGCGCAATCAAGGCACGATGCTTCTGAATGCGCTCCTCGAGGGTTGAGCGGGTCCGTTTGACTTGGATCCACTCATTCGCTATTGGTTTAGAGGAGAGGCCATTTATTTGCTCCTGGGGCCTTTGGCATTTTAGATCTGTCTCATAGCCAATCCCATCAATAGGCTCCAAAGCCTTAGCAAATCGGCGCGCAAGTCGTTGGCGCTGCCTTTGGCGTGCCCTCTTCGATAAAGTTGGCGCGGCTACAGCGGTTATCTCTTTGATTGAGGAGGAGTCCAGATCTGTAGATTCGGCTTCGTTGGAGGCCGGAGGGGCGTTGTAAGGTGAGATTGCAACGGCAACGCGGGCCTTGATCTTCATGCGCTTGCGAGGGGCAGAGGATCTGGAGGAGGACGACGACAGATACTCCTCGAACTTTAGTTGGTCGAATTCGTACTCGACCTCTTTGTCAACCGGGATCTGGATCCGTGGTTGAGACACGACAGCTTCGGCAGCGAAACTGTTGCCTCCCACTGTGGTCGCCAGTTTGTTTGGGTCAAAAGTTATCTTTTCCATTGTTTTTTAAACCTGTTACACCGTTTATCAATTACAAGTTCAAACTGAAAGAAAAGTTGATCTTTTTATAAGATCTTCTTACAATGAAAAATAAAGAGTATAACTTTATCAAACAAAACGTAGTAGTAGTTTATCTTTATGCTGCTTTGCGTGGGATCTTTGCCTGTACCGGGAACGCGTTAGTCCGTGGACCGTCGCAGATCAAACCCGATTGACAGTATAACTACGCTCTTGTTTCACAAAGGAAACAATTGCGGAAGTGACAATCACGACCAAGCGAGATTGTGACTCTTCTCGAGATTAAAACCAAGTTTAATCCGGAGGAAAGAAGGGGAAAGAATCACAAACCTTTCGAAGGGGTTTCTTTATGAAAGTGTTCGCCAAGATCTGATGATTCTCCTCTGAAATTCGTGGTTAGCTGGACAATTTGACAGCACCTCGCCTTCTCAATCTCAGATCCTCCTAAAAGAAGACCCCAGGCTTCTATTTATAGGCTTTGGAGACGTCCTTTTGAATAAGAATTTGTGTTTTCACGTCATCTGCAGTTTATAACTGTTTAAACACGTTTAGGGATAACCTCAAAACAGTTGGGGAGGTTCTGAGACAAAAGAATCCTTAAAAATCATCAAAATCCGCGTTTTGGGAGGTCTTGAAGTCAAAAGGAGTTCTGGTGGCTCGGCCATCCAATGGTGGCTCGGCCACCAATTGCTGGCTCGGCTACCTGCCGGCCACCATTTGGTGGCTCGGCCACCCTACCGGCCACCATTTGCTGGCTCGGCTACCTGTCGGCCATCATTTGCTGGCTCGGCCACAATTTGCTGGCTGACGAGTGCGCGGGTTACTTAGTTTGCCGTTTTGGTGGCCGATGAGCGTGCGGGCCATGTCATCAATAGTTCATTAATTCGCTGGTCGGTGTCAGATAATCCTCTTTGACTTAGATAATAGCGTTCATCACCTTCTCTCCGTCTCGAGCTGTGTGTGGATACCTATAGGCATTTTTAGACGCCTAAAGTAACGCCTTTCGAGTCGACCATGCCGGGCGTGGAATAAATGATCGGGTAGGCTCATGACGAGTCGTCTTCGAGCTTTCGAGTCGACATAAGGGGATGTGGACTCAGCGAGTTGGCTAAGTCGGGATCCTTACTGGCCTCGGCCGCCAATGTGATTGAGATATTACATGTAGAAGTACACATGTCCGTTGCTAGCAAAGGGTTGCACTTTGACGATTAAAAACACCATAACAATATCATTACTATAAGATTATTTATTAATAATAAATTAGTATCTATTGTTTAATCAATATATTTTATTTTATTATTATTTAATATAATTTAATATATAATATATAAAATAGTATTTAAATTATAATTATTATATTATATTAATTATAATGTTATGTTATATTATATTAATTAATGGTATAAAACGTAGTATTGATATATTGGGAAAGTAATATTATAATATAATATATAAATAATACAATATATTATATTACATTATATATTATTGTATATTATATTATATTATGTTATGTAATGAATATAATATATGGTTATTCTATCACTAAATTTTTATTATATATTTTATTTATTATTATTTACTATTAATATAATATATAAATATATATATATATAATAGTATTTAAGATATCATTATTATATTTTATTAATTGTGATATTATATCTATTATTAATTAATGGTGTTGATGTTAAGTAATCGAACAGTCAAATATTTCGGGATGAGGTTGATGAGGGGCCGCTCACTTCTCCGAATATTTGGTTCTGAGTTGAGTAGCTTTGAGCCTACACAAGCAGAAACTAGTGAGAGGACGGGACTTAGTTCCCCCGTTGTACCTCCGACGATCAAGTCAGCTGGTGAACTTGAGTGGGGAAAATGAAGGACTGTGAAAGTTCTTGTGTATAGTGCAGTATCATTAGGTGATATCGCTTGGACGATCAAATCAGAGATCCAGAAAAGAATCCCCTCTCGAAAAAAAGATCCCCCGAAAAGAATCGAACAATCCCTTCTAGGTTAGAATAGTACCTCTATTTATACTGATGGTATAGTGGTAGAATGATCACTGTGGCCGAGCACAGGATGGCGGTAAAGAAGTATGGGCTGACGGCTGCGTCAGCACCTACTTTATAGGTATCGCTCGGCGAGTGGCGGAGAGATCACCTCAGCATTAAATGAGAAGTGATCGGGGGATATGGCGGTACCCGTGATCTGATGAGTCATGAAGACTATCAGGGCTAGCGGTATGATGATGCCTGTCAAGCATTAAATGTGATGCTGACACGTTGTCAGTGGGAGAGGCTCAAGGTTGAAGTCCTTTAGCTTGGCCCGGAAGTAACGCCTTTCGAGTTGACCCCGCGAGGCGTCGAATAAATGGTCGAGTATGCTCGTAGCGAGTCGTCTTCGACAAGAGAATCGATAAGTACCACATTTCGAGTCGACATAAGGGGATGTCGACTTAGCGAGTCGGCTAAGTCGGGATCCTCGCTGGTCTTGGCCGCCAATTTAATTGGGGTATTGCATGCAAAAGCACATCTATCCCTTGTTGGCAAGGAGTATTGCATGTAGAAGTACACATGTCCGTTGCTAGCAAGGGGTTGCACTTTGGCGATTGAGAATACCATAATAAATGGTGTTAAATATAGTATTGATATGTTTGGAAACTAATATTATGATATGACATATTTTAATATTATATTATATTATATTAAATAAATTATTAATATAGTATATTAGATATTATATTCACACTTTTTATTGTAGCCCAAATGAAACATCGTGATTTTCAAACACATGGTGTATTATTTTTGATAAAAATACCAGGAAAATACTAAAAACACTGTGGTACTCATGTGCTCCCTTAGTTTTGTATTCTTCTTTTTATGCTTTTATCTACTGGCTAGGCCAATATGGGCCGAAACTTAATAAATTTTTGGTGGGGTTTTATGCACTCAATCACTCAGTGCTTCTAGGCTGGGAGTTACTGCCTTATTAATCTTTTGCTCCATTTTCATCCTTATTTGAATCAAACTGTATTAGAATTTTTCTTTGGTAGTTTATTAATATTTTTAACAATTATTTTATTTGCATTAATAGTGGTCCAACAATATTATTCTCCTACTTTATTCTTTGGTTTTAATTATTATTATTATATTTTCTTTTTCTACTTTTATCTATCCTTATATTATTATTCTTATTATCGTATATGAGACCAAAAAAACTATCGTTTTTTTTTTTTGGTGGGGGGGGGGGGGGGGGGGGGGGGGGGGGACTCCAAAAAGGGGAGCAGTTCCCAAAATATTTTTTTTGGGTCCAGTTATGTATTCGCGTAAAAGCGCCAAAGCGGCACGAAATTTTGTTATAATGATCAAATCTCTTTTGGATCGCTCTAATTTGGAGGGTGGGAGTTGAACTCTAGTTTTTATTTGTGTAATATTGGATATTGGATTATATTAACATATAAAGTAGAGCTCAAAGTCTAATAAGCTCCAAAAGTTTGTCCTGATAATCTAAGAAGTCCTTGAGCTTTTATTTCGTTCTTTTGGGGCCCTAAACTTAAACTCTTTCTTTAGTCTATTAAGCTCTAAAATTTTACTTTCATTCTATTTAGTCTCCATGGTGTTTTTCAGCCCCAAGCACCATCCAAAATACCATTTAGTTATGACGTAAAATGTTCTAAAAAAAATTCCCGTGAAAGAGAAAAGGCGTGTTTAAAATTTGATGGAACTTTAATGTGATTTTTTCTTTAATCAATCCTTGAGAAGAGATCATTTAATTTTGTTCCCCTTTAACTAGCTGGTTTTAAAAAAAAACTTATTTATATAAAATTATATCTTTCTAAAAATGGCGGGAATAACAACCCTCTTCCCTCCAAAATAATAATAATTAATAATAATAGGACTATCATACCCTACTATAGTTATGTTAAATGACCATGGGAGCTAAATAGAATAAAAGTAATAAAAAATTTAGGGACTTACTAGAATATTGAAATAAGAGTTTAAAAGCTTTTTAGAAAAGTATGGTAAAGTTTAGGGGCTTAGTAGATTAAAATTAAAGTTCAATGGCTTCTTAGAATTCTTAGAAAAGTAGAATAAACTTTAGGAGCTAGTTAAACTTTGAGCTCTATAACTTAATGTAATCAGCTTGTGAGCCTATCCTTGAACTAATTTTCGGTTCATGAAAGAAGTATATATTAACCGTTCAGCAACTTGGTCCAAGATGTTAACATTTCACAAACGGGGAACTTCAGAATATTTTTTTTCTTTTACATGAGTGAAAAACCAGTGTGGGTATATAAGTAAATCAAAACTATACCTATCTATCTATACTATTATATAAAAAACCAAGTGGGGGCAATCTAAAATTTGGATGAGTTGTGGATATGTTGTCATTTTCTGTTATACTTGGAAGGACGAAAAGGTAATTTAACAAGAGGCATCTTTCTTTTTTTTTCATTTCTTTTTTTCCTAGAATATTCCATATACCATACAAACATTTTGTCTTTCTTTTATTTCTTTTTTATTTTTTATTTTTTATTTTTTATTTTATTTTTATTTTTATTTTATTTTTTGTATTTTTATTTTTTTGGTTTCCTAGATTGTTTTATATCATACTCCATGAAGCCCATATAGTCACATATCCATTATATTTTAAACTCTAATGTCCCGTTTGGCAAAGGGTTAATGAAGAGGGGTTAATGAGAAAGATTAATGTACTTAGCCCATTTGATAATCCGAATGACTAAATTATTAACCCGTTAAATAAGTTTTATTTTAGCCCTTATGATCAGTTTTAGTGTTTGGGAATAACAATGATTTTGACTATTTTCTTTATAATTAGAAGGGTTAACTCTTATTCCATCTAAATAGGAGTATTAGTAAACCCCTCATTTTGAGGGGTTAACTCATTTTAACCCCTCTAGAGGGGTTAACTTAACCTTTCTATATTTTTTATGTTTGGCAAATTATGGAGGGTTAACTCACTTTAACCCTTATATAGATTTGTTGTGTTTGTCAGATTAAGAAGGAGTTAAGTCTCCTTAACCCATCTCTTAACCCTTTGCCAAACGGTACCTAAAGTGAATATAAATAAAATTATAGGTTCCATGTAGTCACATATCCATTATATTTAAAATTCTAAAGTGAATATAAATAAAATTATAGGTTCGTTCTAGCAAAAATTATAATATGTATTGCAAAAAGAAAGGTAAACACTATGAGTGAGTGAGTGAGTGAGAGAGAGAGAGAGAGCGAAAAGAAAGCTAAACAATATGAGAGAGAGAGAGAGAAGAGAGAGAGAGTGTATATAGAAATTATAAGTTTTGTGCATTACTAACTTTAAATAAAACATATAAACTATATTAATAGAGGCTAAAAACCTTATCTTTCCGTACATTAAAAAAACTTTCCTTAGACTATCTCCAGCAGAAGATATTTGGGGGGGTTTTGGCTCCAGCAGGTAGAGATTGGGGGGGTGAAATGGGAAATGGGAATCGGATGGGTGAAATTTTCACCTCCGGTTTTTCTCTCCGTGTGGGACCCGCAACAGTAGATCAACAATGGCATCAAGCCATGTGTCAAGGTTTGATTGGTTGGGTGTTTTGTTTTACTCCTAATTTTTAAATGATATTTTGGGAGATAAATACTATGAATTAATTTATAATTTTTATGTCAATAATTTTTATTTTTTCACCTCTATAAATAGAGATTAGTCTTGTATAGTTTGGAGACCAAAAAAATCTGAGTTTTCAACACCTTATTCTCCTTCTCTTTGCTTTTGCTTCTATATTCTTCAAACTTTTTCAAATGGATCATTCACAAAATTATCTTAATTTCTCCTACAACTTTCCTAACCAGTCTCAAAATACCAACCCTCAAAATCCAAATATGCAAGCCCCGGAAATTACTCAAAATGCTGGTATGCAACCCAATTTTCAAATGCCATATATGATGCCACCAAATTTTGGCATGCAATACCCTTATCTTCCTTACGGTTATCATCCAGCTGCGGGAAACAGCTATGTTCCATCCCATATGAATTTCCCTACCACGGAGCCGATTGAGCCACCGACACCCCGGTTCAGTAGCGGATCTACAGAAATCCCGGAGTTTTCCACCCAGATCTCTTTGGGAAATGTTGGTGGGGATACTCCTCATAGTGGTCTACCTCCAACCCAACAACCAACGAAGAGATCAAGTTACGATAGTTGGAGCACAGAAGACAACATAATTCTGCTAACTGCTTATTTTCACGCTAGTAATGATAGTGAGCTGGGGAACAACCAAAAAGGTGAAACTTTCTGGGGTAAAATTACACAGTATGTGAATGAGAATGGCAAGAGTGGAAAAGAGAGGACCATAGCTCGGTGCCAGAGTCATTACAAAGACATCAACAGAAAAATTTGCAGTTTCATTGGCTGTTACAGTACTGCATGTAGGGAGAAGCAAAGTGGTTGGTCTGATGAATAAATAAGGTGGGGTATATATGTTGGAGTGATGGGGTTATAGTGGGTCCCAAATAAAGTAAAAATCTTTTGAAAAAACTCCTGCTGTAGAGATGATAGAAAATGGAGATTGTTGAATTATGTGGAGGGGGAATAAAGTGATGTGGCAGGAGAGAGAAGGTTAAAATTTCGACTCCTGATGGAGATAGTCTTAGATTTAAGATATCCACATTATAATTATAATCGAATCTCTAATCCATTTTGAGATATAGGAGTATATTAAAAAAAGCTTTGTGCCTCTTGCACCTGCATGTGCACTTGCAATAATGCTAGTGATAGTTAAGTGGTATTTAGTTAGCTGAGCCTGTGGTTCTCCTTGTAACTATAACAAGGGAATTTACTTTTTGGACCACTTTCTAAATAATTTCAATCAATTTACAGCTTATACCATTTTTGAGGTGTTTTCCGATATAGTCCAACAAATATGCAATATTATTAAATTGATTCCCCAAATTATCATATTTTAAATTAATCCCCCAAATCTTTAAGCATTCTGAAATTGGTCTCCCATTTTGTTAGGTGTTTCGAAATTAGTCCCTCTAAGTTAAAACCGGGTTAAAAAATTTTGGGGATTATTCAAAATATGAAGACCCGGAAGATTAATATAAAAAATAGAAAGATTCGGGAGACTAATTTCAAAATAAAGAAGATTGGGGGACTAATAGCACGAAGAACCTTTGTTCTTTATTCTAGAAAGTTGATAGACGTGTGGGTGACATGGAATTAATTCATGTATTTTGGATGATAGCCAGATCTCTGAAGATTCGGAATAATTTCGTATGCTATTGATAATTGATTGATCAGGGATTGATAGTTTTAACAGTTGAAAGCATCGTTTGAACTGATTTAGCCTTTAGTTATCGTTATTTATTAAAAGTCTCTTTCACGGGGTCTTTAGTATTTATATATATATTTATTCAGAACTATCCGGTCTCTTAATTAGTATTTTAAAACACAATCATCACAAAATTGTAGCTATCCTGAGCTAGTGCTTACCTCCCCCTCCGGACACATAAAATTTCTTTTCTTTCCAAATAGGGAGGCGGTACTGGTAGGGGTGTCCAAAAAGCCCGCCGGCCCGGGCCTCGCCGGGCCCGCGGCCCGGGCCGGCCCGGCCTCGACCTGGAAACCCGGGCCAAGTCCGGGCTCCGGGCCGGCTCTTTGGTGCCCGGCCCAGCCCGGAATAATAATTTTTTTTATTTTTTATTTTTTATATTTTTTATATGTATTATATATGTATAATATATGTATATATAAATATATATAATATGTATAATATATGTATATCAATATATATAATCTATTTTTATATATGTATAATATGTATATATATAATATATGTATATATAATATATTTCTATATATGTCATATGTGTGTATATATATACTCTCTCTTAGTATATAAGTATATATAAGTATACTCTCTCTTATATAAGTATATATATGTATAAGTATGTATAAGTATACTTTCTCTTATATAAGTATATATAAGAATACTCTCTCTTATATATGTATAATGTATGTATGTATATACTCTCTCTTAGTATATATGTATATATAAGTATACTCTTTCTTATATATGTATACTCTCTCTTATATAAGTATATATAAGTATACACTCTCTTATATATGTATAATATATGTGTATACATATACTCTCTCTCTTAGTATATATAAGTATACTCTCTCTTATATATGTATACTCCCTCTTATATAAGTATACTCTCTCTTATATATGTATAATATGTGTGTGTGTGTGTGTATACTCTCTCTCTTAGTATATAAGTATAGTATATTACAACGGCTACTTCTTCCCCATTGGTCCAACGGGCAACGGCTATTTATGCGATTCTCTCTCTCAAAAGTTATAACTTATAAATATATCAATATATTTACATATAATATATGTATATATAATATATAGTTACATAATAATTTGTAAGTATATACTAATACATAATTATATAAAATATAATAATATTAAACTAATTTTTAGCTTTTTTTTTATCAAAAAAAAGAAAAGAAAAGAAATTTAAAAAAACCTAGTTGGGATGTACTTATCTATTGTGATGCGATGAATTCTAAAATAAATTTATACTTGTAATTTGTAAATGATTTATTAATTATTAATAAGAATTTATTTTTATAATTTTTTTTTATAATTTATGTCATTTTAAGTGATTAATAAAATTATTATTTTTTGTAATTTTTTTCTGTATAATTTAAAATTTAAATAAAATTTAAAAATTTGATAAAAAATTTTTTAAAAAAAGAAATAAACCGGGCGGCCCGGAACCCGGCCCGGTCAGGCCCGGTCCGGGGTACCCGGGTCCAAGTCCGGGCACCGGTTTTGCCCGGGCCAGGCCCGGATTTCCGGGCCGGGCCCGGCCCGGATGGACAAGCCTAGCTACAGGCACACCCCCCAGGCACACCACCAACCACACCCCCTCTCTATCTCCAGTGCAGGGGGTCCCACATCAGATTTTTTTAAAAAAATCTGATGTGGGGCCCCCTGTACTGTAGATAGACTGTAGATAGAGAGGGGGTGTAGTTGGTGGTGTGCCTGAGGGTGTGCCTGTATCATTTTTCTTCCAAATAATACTCCATAAAATTATCATGAACTAATAGGATTTTCAACAAATATATCATAAATCGTAAATTATAAAATTAAATTTATTGGAGAAAAATATCATAAAAAATTTCACGCAGATGGTCAATCTGCGTCTATCCCCAGTTAACCCTTAAAATAAATATCCATAACCAAGTATCTGAACAATTATTATATAAATTATAAAAAAAAATATGAACAATCAGCACAATATATCAAGCAAGCACATTTAGTATCCAACACAAATCTGTACAACGACAATTACTTGAAGAGCAACAATACACAATACTACTAAACCGTTCACTCTTCTTCTTCAATACAAACACAAATCACACAAGTTTTACTGCCAATATACTTGAAAGCATAATTTCACAAATATCAAGAGGTTTATCTATTAAACAGAAGCTTAGGCATGAACAGGGTTAAGTACTTTATTGTTGCCCTCTGAAGCAGCAACACTGTCATAGTACTCAACCAGCACTTTCCATCCGCCAGGGCACATGAATCCATCCGGTGGGTTCTCTTTGTTCTTTGCTAGGGTTCGCATCTGTGAGAGATAAAATTCGATATTAGCATAGTTGTATCTTGGTGGTTCAATTTTATGCACATGAGTAGATATATTCATTTTACCTTGGTGCCGGAGATGAAGAGGAAGTCCTGAGGCCTCGATGGGTCGAAGAAATCCATTTTGCCCTGGGTTTTATCGTAAGCAGCCACCTGAAATTATGCACAAGTAGATAATTATGCAGAAGTATTGCTGAAATTCGAGAAACATATGAGAATTTTTTGTCAATTGTTCATAAAATCATGGGATCTTCCCCCTTGCCAGTGGCTAATTCCTCCTTTGTAATTGAGGATAAGTTTGAACCCTATATATTAGGTAATGGAGGTTAAGGAAGTTTCAGATGGCTCCAGGTTTTAAGGAAGTACTCTTCTATATGCCGTGTTTTCTGTAGTTTTTTCCTTAATATAGGAATTTTATGAGTTTCCTAGTTAAACAAGCTTCAATCATGTGAAAAATAAGTTGCATCCTTCGTTGTAAAGAAATCCTACAATCGTGTTACGTAAACCAATTACATGCTTTCCTGCTGTTGGCCCCATGCAAGTTATTTACTTGCATAAATTATCGAGAAAAATTTAAAACTGTGAAACCCACATGATTAAGAGTTTTTACTGCTCCAAACGACCAGTTTGTAGGATTTCTCTACAATCAAGAATGGAGCATGACCGGTTTGTAGGATTTCTCTAAAATCAAGAAAATAGAGCATTCCAAGCCAGGCTTAAGTAAGTGGGTGAGTTGTGGGGTTATTTCCTTTGCTTAGACCTTCACATGTGCTTCGTATCAATAACAATACTCTTCTATCATAATGGAGTTGGCAACTTTAAAACTGGAATTGGTTGAACTTTTATTAACTACTTTGCAGTCGAAATTGGAAAATATGTGGACGGATGAAGTTCTGGCCAGTGCAATCAAAGAGCAATAGTCAAGTTTTTTTAAGATTTGAATATTTATTAAACGAACAAGCTTATGAAAACTAGGGGGCTTACCCTGAATGGTAGGATGTTAAGCCTCTCAAGCCCTGGGGCCATGCTTAGTACTTTTTTCCCATGATCTGCATCGTATAAGTCTCTCTTTTCAACTGGATGACTCATACCAGCTGGATCTCTCCCCACAATGTAAAAGTTAGCACCTGCATTTATTCGAGCCTTTGCATGCCACTGCACCTCTGTTGGTCCCGCATAATGCATTGGCGAAGGGAAGATTGCAACCACCGTCGTCTCTGGATTAAGTACACCCTCCTCAAGAACCTATAATAAAATTCATAGTAATAGAACAAGAATAAGACACATATGATTATATCAACATATGATTAGACCAGCCAATAAGACAATAACATGAAATATTCTCTCTGATGATAACCCCTCCCCTACCAGGGACAGGGGATTATATGCAACTTATCCTCCTGAAAACATGAATCCAGGAGTGACAATTGCTATGAATATAGTTGATGATTGATAAGCAGTACTAAAGGTAGACATTTATTTTATTTTATTTTAATTTTTTTGGATATCTGAAATAAACACGTCTTCACATCACAGATAGAGACAACTCTAACAGTGTGTTTGACAAACCAAAAAAATCGAGCTAGGGTTGGTTGTGGACCGGGGTTTCCGTTGGCTTGTGTTTGGCAAAAATCTAGTAGAATTGGCCCAAACTATGTAGGCTAAGAGATGGCCCTTAAACCAGTTTAAAACCGGTCCACCCCCTTGTTTGTTCCTATCCCGGTTAGGATAAAAGGGGGCGAGGACTAATCCGGGCCTGGTATTTAAGGGTTTGCCAAACTGACCTCAAGGGCTTGTTTGGCGTTCAGTAACTCTACTCCTAATCAGGTTAACAGAACTAACCTGCTTAAAGGCTAAAATTTTGTTTGGCAAAAACTGAGTCATTTACTCATTTTTAGTTCAAATTAAACTAGTTTAGTTCCAAACCTGGGGAAGTGGTCCAAATCTAAACAGGTTTAGGCTAAAATCAATGCAAGAACTAGTCCTAAGAACTTAAAGTTACTGGAAAAAATTAACCAATCAAACCTTTTCATGTTGCTTCATTCTCGAAGTAAGCGGCACATCATCTGCTTTCGTGTAGCCTCCCAATGGGTGAAGCAATAGAATTGGATTTTTGTAACCCATTTCTAGAAGGCGCCTACGAGTGTCAGTCATGAGCAAAGCATGGCCATTGTGCACAGGATTCCGAAGCTGGAAAGCAAAAACTGCATCAGCTTTGCGCCTTGAGAACTCTTCTCGGAGTTGTGCAGGGGAGAGGCGATATTGATCGAGGCCATCATTGTACTTGATCGGCTCTATCACCTCAAGATCTCCACCAACTAACCAGTTTCCAGATTTTGTTATTGCTTCCTCAACATAGGGAAGTCCTGGCGCAGTTGTTCCCCATGTTCTTGCAATTCGTTCTTCTTTATTGTGTTTGTAGATCTCAATACTAAAGAAGAGAGAGAAAAATAAAAACTATTGAGTATCTGAAAGGGTGAATGCAATGAAAACATGCTGAAATAGATTGAGACAAGTGGACCATGTTCACTTACATTACATGGAACATCTTGACAATCAAAACAACCACGAAGAGTATCTTTTATTTCAAATCTTGCATTGTTTTAGGTGTTGTAACAGTTAAGTGAATGGATAGTCATACTACCCTTATTGGATTTCAAAGAATCAGTGCATGTCTGACTATAAACCTGAATCAGCTCTCTTAAATTTTTTGCCACTGTTATACATATTTAGCATGTAGACATACAGGCTATTCAAACGGGGGACGAAAAGGGAAGGAGGAAAAGGGAAGGAGGGTAAGCCAAATTAGTTGGAATAGGTTGTCGTTTATAATAAAGGGTTAAAATAATGATGATTAAAGAAAGAGGAACCAGGACATATTGTACTGGCTTACAGAATATCATGATGAATAGTCAAATGGGGGAAAAAGGACATGTTAAAGTGAAATGCTAATCAGAAAGCATTCCAAAGCATTCCTTCAATGTTTTTGCTAATTAATGGAGTAGCTTTTCGGGAAATATGGAATTACAAGATTTGAGGAGCGTGAATCAAAATAAAGATAGATTTTAGAGAGTAAAATTAGGGAAGAAAGTGAATCATCCAGCATTCTCAAGCATAGTTTTCTAACGATAACTGGATACTCAACTGAACTATGATATATTTATCGAATCCCTGCCAACTTCCAGCAAAAATAACAAAAGAAGGAAACCTAGGAAGAAAAAAGAGGCAAAAAAGGAGGAAACACTACGAATTCTGAAAGAAAAGGTACAATGCAGATCACTATCTAAAGAAACACTTTGAAATCTGAAAGAAAAGGCACGATGCAGATCACTATCCAAAGATAACCAAATCCCCATCTATCTGAAATATAAACTTGCACATAGCATTAAGTAGAGCAAGTCTATGAGCTGAAATTTCTCACGATGACATATACTAGGATACTGTTATCTATCTGATACATATACTTATATTGCATGAGAAGTACTATAATTTACAAGTTAAACCAGGAGCTTAACAACCTGGAGAAACTCGAGTACCTTCTAGAAAACTCGAGCATCCAGTGTCCAAACTAAATAAGTACATAAATTAGGAAATAGAAGAAAGTGGACGCGACGGAATGTAGAAGGGTTGAAACATAGTGCAGTATGTTATTAACATGACTCTTCTAGCTAAGAAGTTGGCCTAAAGTCAATGATGGATGATTTACATATGGTTTCCACTGTTTAACATGTATAAATAAATTCATGCAAGTTTGATGCCTCTTAATCATGTGTCAAGTGGTTCTACAAGAATAGTTTTCCAGTAATAGAATGACTGAGGCAATTGGTTGGTGATTAGTAAAATTTAAAAATACATGAGCTTTTACGTACAACTATTTTAGGGCATGGTGATCTCAACGAATAATTTGCTTCATACGTTTTAGAGGACAAAGATAAGATGTGGGACTTCTTAACACTTAATCGGTCGGGACACTTTATTTTATATGGTGTATATCACAAATAGGCATATTTACGTATAACCATGAACATGAGTACGTACCCTCGCATATGATATAATATGCAAACATACACAGACGATCGCAAATTGATCGTGTCTGAGCGCGTGCATGCATGTCAACATACAAATGTCAAGTCCAACATGACGAAACAATTCAAATGCACATATAGAAATATATTAACACGCATACGCGGCACCAAATTAAATTAGATATGGAAATAATTTAATCAGTTATTGCATTTTGTAGTCAATCCTTATGGGTCCCATTGGACGAGAAATCTAAATGTTGTCAACCGATCACGTGCTATGACTTATTTAATCTAAATACATGCAATTTGCTCCTCTATATATGGTATTTACATGCATGAAAGCATGTGTAGTTCTGCTCGAGGATCAATATAAGAGATCATTTGATGATAGTCCTATAAAGTCAACTCATGTCTTCCATTCAAATACCTTTTAAAAAAACTAATGTATTTATTAAAACATAGGAGGATAAAGTAAATAATGTTTTTTAGAAAACTTAACAGAAATATTCGATGCTTTATTTATAAGAGATGATGAAAATATCCGCCTTTTCTCAGTTACAATAATATAAGTTACTAAGCACAGATTCATCAGGAGCACTACAAAATTCACATAATGACATAAACTGTTTCAAGTTGAAGGATCTATTAAAGTTGATTTGTTAAAATTGAAGAAAGTCATATACTGAATCAATAGGTAACCCAAATCAAATTTTGGTTTTTGTTAGTGCTCTACGAACAAGTTAAACTTTTTGGAAAACAATGAATTTTTAATTCAAAACGCTCTATTTCATTTTTACTCAGGACGCTTAAACTGAACTAGGAGTATCAAGAAATCTTAAACTAAGCTTTTAACATATCAAGCAACAATCATCTGTTTCCATTTTTTACCCCTTTGTGAAAAATGTTAAAAGAACAATATTACCATAAAAGTAACAAACCAAACATACCCATTTCGTAAATCCCAAATTAACCACCCCAATCTACCAAAACAAGCAATACCCATATTCAAAATCAACATAAAAACTTATAAAAATCAAATTTTTTATATGAGGGGCAACAGATCCTAAACTAACATTTTAACATATCAAACAACATCATTAGAAGAACAATCTTCACCCAAGTCAATCTTTAGAGTTTAAGTACTCACAAGCTACAAAAAGCTTAGACTATGGATTTTTTTTTCCCATTCTTAAGATACCCATATTTAATACCAAAATAACAACCCCAAACAAAGCAATACCCAAATCGGAAATCTAACACAAAAGCCCATTAAGAAAAAATCCAAATACTTACTCGTTCAAAATGGCGACAGGCTTGTCTTTTTCATCAACCAGCACAATTCTCCTTCGATCCCCGATCTCCCTCTTCTTCTCTTCGTCGATCGCCAGCACGATGGGCACCGACATGTTGACAACCGACCCGCTGTCGGATCGGATCGAGTTGAAATGAAGTGTTTGGAGGAACTCCGACTCTCTCATGAACCCGTTAAGGGGGCTGGCCCACCCCTCGCTCAGCACGTGGGCCCACTCGAGGTCGACCCTCGACAGCCTGACGCGCGGTAGGCCCCCCGCCGCCGCCGCCTCCCTCCGCCGGGATTCCCTCGTGGGGCCCACCGGGACCACCAGGTCAACAAGCCTTCCGCCGTCGGGCTCGATCAGGGAGCACGAAACACGGGAGGGGCGTTTCGGGAAGGAAACAGGGGAGGGGTAATTTGGGAATAGGGTTTGGTGGCCGTGGAGCTTTGGGGACGAGAATGGGGTTTTGGCGAAGAGGGCTGTCGGCATGGTCGCCATCTTTTTTTATTTTCTCGGAGTGGCGAAGGGGAGTTTTTTGGGCTGTGCTTTAAAAAGTTTCGGAGGTGGGGGTATTTTGGGAATAGAAAAATTATTGAGTTTTTAATTATGTGGTCCTTTATTTAAACGTTTATTTTATCCCACGAGGCACTGTTCAAAGCTTTTGGGTATTTGGTAAGATGAATCGAGATGGGAACCTGGGGTGTATTAATTTGATGGATATGGAGGGAAAACGGTACGAGGATGAATGTGGGCTAGAGTTCTCTTGTCTTTTTATGTGCGCGCCAATAGCAAAAGAGGATTCGGGGTCTTAGTGTTGGTTCCTTTTGATTCTTTGTGGACAAAATGATAGTTTAAGATGGAGGATTAGGGCCTTTAAGCTAAGATTTGTTCGGTTCTTCGCTTTGAAGATTCACATTAGTTTTTCTTTTTTCCTTTTTTTTCCTTTTTCCTTTTCTTTTTCCACCTTGCTAGCTATGAATTCAAATGCGGGGACCAAGGTGGAAGAGCAAAATGGTGGGGATAATCAAATATCTAGATAACCTTTTTAAATTTGTTAGTCGCTATTTATTACTAATTTTTGGGAGAGTACTGATTTCATTATACTACTACTATTTAATTGATTTTCAAGAAATCTAATTCTGAGAAATAATAACCAATAAAAAATGGGTCGTGTGACCATTTTTTTTTTCTAGCTCATTTCTGACTCATTTGTTCAGAAATGAATTTCCTTCTTTTTGAGGCCTAATGCACTATTCATATTTCTAGAGGTGGGTCTCACATATACCCTTAATTTTTTCCCAATCAAACAAAATAAATGAAATAATTGTAGGAAATTTATTTCCTACACTCGCTTTTTCTAGAAGTGGGCCTCACATATACCATGACCACGCGGGCCTCACATATACCATGACCACGTGAATTCAAGGCAAGACACAATAGGGGTTGTTAGTGATTAATAAATAATTTTTCTATACCAAATGGAGACTCCAATTCCCCCAATATATAATAGAATTTGAACACAATTATTGGTACCATGCAGAAGACTAAGATAAATGTTTCTTGTGACCTTGTTATTCATGGAATCCATTGATAGTGACAAAGACTAATTTGTTGAAATCTAAAAGACAAAATGTATATGGACATTACTTTGTATGTGGACTATTAATTTGATGTCTTTTCATTAGCCCAATGTCTTTTTATCTTCCATCATGTAACTATAAATTGTACCATGTATGAAAATGGATGGGGTGGAATAAAAATTACAATTTCTCTTCTTTTCGTCTTTTGTCTCTTGTTTTCATTTCCTTAGTATATTACAATACGTTATCAGCACGAGTGGCTCTAGCCGGTTCGTGATCATCGGTTCGTAGTAATAGATTTTTAGGTGTACATCTTCTGCAAGGTAATAATACATTCGGCCTTTGTCTATTTACATAGTATCAAGCTTTCCGTCGAATGATTATGATTATGTCCAGTATGATATGCAATTCTTTGGTTTGTTTTTATGCGAATCATGTGATGATGAAATATTTGCTGAGTTGTCCTTTTATAAACACACAAACATGCATGTTGGTCTTATTATGAATACAATATGTTTTCATCTTGTAAAAATAAATAAACAAACATTCACATTTTGTTTGTTTTTATACATATAGAATCTCCCCTTTCTCGTATTTGCTATATAATATACATGCATATAAACGATTTATTATATGTTGATTTCATACAGTCTGGTTTAATACAATTTGCAAATGCACATCTTATGTTGATTGATCACTTGTCCTAGCTAATTAGAACAAAGACATGCACTGTAACTAATGATTTGTGGCTTATTTATTCGCTTTTGTTTGTATACACACCTTGTATAGTGCAATATTTTATAAAGTTAGTGGATTGATATATCTTCTAATGATAATTATAGCATTTCTGAACAATGTCTAACATCACCAAAAGGGAATTTGTTGAGCTTGTCATTGATGGCAGCAACTACTTGACTTGGGCCTTGGATGTTGAAATCTACAAGGATTCTTGTGATTTAAGCAGCACTATTGTTCTAGCTTCTCAGAGCACCTCTGCCCAGAATGCAAAGGCATTGATTTTTCTTCGTCATCATCTCAACAAAGACCTAAAAAATGTGTACCTTACTGAAAAGGATCCTATTGTTCTATGGCAATCCCTGAAGGATCGCTTTGACCAACATACGACTATTATGCTCCCGTAAGCACAGTATGATTTTAAATCCGTGACTGAATACAATTCAACTCTCCACCGCATTGTCTCACAGCTGAAGCTCTGTAAGCAGAACATTACAGAGGCTGAATTGATTGAAAAGACCCTCTCTACATTCTATGCAAGTAATCTTATACTCCAGCAGCAGTACAGGACCAAAAGCTATTCAAAATACTCTGAATTGATCTCTGTTTTACTAGTTGCAGAGAAACACAACCAACTTTTGATGCGCAACCATAATGCTAGACCAGTTGGTTCGTAAGTTATGCTTGAAGCACATGCCGCAAATTAGAGTAATACGTATGGGCGTGGACATGGTAGAGGTCGTGGACGTGGTCGCAAGTCTTATCGTGGTGGTAGGGGTCGTGATCGTCGCAATGCTAATGGTCTTCAGGACCGTGGCAAGGGTCAGAACAAGGATAAATCTCCTTCACACAAGACTAACTCTCATCAACATGTTGCAAATAACAAGCAAGCTTGCTATCGGTGTGGATGTGAGGACCACTGGTCTCGTACATATCGTACACCGAAACATTTGGTTGATGCCTATCAGAGAATGTTGAAGGACTCAAAGGAAGGCAAAACAAGGTTTTGGAAAGATTTTATATGGATAAATCTCATCCACTTAGCACACCAATGGCCGTCTGGTCCCTCGAAGTGGATAAAAACTCATTTAGACCCAAAGAAGATAATGAAGAAATATTAGGGCCAGAAGTTCCCTATCTGAGCACCATTGGAGCACTCCTCTATCTCGCAAATTGCATCAGGCCTGATATTGCATTTGTGATGAACTTGCTAGCAAGGTATAGTGCTTCTCCTACAAGGAGACATTAGAATGGCGTTAAACATATCCTTCGCTATCTTCAAGGTACAAAAGATCTTGGATTATTCTATAAAAGAAACCAATATATGATATTAGTAGGCTATTCAGACGTTGGCTACATGTCTGATCCCCATAACGCCAGATCCCAGACTGGTTATGTCTTTCTCTGTAGTGGTACTATCGTTTCTTGGAGGTCTGTTAAGCAGATCATTATGACTACTTCTTCTAACCACTCATAGATTATCGTTTTATATGAGGCTTCACGAGAATGTGTATGGTTAAGATCGTTGATACGACACATTCGTGACTCGTGTGGTCTAGCGAATGACAATATTACCCCCACTATCCTTTATGAGGATAATGCAACTTGTGTTGCACAAATGAGCAGTGGATATGTAAAAGGAACCATGACAAAATATATTACGCCAAAATTCTTTTATCCACATAAGCTCTAAAATAATGGCGAAATCACCATCGAAAAAGTTCGTTTAAGTGACAATCTTGCAGATTTGTTCACTAAATCTCTGCCTACATCAACTTATGAGAAATATGTTCACAATATTGGTATGCGCAGACTTGGAAGACTATCGTCTTTAGGGGGAGAAAATTCTTAAAGAACAATCCTGAAGATTGGGACCTGAAGGTCATATTTTTCCCCTTTTCGCTAAGTTTTGTCCCACTGGATTTTTCTTAACATAGACTTAGAAGATTGTCATCATTAGGGAGAGCGAATTTTCAATGCAATCCCGAAGATTGCGCCTTGAATGACTATAGTTGTACTTTTTTTTTTTTTGCTAAGTTTTGTCCCATAGGATTTTCTTAGCCAATGGTTTTTAATGAGACAACTAATGCAACACAAGAATCTACTTATGTCGTGTACTCTTTTCCTCTACTAATTTTTCTCCCACTGGGTTTTTCTAGCGAGGTTTTTAACGAGGCATTGACATCTCGAAGTAATGTCTAAGGGGGAGTGTTAAAATCTAAAAGACAAAATGTATGTGGATATTATTTTGTATGTGGACCATTAACTTGGTGTCTTTTCATTAGCCTAATGTCCTTTTATCTTCCATCATATATCTATAAATTGTACCATGTATGAAAATGGATGGGGTGGAATAAAAGTTACAATTTCTCTTCTTCTCTTGTCTCTTGTCTCTTGTTTTCATTTCTTTAGTATATTACAATATAATCTAAGATTTTCAAAATTAGTTTCACTATATAGTTAACAGTGAAAAAATTTCCAGTTGTCTCCGATAATTCACATTTTGAAAAGAGTTGTTAATCGCATCATTACGAATACTATCAAATACATATTTCTTAACATATACCACTATGTAATCATTGAGTCAATTATCACTCATTATGTTTTGTAACTTGCTTTTTTATTAACTCCGTCGCAGGAAAAATCTATTTCTAGTTCAATGTGATTCTAGTACCTAGCCAATCCATTTCTTTCCGTTCTTATCTATATATATTGTTTAATTAAAAGAGTAAATGAGAACGCTGGAAATAAATATGATCATAAAACTATTACCTCCTACAGAAATTAGGAAAACTTATTTTTATTTAGTTTTTATTCTCTATTTAATTAAAATTTACTTTATCTTTTTATGGTTATTGATCAAATTCATTAAAGGGCAAGGCAAGCAACTAAAGCTTCTAATTAATACATATTAGACAAAGAAAACATTAACAAAAATGTTAATGCATGATTAGGTATGAGAAACTACTGCTGAATCCATAACAATGAGAGCAAACATGAAACATATCAGATGTCGCTTTATTAGACATTGATCTTGGTTGGAATCCTAAGAAAATGACATATCAATATGTCGCATGTTGTTTTCTTGAATTTTGGATTAAAAAAGAGTGGCATAGTCATAATTTAACTTTCCTTAAAATGAACATATAAATCAAGAAATATGAAATAGGCTTAGAAAGATCTAATTAATCAAGTAACAAATAAGATGCACATTAAGAACTCATATGTGGCGAGAGTTGCATGTGAATTGTTGATTGTGTCTCTTATCAAATAAGAATTAAATGTTCTTTTATTTATTTAATTTGTTTTATTTTTTTATTTTCATTAAAATGTTTAACTTTTCTTACGTATTGAACTTTTTAAGAGATAAGTAACGCTATCAACTGAAAAATGAGTACATGAAATGTTCTTTTTACCCGTTGTTAATTTTAATTCTCCACCTTAATCAAATTTCTCTGATTTTTAAAAACCTAAATCTCTAAATTTTGAGAGAAAAGTATTTCACTTTCATGCAGAAATATACTTTTTTCTGATTTATCTTTGTTAGTGTCTAAATTAGGTGAATATGTCAGATGGAAAATAATAGATGAATGAGTACTCTTCAAATAGAAGCAGAATAAAAAGATGATCCGGAGGAAAATTTTAAAGCAAGAGCAATATTATCCGAATACATTTACTTTTTTTTGTGGAAAGATGCATCACATAACTGTGTGAACGCAACTTCACTGATGTGGGGTCCACGAACCCACGTGAAGAGACTTGGCCACGAAGTCTGGAAATCACGTTTGAGGGGTTTGTTCAGCGGACAAATGAAGGCCCGCCCGAAAATGTGATTTAGCTGCTATAAAAAGGTAACCTAGGGTTTCGTGAGAAGAAGCAGGAGGTAGGTGCATAGAGGCTTGGGTTGCGGCTACAGAGAGTTGGTGCGGAGCAGAAGCAGTGCAGAAATTGAAGGGAAAAGCATTGGTGACTGTGCAAACTCGAGGCTGCCTTGGGTTGTGTGCGCAGAGGGTTGCAGTTGGCTTTTGTTCCTTTCTTTGGCAGCGTGCAAGCACGGACAGAAGGGAAAAACAGCAGTTTTGTTCTCTCTTTTGGGTGGCGTGCAAGAGCCGATTTGAGAGAGATTTTTGTAAGAGGGATTTGAGAGTTTGTTTGAGAGGGTTTAGATTGTGAGATTGTAAACCACAGTTGTATCTCTCCCTCTATTAGTAGATCTCCCCCTCCTTGCCCCGTGGACGTAGGCAGTTTGCCGAACCACGTAAAATTTGTGTTCTTGTCGTGATTTGTAATAGCTTGTAGGATCCCTCGACAGGCCAGTCCTAGAACTGATGAGAGGAAGAGCCGATATCTCTATTGGTTGAGATATCCGCTTCAGATTCTTGTTTCCTTGGTGAGACAGGAATTCTTATCGATCTAATCTATCTTGTTGTGCTACCGAAGTGCTGCCGAAATTTCCGCTGCACACAACAAGTGGTATCAGAGCTCCGGGTTGGACTTGGGAGCTTGTTTGAAGGATTCGCTGAAGGATTCCTATTTGAAGATTAGATCGACAACATGGGTGAAACAAGCACATCAGGATCGTCTCTTACGAAGACGATACATAGTTTGAGCATCAATAACATGAAGATTGATGTTCCGAAGTTTGACGGCAAGATTAATTCTGGATTGTGGAGGTGTCAGGTGATGGACGCCTTGGACGCTCAGAATTTGGAGGAGACTCTTGAGTTACAAGAGAAACCTGCCGATATGGAAGCTAAGGTTTGGAAGAAGATGAATAGTAGGGCGTGTGGAGTTATTCGATCATGCTTGACGCCGGATCTTATTTATAACGTGATGAACGAGACGTCGACGAAAAGAATGTGGGAAACACTCAATGAGAGGTATCTGACGAAGAGCATTGAGAATCGGCTTTACTTGAAGAAGAGGTTTTACCAATTCAAGATGAAGAGGGGAGTTTCCATTCGGGAGCATGTTAACAACTTCACAAAGCTACTTTCAGACATGGCCAATGTGGATATCATGGTTGAGGATGAAGACAAGGCGATGCTACTTTTGTGTTCGTTGCCCGATGATGATTATGGTACTTTTGTCCTAACTATGATTAATGGAAGAACTACTATTAGTTACAAGGAGGTGACCTCAGCGTTGGTGAATTATGAGTTGAGGAAGAGTGTTGATGAGTCCTCCGAGAAGGCATCGGGAGATGCATTAGTAGTTCAAGGCCGTGGTTCAAACCGAAGCAGAAGGTCGCGGTCTAGAGGTGCACATCGTGGGATTCGTAGGAATCAGTGTGCCTTTTGTAAAGAGGATGGACATTAGAAAGCCGAATGCCCAAAGTTAGATCGAGCCGAGAAGAATAAGGGGAAAGCTGTACAAGCTTCAGAGGTGAATGTTGTCAAGACTAGTGGCAACAATTCAGATTCAGATTCTTCGGGCTATTCGTTGTCTGCACTACCGTCAGTTTGTATTGCCAACTCTACAGAGTGGATGTTGGATTCGGGTGCTTCATACCACGTTTGCCCTAGGAGGGATTGGTTCTCCAGCTTTCAGAAGTTGGAAAGAGAGGATGTTGTGCTCATGGGTAATGGACATGCATGCTCTATTGGTGGTATCGGTACCGTTCGGATTAAGATGAGTGACGGGATGGTGCGGGAGTTGGAAGAAGTGAGGTTCGTTCCGCAGTTGTCGAAGAACATCATTTCGCTAGGAGCTTTGGTGGCATCTGGCTATAAAGTGACCTTGGTGGATGCATGTTTGAAGGTCACATTGGGGTCCATGATTGTGATGAAGGGCGTCAGAAGGAGCAATTTGTATTATTTGCTCGGAAGCACGGCGATTGATAGGGAGATGACGACTTCATCAGATTCGGCTAGACTGTGGCGTTGTTTGATGCTGGGTTATTTGATTGGTAATGCCGTGCATAGGTTGTTGAGGAGTGCTATGACCTGCAGTTTGAAGTCCTGTGAATCCATTGGTATGAGCAAGAAGACCGAGGTGGAGTTTGGCACTTCTATCCATCATTTGAGGGGTCTTCTGAGGGGTATTCATTCAGGCATTCGGGGGCCTTCCAAGGGAGCATCATTGGGAGGTAATAGGTATGTGGTTTCCACAGTTGGGGATTGTTCTAGGCATTGGTGGGTTGCAACCAAGTCCCATTGGTGTGAAGTCCTAGAAGCCCGCAACAGATATAGGAAGTGTGTTGGTAGAAAGATAACCCGACGTTCTGATTATGGTAAGGGTTCTTTCTTGTGTTCGTGCCAAGCTCATGGTAATAGGAGACACTTCATTGGTGTGGAAACTTTGAGGCGACGTGATGAGATGGCAGATTTAGGGAGCTGTTCCTTTCTGGAGGAGGATCAGCATTTGATGTCGAGCATTGGCATTGGTGTGCAGGCTACGACATGTTTGGGCCGTCTTATGTATTGGTTGTCGATTGCTGCATGTAGAGATTTTGGATATGCTGGAGCTGCTTCAGATTTTTAGTTGCGTTGGATGTTTGGCTACCCAGCACTTGGTCACATCGTGGATGTGAGATTTGATCCGATAGCACATTTAGAATTCAGAGACGTGTTTGATTATCAGGTATTGGCTTCTGACTTTATTCTGAGCAGATATGTCACGTTTGACTCTCGGCAGGTGGAGAGTGGTGATCAGATATTTGGGACATCGCAGCGGGTGGAGAGTGATGCTACTCCATGTTGGGTGGAAACTTCAGATCATACTGTATCATTTGGGATTCCAGCTGATGTGACACAGATTGGGAATCATGTTATTTTGGATGCAGATGATAGGTTGATTGATTCGAGTACAGCTGATAGATGTAGTCTGGATATGGCCATTGGTTCATCTCAGGTGGAGATGTTTGGATTATTTCAGTTTGGGGTCATTGGAGGTGCTATTAGCCGTAGACTTGATCGTGATGTTGGAGAAGGGTTACGAACTCTTCTATTGGATTGAGGTCGTTAGCGACCATTTGGGTGAACTACGTGAAGGCTTGATTCCTTGGGCAAGAGGATACGTAGGCAGTCTTTATGATGCAGCCGATTTGGTGAGCGACATCGACATTTGGGTTGAGTGTTTGCACTCCCATTTGGGTCTCAGCAAGTGAGGCATTTGGTGTAGTCGGTGTAGGCTCAGTTCGATTTGGTGAGTAGATACTGATATTTGGGTGAGTGTTCGCACTCCCGTTTGGGTCTTGACCTGTTGTGGATGGAATCCGTTGTCATGAGTCCGTTGCCATGGCGTACTGGATACAACAAGTGAGGCATTTGGTTTGGTCGGTGTCGGCTCAGTTTTGATAGAAACTTCGCCGAGGTGTAGAATTGTGTGAACGCAACTTCACTGATGTGGGGTCCACGAACCCACGTGAAGAGACTTGGCCACGAAGTCTGGAAATCACGTTTGAGGGGTTTGTTCAGCGGACAAATGAAGGCCCACCCGAAAATGTGATTTAGCTGCTATAAAAAGGTAACCTAGGGTTTCGTGAGAAGAAGCAGGAGGTAGGTGCATAGAGGCTTGGGTTGCGGCTACAGAGAGTTGGTGCGGAGCAGAAGCAGTGCATAAATTAAAGGGAAAAGCATTGGTGACTGTGCAAACTCGAGGCTGCATTGGGTTGTGTGCGCAGAGGGTTGCAGTTGGCTTTTGTTCCTTTCTTTGGCAGCGTGCAAGCATGGACAGAAGGGAAAAACAGCAGTTTTGTTCTCTCTTTTGGGTGGCGTGCAAGAGCCGATTTGAGAGAGATTTTTGTAAGAGGGATTTGAGAGTTTGTTTTAGAGGGTTTAGATTGTGAGATTGTAAACCACAGTTGTATCTCTCTCTCTATTAGTAGATCTCCCCCTCCTTGCCCCGTGGACGTAGGCAGTTTGCCGAACCATGTAAAATTTATGTTCTTGCTGTGATTTGTAATAGCTTGTAGGATCCCTCGACAGGTCAGTCCTAAAACTGATGAGAGGAAGAGCCGATATCTCACTTGGTTGAGATATCCGCTTCAGATTTTTGTTTCCTTGGTGAGACAGGAATTCTTATCGATCTAATCTATCTTGTTGTGCTGCCGAAGTGTTGCCGAAATTTCCGCTGCACACAACAATAACTTCATTAATTCGAACGGAAAGTTCCAAGAAAATCATATAAACAGAAGGAATATTAAAGTGTAAAATAAATACATCCCAGATCATGCGAGGAGTAGTTGACTGGATCTGTTCCGTTTGCGAACCTAGGGGGCACCCATTATTATTTATTATTCAAGTAAAATTATGAGAATAAAACAATAAATTACCCATTTGTTTGTTAGCAACACTGTGCGCGTCATTATTAAGCTACCCAGCATTTAATACAAGTTTGGCCAACGGGTTCAATTAGAAACGCACGCGACAAAACACATTTCCTCTCTGCCCTCAAAATAGAAACTGCCAGCAGTCGGTTCAGGTCATCCCACGAACAGAAGATCCGATTTATTATATATATATATATATATACATACATACTAGGTTTTATATACGTGCAATGCACGTGGTTAATATCATGATTAAGTATTTTTGGCTTATTTTCTAACTAAAATTTGTTCCTCAGCTCCACTTTAATAGTTTATGCTCATTTTTGTCTCTAAACTTTAATATTACGATTAGTTATTTTCTTTGATGCTTGTTTAAATGAGCTACACCCAATTTAAATTTTCATGTTAATATTTGAATTGATAGAAAACAAATATAATTTGAAGCTAATTTGAATTTTTATGTTATTTTGACTGACATGAAACGAAACTTTACTTGAGAAAATACAGTGTTACATAAGTAAAAAATATTGAAACAATGTTATACAAGGAATGTGAATATTTAAAACCAACAAGGTAAAAAAAGTATGTTAAAACGATACAAAAGAGAATATAAAGTTTGTTCCTAATCATTAATAGACTTCATAAAAAATTATAAATTAAAGATTAATACTAACTCTAGTATACTTGCGTATGATAAAAGCATTTGCACAAGCACATAAAAGTACTGAAAAAGCTCATGAAACTCCCTTCTAAAGATTTCTAAATTCACTCAAAATAATTAAGCTATGCTATAAAATATCCAGAAAATATTACCTTTTATGTTTTATTTTTTACTGAGCTAATATCAATCATTCCTCACCTTTATCTTTTTTCCAGGCAATTCTAGAGTGGTATCTTCATCATCTACTCGATTGTGACATCAGGCTAGAGTTATACTTTTTGTGTTGTTATCGTTCCTAGGCTCGTTAATCTTTTATCTTGTTGTTTAACTTCAAAAAAAGTTAAATGTATTTCTGATGTTCAACACAAACTTCTTGAAATACAAACTCTGATTTTTTTATTTCAATGAGAATAAATATTAATTTTATATATATGAAATTCTTTGTGTTTCTAATTTATTACTTAAATAAGATTAGGAGCAACCTCTTTTTTTCTACAATAAATTCTTCTGATGTGCATCCAATAAGAGTTTATGTTACGTCAATAATATTATATTTTCTCTATCCCTGTTATTTTTCCAAAAGATCTAAACTAAATATATGTATTTTTATTGCCAATTTGCATTAGATTATAATATTAATATCTAATTTCTTTAGTATTTGAAAATAAAGTATGAAATTGTGAATGCTTACTAATTTTTCATACATGCATCTTCCATAGAGAAGTCATCCTTGATTAGGATAAAATTATTAAATTATTCTTCAATGTAACTCAGTTGGTGCTTCTTTAATAGTAGGGGTGGTAAACGATCGAATCAAAGCGAATACTAAAGTGTTCGTACTTGTATTTGCTTAAAATTATCGAATTCGAATGCGGACTCTAATATTCATATATCTAGTTTTTTGAATTCGAACTCGAATACTTGGTATTTGATAAATATTCATGAATATTTACGAATACTTATCGAATATCAAAGTATATTTATTCTGCTAAAAATTTGATTTTCAAATAAAAAAATTCATAAAAATTTTATTTCTTTATAATATGTGATGTATATATTTAAATCAAAATTTTAATTAGAAAACATATTTAAGATTATTTAAGTCTTAAAATCGGTATATAAAACTTTAAGTAGAAATGATAAGTGAGTTAAAAATATGACATCATATGTGTAATAATACAAATAATAAGGTGTGATAAAATTTTAAATGAATATTTAATAGACAAACGAATTGAATATATATTCGGTTAAATTTTATTTGTTAGTAAAAACTCAAATACTAAAAAATATTTGTTTAATGGTAAATGAACTACCTGATCGAATATGACTGAATAGTTATTCGAATAATTATCGAACTATCTGTTAATTATTTGGTTCATTTCCACCCCTATTTTATAGACATATCTTATGTTAATGCCAATTCAAATGATTCATGGATGTTTTCAGAATTTTAGATTTGTTTCCGTCAATTTCTCATTTGCAATGGAAATAGCTGGACTCTTTTGAATGATATCTCTGAACATTCTGATAGTTTCTCCATACATAATTCATTGTATACTTTTACCCTATAAATATTATTAACATCAGATATTAATGTTTCTAAATTATAATTAATTAATGCTAAGCAATTGATTATAGTCTTTTATCATTTTTATGGATCTAAGCATCTATCAATTAATGTTACTAATGTGTTTTGTTGCTCTAACTTATTAGTAAAATTTTATGCGGTTGCTTTAATTTATATGGTGATAATAATTTTTAAGCTATAATATTTTTTAAATTTGTATTTCTTAACTGGATATTTTTAATCAATTCTTATTGCTTTTGTTTACGAGTATCAACTTAGAGTGTCTTTAGATGCTGAAAAATGATAGTAAACCCTAAATTGGAATATATATATATATATATATATATATATATATATATATATGTGTGTGTGTGTGTGTGTGTGTGTGTGTGTGTGTGTGTGTGTGTGTGTGTGTGTGTGTGTGTGTGTGTGAAAGAATATCTAACAATGACACTTTTCTTTGCTAAGTTTTAAAATTTCAGCCCTTTTTTT